>OX352773.1:129064701-129441590 GCA_947095535.1 Poecilobothrus nobilitatus
GAAATATTTGATGCAGCTATACCCATGAGAACATAGTGGTCAACCAATATTTTTCGATCATCAAAAAGACGCAGCTATAACCGTGAGAACACAGTGGTCAACAGCTTGGAGAAAAAAGTTATAACCGTGAGAACATAACTATATAAAACCAAGGCCACGTATTCAAGCAGTTGTAACCGTGGGAACACAATCCAGAATACGTAGTGAATATACCCGTACCGCGGTAGGTCTTTGGCGAGAATAAAAACTAAAGACTAAAAAGGAGTTATACCATATATTCTGAACCAACATTAAAAGAAGCTGAACCTTCTTATGTATATCATAAGAAGCTGAACCTTCTTATGTATATCATAGTCCTGTAAGTAAAAATCATAAATCATCGAAAATTTTTTTTATATATAAATCAAAAAAATATATATACAAAAATAAAAATGAATACGAATAATATATTAGAAGAGATCAAATAATCTATCAGACAATTAAATGGTGCAAGTAATGCACAACTTGAAATGATTAGAAGTTTACAAACTTGTTTAGAAAATATCGAGGATAGACTAAATACACCCTCAATATCTAGCACAAGCAACAACACAAGTTTACAACGTCCTAGAAATGAACAGGATCTAAAAGGTATTGGAAAATTACCAGATGCAGTAAAAGAATTATAGACATTCGACGGTAATCCAATACATTATGTATCTTGGATACATAACGTAGAAAGTATATTAAAGGATTACGAGATAGTAAAAAATAAACCTATATACAGGGCTATCTTACAAAGTATCCGCCAAAAAGTACGAGGAAATGCAGACTAGGGTTTAATATCGTATATCTTCGACGACAGCTGGGAAGATATAAAAACTTGTTTGTCACTACACTATGCTGACAAACGAGACTTACGAACATTGGAACATCAATTATCAAATCTATATCAAAGAAACCGATCAATAGATGAACTTTACGCGAACGTAAATAATCAACTATCTCTGATCATAAATAAAATTAAGACCGAAAACTATAGCGCAGGCACCGTTAACGTCTTAAGCGAAACTTATCGGAACAAGGCACTAGATGTCTTCATCAGAGGTCTCAACGGAGATCTTTCAAAAATGTTAATCATACAGAGACCACAGACGCTCCCCGAACCTTATTCATCATGTTTGGAAATCGAAAAATCAAATTTCCGTAACGTCGCAATCCATAATCGCAACTTTAACAATACAATATCGCCACAAAAAAGCCATATGATAAAAAGGAAAACCTTCCAAAATCAATCACAACCAAGATACATACAACATAGTGACCAACCAACCAACCAAAACCAAAATATATATCAACCTAATAGGAACAATTTTCCAGAAAGACCAGCACAGCCTAAAAACTTACCAACAATGGAGGTTGATCCTAAAAAGAGTGAAATTTCAAGAGCTCGCATGAATATGTCAAACATGCAATACCATCCAAATCAACAGAGAATTTTCAATCTACAAACAACTAATAATACCGAACAATGTGACGGAAGTTATGAAGACTACAAACAAAACTTCGACAATCAAGAAGAACAAGAAGAAGAATATGATGAACAACAACTAAATTTTACGAACGCAGCCTCAATAGTAGTATACCCTACTTTGAGTATGTCACAAAAGATAAGAAAATAGTCAAATTCTTGATGAATACAGGTGCAAACAAGAATTTCATAAAAACAGAACTAGCACTAAACGCAATACCAACAAACAAAGTATTTAAAATCAGATCAGCAGGAGGCGATATAGAGATAACTAAGAAAATAGTGGTAAAATTCTTCGAATGTATTGGAAATAATCCAATAAAGAAAACAGAATTTTTCGTGTTACCTGGACTAAAGAGTTTCGATGGTATAACAGGTGACGATACACTCAAGCAACTGGAGGCAGTGATCGATCGTAAAAACCATCTCCTAATAATAGCACCAGGAATAAAAATTCCGCTCAAAGAGAATCCATCTCTCCAAGTCAACAGTATAGAAATCAGAGATAATCATTTAAATGAAAATATAAGAACTAAATTTAAAAAAGTAATAAGTCAGCACAGCAAACTTTTCGGCTCAATCAACAACCACGAAATCATCGATACCTCTGTGGAAGCTGAAACTACAACGGATGAACCTATCTACAGCAAGGTATAACCATATCCTGTCCACGTGAGAGCTGAAGTAGCAAAACAAATCCAACAAATGCTTCAAGATGGCATCATAAGACCATCCAAAAGTCCATACAACTCTCCCATATGGATTGTGGAAAAGAAAATGGATTCATCAGGTGTAAAAAAATACCGTCTTGTCATCGATTTTAAAAGATTAAATACCGTCACAGTTTCCGATACTTACCCAATTCCAGATATACCATCAACAATAGCCAGCCTCGGAAATTCGAAATTTTATACCACAATTGATTTAACTTCGAGATTCCACCAGATAAGGATGAAACCAAAAGATATACCAAAAACAGCATTTTCCACGCTAAACGGAAAATACGAATTCCTGAGATTACCATTCGGATTAAAGAACGCGGATTAATAATCTTTGGCGGCAAAAATGAGGAAGAACATCTCCACAATGTCGAAAAAATATTTAATAAATTACAAACAGCCAACTTCAGAGTCAACCTGGACAAAACCGAATTTCTCAAGGAAGAAGTCGAATTTCTTGGATACATCATAACCAGCAAAGGTATTAAACCAGATCCTAAGAAGATAAAGGCGATACAAGGAATTCGCCCGTCTGAAAATGCGAAGGAGCTCAAATCCTTTCTAGGCTTAGCATCCTATTACAGAAGATTCATAAAGGATTTTGCTAAGATCGCAAAACCTTTAACCAACTTAACAAGAGGAGACAACGCTCAAATAAAAGCAAACCAGTCAAGGAAAATAAAAATAAAATTCGAAGAAGATGAATTCAAAGCATTTCGAAATTTAAAGGAGTTATTATCATCATCCGACCTCCTTATATTTTCGGATTTTGAGCAACATTTTAACTTCAAAACAGACGCGTCAAATCAGGCTATTGGAGCAGTCCTGTCACAAGGAGAAATTGGCAAGGACAGACCAATAACATATATATCAAGATCTCTTAACAAAACAGAAGCGAACTATGCTACGAACTAAAGAGAGATGCTCGCTATCATATGGGCGTTGGACAAACTACGGAATTACCTATATGGCGCAAGGAAAATCAAAATCTTAACCGACCATCAACCATTGACGTTCACCTTAAGTAACAGTAATAACAACGCCAAACTGAAACGTTGGAAAGCACGGCTTGAGGAATACAACTACGAACTTGTATATAGGCCCCGATGTACAAATAAAGTGGCAGATGCATTATCCAGACTAAAAACTGAAGCAAACATACTCACAAACCAAGGAAGAGAATATGAAAGTTCTTCAACAGATACAGCACCTGAAACAGCACAAAATGATGGTTCAGTATCAACAGATACCGCATCTGAAACTGCACGTCATAACCAAAATATTGACACATCATCAATGAAAACAGTTCATAGCGCAGAAAACGATAGTTCCCACTTCACACCAACATTGCGAAGGTCCGATTAATGCTTTTCGAAACCAACTAATAATATCAGTGGGAAACGGAGCAACAGCATACGAAGAGCCACACCCGACTTTTAACAGACATTATATCAGTCTTACAGAAATCACAAGGACCGAACTTATAAGAATTCTAAAGCAAAAGTTGTCACCATCTGTTATAAATGGAATCAAAATTTCCAAAAATTATATCCAAACCTTGCAAGAAATCTATAGAGCACATTTTCAAGCATACAAAATTAGAATCACACAACTAGTTGTAGAAGATATTCGCAATGAAGAAAATAAATTTAATATCATCAAAAGCGAGTACAAAAGAGCACGTCGTAATTGGAAGGAGAATAAGCAACAAATTTTGGAAAAATTCTACTTTCCACAGATGGCAAGCTTAATCAAGAAATATACGGCAAATTGCGAGATCTGTAATACAAGTAAATACGACTGCCACCCTAACAAACCGCATTTAATGGAAACACCAATCCCGAAATATCCAACTGAAATTCTCCATATCGACTTAACGGAAATAAAAAAGGAAAAGTTCATCATGTGTGTTGACAAGTTCACCAAATTTGCTAAATTTTTCAAAATTAAGAACAAATCTTTCTTATACCTCAGGTAAAAATTATAAAAATCTTGCATTTTCATACAACACATCGAATGGTCATAATAGATAATGAGCCGAGCTTTATTAGCACCGTTATAAAAGATTACCTAAGAACTATTGGAATCGAAACATATTTCACCCCGTCACAAAGAAGTGAAGTAAATGGAATCATTGAAAGGGTTTACTCCACAATTGAAGAGATTTCAAGATGCTTGCAACAAGAATACAAAGATCTATCTCTGAGGGAGGTCATTGATATAGCAGTAGACAGATACAACAACAGTATATACTCTGTTACTGGACTAAAATCGGCAGATATCTTCTTCGCAAGAATACAACGTGTGAATTATCAGAATTTAATTAATTTCCAAGGAAAAATAAACGAAAATTTGATAGAGAAAATCGAAAACAGCCAGAAAAAGAAAATAGAAAGAGAAGAATACCAACCTGGAAAAACCATATTCACCGAAATAAAACAGATAAAATCAAAAAATAAACCACTTTACAAAAAATAAATAGTAGCTAGAAACAATAGAGTTACAGGAACCACTGAATCATGAAGAAGGATTCAAAAATCTCATATAAAAAATTCATATAATTAAATTTACAACCTTTATCTCTTTCCAGCATATGGCTATGGGTGCCAATTGGAGCCCTTCAGATTTTCGAAAACATATCACCAATAATAACTATTAAAGAAGGCATAGGACAAATATTGAATGGAAATATAAATTTAATCCATAAAATCGAATTGAATTATTATGAAAAAATATTAGCAGAAGCAAAAACAGACATAGAAGAAATACACCTAAGAAGTCTATTCAAACCTCAACTCAAATTCCAGTGGCAAGAAATCGAAAAATTAATCTCAGAACTAATCGAACAACAACCAAGGCCTAAACGATCTATAAACTGGATCGGAAGCGCATGGAAATGGGTCGCAGGCAATCCGGACGCCACAGATTGGGATAAAATACTCAATAGCCATAACAAATTAATCAACAATAATAACCAACAATACCGTATAAACGAAGTACTTTTCAACACCACAAAACGCATCTTAGAAGAATTCAACGACTTAACTTATAGACTCGATAAGGAGTCCAATGCAGACATTTAACAAACACTTCTTAACAGACTGGTTATAGTAAAAGAGTTAATAAAAGAAATAATCAGAGCAATTCAACTGGCAAAAGGAAATATTATAAACACCAACCTACTTAACAAAGAAGAAATTCACAGACTAATTATAGAAAGCGAAATTTTCCCATATTATAACGCAATAGAAGCAATAGAATATGCAACACCCACAATAGTAGTAAAAAATATGACTCTCCTCTATATTATCTCTATACCAAAAACCAGGGGAAAAGAGTATAACAATATCAAAATAAGAGCAACTATCCAACAAGAGACTTGCTATCCAACACAAATCAAATATTCGGCATAATCAAGAATTGCAACACCAACAAAAATATAATCATCTGTAAAACAAATGAAGTTCAAGAACTCTCGGAAAATCACTGCATAAAACAACTTATGAAAGGATTCAACATTGGGTGCGAAAATCAATACAACAACAAAGAAGAAATCGAACCCATCAACAATGCTACAGTCTTACTTAATAATTTCAATGAAAGTCTTATCCGCAATAATACCAAAAAACATCTCAACGGAAATTTCCTGATTAAACTTCACAACGAAAATGTTAAAATAAAAGATCTGGTATTCACAAACAGGGAAATAAAATCATCACATATTCTACCAGCTGGCATGCACAACAATTCAACGGGAAACAAAATAAGATTGAATTTGGAATACCTACACAACCTACACCTAAACAATGTCAAGGAAGAAGAAGAAGAACTCTCTTCAGATTCAATAATCAGCACAAGTACAGATATCATCTTAACTTCAACACTTACAATTGTGACTAGCAACCGTCATAAGGAAAATAGTGAAGAAACGTAATACCATGATTCTTAATACCACATCAAAAGATGCGGAAACCGACAACCAAAATATTCAGCCTATCAAAATAAATTTCTGATCCACGGGACACGGATTTTAAGTTAAGTTAACCTATAGTTTGCAGTAACAGCATTTTTCATATTTTTTATATAATTAAAAATTTCTTTCCCACAAAATGTAAAAGTGCTCAAATTGCAATTTAATCATTCACACGATCCAAATATTAACACACACAACATATTAAATTGCAAGTTCAGCACTTAGATTAGTATAAATAATGTTGAATTAATTAGTTAAAACACAGTTTAATTTTGTCATTATAATTATAATTAATAAAGTGGACTTAGTTCGAAAAATAATTTTTTTAAACGAATTAAATATAAATTCTTTAACTTACATACTTATGTATATGTATAATATATAGCCCCGTATTTACATATATGTATTTTATTGTACTTATAAGAAATTATTCTATGAATGGAAATATTTTTAAAGAAATTGCAATATTGGCGATATACTTATAACAATATAAATATACTATGTGCGCATTAATATAATAAATATTTAAAATTATATTTACTATTTTGTAATTTAATATAAATTTACCGCTTAGTATTAAATGGTACTATAGCATATTTGGAAAAGTTATATGGATAATCGTTATGTGGAAGGTTAGAATCTGCTTTTGAAGAATGTATAAACATATAGTTTAAATATATGTACAAATCATAGTTCTAAAAATTATAAAATTTACCCAAATTATTTTAAAATACTAAAAAATTAAAAAAATAATATTGTAAGCAGAGTGACAGGCTATAAACATACTAATAGTTCGTACGGGTATGTAAGAGTTGACAAAGGCAACTGTATTCTTTCTCGTTATGTATAATTTGTACAACTCGAAACCATTATTAGATTATTTACCATTATAAAACTATTTTTAAAACTATTTAGGTAGTACTTGAATTTAGCCAAAATACACGATAACAAATCTTGAATACATGTATTTTTCGTTCACACAACTTTAGTCTAAAGTCGAAAACAATTAAAATATTTTAAAAATTACTTTATTTATTTATCATTATAATTAGAAATAAAGAAAAAATATAAATCACTTTAAAAATACCCTACTATTACAAATGGTATAATAAAATTTATTTATGTATAATGTTTGTGTTTTTATATTTTAAAACTGGTTAGAAGAGTTGTCTATCAATGATTTTGGTTGTATTTCTTTGTTTTTAATTTTAAATACTTTATTTATTCAAAAAATAATGCAAAAAACATATTTTAACATTTTTCTTTCATTCTAACATTTTCGCATAAAGAGTTTTTAATATCTTTTGTATTTAAAAATTGAAGTAAATCAAATAATTATATATTATAACATGGCAACACTATATAAAAATTTACTTCTGATTTCTTAAGTATTCTATTTTGCATGGACTGATTATGTGTTGTTCAAGTGTATATAATGTTTATCTATGAATGCGTTAGTATTTAATATTTTTTTTTTAAATCAATAAAAATGCATGAGTAGTTTTTAGTTAAAATGAAAAAAAAGATATGTGACTGTTAACCCTAGTGACTTGTGCTTTTTTTGTGAAATTACCTTTCAAAATACAGTTTCTGATATTATGGGTTGATATGATTGTCTCAATTATTTTATTCATTAACTTGTTGCAAAACTTATAATTAAAATTTTCTATTTTTCTGACTCTTATTTATCTACATACTTTTATTATCTTTTCCATCTCTTTTGCTTTCATTAGCATGAACATATAATATATTCATCCTCTGTTTAGAATGTTTCAAAATATAAAATCAGATTCCGGCAAATCAGATAGAACCTGCGCCACATGCAAAAATAGTAGGCTGAATTTTAATGGAAGGTTCTACAGATTACCACAGGATAGTAGCTTGTTTGATATATTGACTTCAAAATCTATATATTTATCTTATAATTTTGTTTTACAAGAGTTTTTTATGCCGAATGGAACGTTTTAAATTCAAGGCTTTTTTTTTTATTTTGAAACTTCAATTCGATTTTTCCCTTTTTTTTAAAATATTACATCAATAAAAATTAAATTAGGTCAAAGTTTTCAGATACAATTACAATTTTTTGATCCAGTATAGAATTTTATACAGCACACGAGTTTTGAATCTTACATACTTTGTTTATAATCTGTTTGCAAAATTCCTAAATTGATAAAAAAGAAATAAAAAATTTACCCTCAGAGGTTAAGATTTCGATTGGTATTTATAAAATGTAAAATTGTCTAAGCAAAGAAAAAATTAATATGCATATACATATACATTTATACATATATCTATATATATATATGGCTGGCTATACTACTCTATACCCTCCATTCATTAATAATTTTTTCGGCTACTTCCTTTTATAAATTAAAGTAAAGTGACTGAAAATAAAAAAAATATAAACTATTCATAAATTATATGAAATGAATAGAAAAAAAAAATAAATCTAACATCCTAACACATACCATTAACATCTTAAATAAAAAAAAACCTTTACATTTGTGACTTGTTCGATTTTTCGTTAGAAAAATAAAATAAATAAATTTGAAGAATGAAGAATGAGAAAAAACAGGCAAAAATAATATGTTCATTTTTTTAATGCAATGTTTCCTTCTTTGGGGCACTACAAATTAAAAAAAATTGTGAGAGATTTTTTGTTCTACTTTCGTTATCTATATATATATAATTTCTGATATTACATAGTATGTATGCGCGCATATTATAATTTATAATTGAATAATGAAAAAAATTTTCTTGATTACAACAGCAATTTCCCTTCTGCAAATGTTAAATTTATAGTTAATTATTACACATTTTTTTTTTTTACGAGGGACGGTGGAAAACATCAAAAGACACGCAAAGGAACTGCACGAGGTTCGTCTGTGTAGTGTTGAACTCTAACCAACCAAAACCACCCCCTTTAAAACCAAACTATAGGATTGGTCCTTTAATACATAATAATATAATGTACAACTTGGTTTTGGGGAAAAGGATGGGGGAAGGATTACTTGGGTGTTTGAATATAGGAAAATTGGGATTATGCAGGATGAAGGAAAAAATTTGGATAGTTATTTTGAAGAAAGATGTTAGTGTTCTTCTTGAATTTCGATATATCGTACACAAATGAATTACCAACTTTTGGCAACACATGTGCGGGCATAAGGTTCCATAAACGCGACGTGCGCATGACAAACGAATTTCCGAATGCTGTATTTCGCCATCTTGCCAGTTCGACAATGTATGGGTGGGCATCTGTTGCACTCCTCGTTTCACGTTGGAAAACTTTGAGTGGAGGCATCAATTGTTTTATTTCTTTAGAACAGGTGTTCACCCCTACAAGGTATCTATAAAAGAAGGTCAATGATCCAACAGTACGGCGATGGCAAAGTGGAGTGAGAGTTGAGGTAACACTGGGGTCACCAATAAGGCGAATAGCTCTGTTTTGCACTTTGTCGAGATAACCCAGCGCTGTTTGGGGCGCTCCAGTTCAAATATGTGCGTTATACTCCATTTTCGGCCTAATGTAAGCCGAGAAAAGTAAGAAGAGAAAGCCGTAAGAGGAGAAAAGTAAGCTTTACAGCGGTACAAGAAACCTAGACATTTAGCACCATCTTTAGCTATACCAAAAATATGATTTGACCAGGTCAATTTCTGATTTAACTCGAATGTTTTAACATTCTCGAACCCAGAATGTTTAAATCTGTTGAGTGCTGCAAAGCTTTACCCTGAAAAGTCAGGTTGGGTGTAGTAGTAGCTACTTTACGCGAAATTAAACAGCATTGCGTTTTTTAGGTGTTGAAATCAACTCTGTTAATTTCACCCCATTTTTGGATTTTCGCTAAATCATTATTTAGCTCACTGATAGTGAAGTTTCTTGCTGTTCTATTAATTTGGTGATTAATACCACAGCGGCTATAAAATTCATAAGAAGCTACAAGGGTGCTGTCATCTGCGAAACTATGGATTGGATTGGAGGTAATTGAAAGTAGGTCATTGATAAATATTAAGAAGAGAGTGAGGGACAGAACCGATCCCTGAGGGACACCAGCATTAATTATAAAATTGTCAGATGAATAACCATCGACAAGTACCCGAATCATGAGATCCGAAAAGAAATCTACAATCCATTTTAGAAAGACACTACCTAGTCCTAACGCTTTGCATTTTGCTAATAAAGCATCATGCCAAACTCGGTCGAACGCTTTAGAAATATCCAGAGCCACTACATCAGACTCACCAGAATGGTAAAGGCTGATATTCAACTTTTCGCAAAGGTAAGTCATGAGATCACCGGTGGAACGATGGGCTCTGCTGAACCCGTATTGTCGATCATGAAGCAAACCTCTACGATCCAGATATTTCAAAAGCTTCTGGTTTACTATTTTTTCCATTACTTTGGAAAGAACCGAGGTTATAGCAATAGGACGGTAGTTAGAGGGATCGCTTTTATTACCTTTTTTTGGAATTGGGAAAACATGCGCAACCTTCCATTGGGTAGGGTGAATACCCGAAGTAAAGGAAAGATAAAAAAGCTTGCGTAGAGGTTTTGAAACACTTGAATAGGTATTTTTAAGAACCATGGTAGTGATACCATCTGGTAGTGATACCATCTGTTTTTTTGCATCAAGATTTTTCAAGATTTTCATCACTGCTTTTGTCCTAAAGTATATTTTACCGAAGGAGTAGTCAACTTCAGGAACACTTGGTGGCTTTAAAGTTGACTGAGGCAGTGTCGAGTTGAAAGAGAACTGCTTGCCAAAGTTCGCTTTCTCTTTGGAATCTGACACAATCATGTTATTAATATCAACAAGCAGAGGAAAGGAAGACCCGCTAGCGTCCTCGTTTAAACCTTTTGCAAATGACCAAAAGGATTTGCTATTCTTAGGCATGTGGATAAGTTTGCGTTTCAACTTTAGGTTGAATAAGAATTTTTGCCTGTTGATAACTCTCCTGCACCTGCTTCGAACCACTATATAGTTTGCCCTGAGAACCTCCGACCTATTACTTTGATACAGTTTAAAAGCCTCCTCCTTTTTAAAAATGGCTTCACTGCGAATGCGATTGTACCAAGATTTGGATTTCCGTTTAATAGTTCTCATGGAGTGAGGAATAAATAACCTCGACATTCCTATCGCGGAAGCACAATGACCAATCAAAGGATCTGAAAAAACTGTTAAGACCCTCCCAGTACGCATGGCTGTATCGCCATACTAATTTCCTGGGAGGAATCCTTTGATTGATAATTGGGCCTACCCGGAAACTTGTTTTAACCAAACAATGGTCGGAGCCACCCAGGGGGCAACCGACTGAAACCACATATTTATCAGGGTGTGTGGTTAGGAACAGATTCAAGAAGTAGCTTTCTTGATCAGCACGATCCGGGATCCTAGTGGGATTTTGGACAAGTTGAGAAAGATGCAAAAGAGATGAGAATAGTTCAACTTGTTTCCCAATTGAGTTTTGACTCAGAGAAGTGTTACCAGAAAAGTGAAGCCAGAAGTGTTACTGGAAAAGTGAAGCCAATCTCTATTATGAATATTGAAATCACCCGCCAGAACAATTTCAGTTTCTGGATATGAATCCAAAATTTCATTGATCTGGTTTGAGAGATTTTCAATTTCCACAACAGTTTCCTCTTCACTTGAGTTGGGTGATCTGTATAAGAAACATAAATGTATCACTTGCTTTCTAACAAGGATTTTTACCCAAACATAGTGGAAAGTTGGGCTAGAACATTTGAATTTATTAAGAGTGTTGAAAGCTGTGTCATTTTTAATATAGATGGCGATACCTCTTTTAGACACTTAGAAATGACTTTTAGAAATGTGAAACGAGTGTGTAGCCAGTAATATTAAAATTATCATTCTGGCCGTTAACTTGAGTTTCACGTAGGGCAAGAATTGCTAGTTTGCCAGACTTTAAATGACAAGTGACGGCATTGAAATTCGTCTGTAAACCACGTATATTGCAGAAATCTGCATTAAAATTGGTAATTTTGTAAAATTTCAAAAAACAATATAAGTAAAAATCAACAAATTAAAATTTATAATTAGATAAAAAAGTGAAATATCAAATTAAAATTTAAATTGATAAAGAAACAATAAAAATTATAAAAATTATATGTGTACGATATGAATACCGCGAGCTTGACAATACAATTTGTTTGTGAATTAAATTAAATTAAATGTTTGAAACAAAAACAAACCTTACGTGCAATACAAAAAAAGAAAAAAGAGCACGTTATAGCAAATAAAAGTTATTGATTAATTAAGTTGATATTTACACACACTGTTATAAATAATAGTAAAATTTACAATAATATTAAACTCTTCTCAAGATCTTTTATGATAAAGTAAAAGTAAATTAGAATAAGTAAATACCACCAGAAATTACAAATTAAAATTACAGTTTAAGTTATGGTGGTATTGATTATTGAGAAGAGAAGAATTTGAACACTGACATCTATCAACGGGATGGAGTGAGAAGGATATTGCTTTTGCTTTGTTTAAAACTAGGAGATGTTAGAAAGAAAAGAACAAAAAAAAAAAATTAAAATTAAAATTAATTAATTGTAAACAAAACAACCGCGCACGTTGAATTAGAAAAATTAAAAAAAAAATAAAATAGAATAAATTAGTCAATTTTGAATATACTAAATATTAAATAAATATAAAAAAAAAACAAAAAAAAAAAAAAAGAGAAATTAAATAACGAAAAAATAAATAAATGTGATATTAAAAAAGAAATGTGTTATTAAAAAGAATGTGTTATTAAAAAAGCAAAAAGAAAAAGTACTTATCTTACTGCCGCCATTGGGAGTGCAGCCAAGGTTTAAAACGTGTTTTATATTTATTTTGCACCTTTTACTTTGCACATAATTAAAATTAAAACAAAATAAAAAATATAGATAAAAATAAAAAACAAGTGAATTTATTATTAGTTAAATTAAAATTAAAATAAAATAGATTAAGTTAAATTTAAAAATTGAGTAAATATTATTTATATTTTTAATTATTCGTAAACGATGTTGTCAAACCGACGGTCAAATCGAATATAGGAACTTTTAAAATGCAAACTACTTATTATATTATCAATGAATTGTTTCAAAAATTAAATTCCGCTTCAGATTTATATAAACTTATATTAGATAACAACTTGGAGTTTGATCAGACCAAAAAATTGGAAAATAGTTTTAGCTAGTCCTATAACAAGTGCAGAATCGGAAAGATGCTTTAGTACACTTAAAAATATATAACCGTATAAATCAATTGTAATGGGACAAAATCGTTTAAATTCATTAGCAGTTCTATCAATAGAAAAAGAATTTATTTTAAAAACTCCGAATTTCAATGATAAAGTTATCGATTTATTTTATTTTTATTTAATTCTAGTTAACGCTTTGGGTGTAGTACCTCAGGGTGAAGTGGAAACCTACACTTTATTTTTTCATTACAGCTGTACTACTAAAGTTTGCCCACCCCAAATATGTAGTTCTAAATAAAGGAAAACTTACTATCATGACATTTATTATAATCCCTTTCTATTAAAACAAAGCGTGCTCATTTTCCCTAGGTTTTATAATTGGAATATGAGTTCCATCAACAATGCCTATAATTTCAGGAAATTTGTATTTTCTAAAAAAAAACTCTCGCGTTTCATTGAAACGATCTTCCTTTACTTTTATCCAGCGGAGACACAAATTTTCTTCAAGTAATTTTATTGTATTTTTAAATACTTTTGACACAGTTGTTTGTGCCATTGATATCAATTTATTTGTGCCAACATTGCTAAAATACTCAATGTTGAAGCTAATTGTAGGATCGGTGGAATTCCTGTGGCTCTTTTAATTTCTTTAAATTCAATAGTCGCCAATATCATTTTGAACGCTTCTTTATTTAATCTAAAGTGTTTCCTAAATCTAAAAATAATAAAGTTACATAGAAAATTATTATGAATTTTGCATTGACTTAAAGTAAATCCTACTCCGTTGATGACAATTCAAAAATGTTACTCAAATCTCTCAATCTGCGCCTATTTAATAAAGTATATTCTTCATCTGACGAAGTTTCTTCATCAAAAAATATCATTTTTATTTTAAAATTTTAAACACTTTAAAATCACTTAAAATCACCTTTTTTTTTTTTTTTGTTATTTTCACTAAAAATTTAAAATATTGTTCTAATTTTATTTCTTTACTTTTTAAAATCTTAACTTTTCTTCTTTCACAACTACACTTTTCAAAAGCATCAACTAATTTACTATCTGTAATAAAAACGATACATTCGCTAAAAAAAGGTTTTCATAAATACAAAAAAAGTACAAAAAAAAAGCGAAACACAAAAAGCGAAACGAAATGAAATAAAAAGCGTTTCATAGTTATGTGCTGATATTTTTGAGAGATAACGAAACGCTTTTTGTGAAACAGAGATACGTGCTTCCAACCCTTCATACAGTTTTTAAAAGTACTTTGCATTACTATTATCATTTTAAAGCTTTGTTCTTATTTTTTCATTATTGAAAAAACGATACAACGTAAAATAAAAATACAACGCAACATAAAAATACAACGCATATAAATAAAAAGAATGCAGAATGCAAACCAACGGGTTTTAAAAGCCCACATTTCCAAAATATAACACAAACTGTTTAGAATTGTAAAGTGCATCAAAATTTGAAAATTTCATATAAGAAAAAATGTGAAAATAGGACTTGTGAAATTTTGAGGGACTGTAACCCTATATAACTACGAAAACCCGTCAGCATACATACAAATATATTAATGCAGCTTTAATTTTTATGTCTTGCCGAAGAAAAAGTGCCTAAGTTACAGGTGTTTAAAATTACCTAATTTTCAATTTTTGAGCCCTAATAGCACAAAAACAGGAGGTGGTCCAAAAAATTTGTGAAAAAACTTATACTCTAAAAGTTCTTTCTTACCTCAAAATTGCAAGCGCCTATCTAACATCGTGCCAGAGTTATGAAGGTAGAAAAATCATGCGAAATTTGGTTTTCATATAGCGGTAAATTTAAATACTGAATTTAAAAAAAAAAAATGTATAATTTTGATATTGATTTATAAAGGTAAAAAATTCCGTCGAGTGGCGTTTTCAGATTGAAAAAATCTTAAGCAGAACATGAGATATATGCATTTAAAATAGGGCTTTTTTTCTGTAATGAATGGGGCTACATCAAAAAGTTGTTCCACAAAATAATTTTTTTTATGAGACGTACCCATAGTTAAATTTTCTTTCCTCTATCTTTAACGTTGTAGAAGTTTTGTAAACAGACGGACGGACAGAGTGAAACTAATAGGCACATTTTTTTAAAAATGTTTTGGAAATGTGCTAAAAACCGGAACAAAGAAGGAATAACTGAATTTTTATTTTACTTGACGTACTTATACAAATAAAAAAAATAAAAGATCGTTTTACTAAAAATCTTTAATTGTTTTACTTAAGTGCAAATAGCTTTTTTTTTAGTTGTGTAAACAGCTTTTTACTTTGCTGCAAATAACAAAAAGCATATATGTACATATATAGTAAAATTTTGCTCTTTACTATTAATGCGTCATTTTACTCACTACACTAGTTGTTAAAAATCATAACTTCAGTCACTTTGCCTCTTACGCTGGATTAAATTTGCTCAGTACTTCCATTGAAGAAGACATTTTCGAATCCAAATCATACAATAATTCCATTGTATATAATTTTCAAAACGCCAACTTTCAAAGCATAAATAATGCTTTAGCATTAATCAATTTGGTCGATCTTTTATCTATGCAGGATATCAACTCATTTATCTCTATTCTTTACTTAAAGATTTTTGAAACAATTAACGCTTTTGTGCCAAAGCAAAAAAAAAGTAAAAAAGATGGAACCACTGAACCCTGGTTAAATGGAGATCTAAGGACTTTGCGAAATCAACGCAATAAATTGCATAAAAAAATTAAAAATACAACTGATCCTAACAATAATTTAACAAATATGAACAACGGTTTGGCCTTAGAATTTAAACAGAAGGCTAATTTAGCTTATGAAAATTATGTCAATAATATTGGTAATAAAGTAATTACAGATCACAAAAAATTCTTTGACTTCGTTAATACAAAGCGTAAAATATTTGGTTATCCAAATTCTATTTCTAGGGATAATACTTTTTCCTCTTGCCTAATTGACATTAGTAATTTCTTTGCTGATAATTTTCAAAAAGTTTATCGTCCGCAGGAATCATTTACTAATAACGATTCTTTAATTCTCAAATCATTAAATAACTCAAACTTAACCCTATTCACAAAATAGGTGATAGAGCATCTGTTTAAAACTACCGTGGTATAG
Source organism: Poecilobothrus nobilitatus (assembly GCA_947095535.1). Taxonomy (NCBI): domain Eukaryota; kingdom Metazoa; phylum Arthropoda; class Insecta; order Diptera; family Dolichopodidae; genus Poecilobothrus; species Poecilobothrus nobilitatus. The sequence continues at coordinate 129,081,241 of OX352773.1, forward strand.
CAATTTTATCAAATTTTGTAGAGTAAGTTATCAGCTTTAATTTTTGTGTACTAATAATTCTCATATCATAACACTTACAAAGTTATGAAGGTTCAAAATAATTTAAAATCAAATAATTATGTTTCAAACTCAATTTTCGTTTGAAACACGCCATTTATAGCATATTTCGAAACAGCTTTTCAAGCCCTATAATTAGTACCTAATAACTTGTTCTCTACATCTAACCGTTTTTGAGATATAAAAAATAGAAGTGTTTTATTTTCCATCGCTGTGTTATTTTCAATCACAATAGAAAAATGTGTTATTTTCAAAAGGGTGTTAACACATTTTGTGTGTTATAACACACTATTATATTCTTCATATCTCAAAAACTGTTAGAAATAGAGAAAATGTTATTAGGTACTAATTATAGGGCTTAAAAAGCTGTTTCGAAATATGCTATAAAAAGTACTCCAAATACAGAGTATTTCAAAAGAAAATTGAGTTTGGAACATATGTTTTTCATTTTAAATCATTTTGAACCTTCATAACTTTGTAAGTGCTATGATATGGGAATTACAAAAATTAAAGCTGACAACTTACTCTACAAAACGTATTTTATCTCCCTATAGCAAGCCGTTCAAAGGTTATAGATTTTTTTATAAAAAGTCGCTAAAAAATCTTTAACCCCTCATATCTCGAAAAGGGTTCAGAATAGACCCTCACTCCAATACAATTTTTTATTCCTCTCGATATGCCCAATCACCCATTACAAGGAAGACTATCGAGTCGGAAACACCCTGTATATTGTTATACAAAAATTATTCTTGATAAACTCAACATCTTTTTTATGACTGCAAAAATTAAAATATTTGGCACTTTTCCTTTTATTTTTGTTGTTAATTTTGCCTAAATAAATTTTTTGTACAATATGTTATTTCTATGTGAGTGAATACGATGTAATATTTATTATTATTTTCTTTTTTTTATTGAAGAGTCAGAGCGGAAATTTTAAAATAAAATTAAAAACCTTTATAAAATAATATAATAAATACTGGTATAAAGACTGCAATGTGCAACTTATAAACTTTAATACTTTTTATTTATTTTTATAGCTAGACTAATGTTACAATATTATTTATTTTTTATCATTATTTAAAAAAGAATCTGAAAAAAGAATACTTCTTAAATACATACATATACCTAACTTTAATTTAACAATAAAATACATAAAAAAAATTACATACTAGCTGTTCAATAATATTATATTACAAATACATAATATGTATGTACATGCTACATACTTATATTATGTATATCATAAACATTAAAATTTTTGTTTACATGCATGTAAAAAAATTTTGAAAAAGGCATTACATATTTAAAAAAAAACATAAAAACAAGCTTTGTAATTTTGTTAAATATATAAAAATAATGTAAATAAAAAATCGTTTTGAATATAATTTTGTATTTATTATATTATGTGACACAATCGTTTATTTAAAACGAATTACAATGGGAATAAAAATCATAAAAATATTAATTTAAATACATATACAGGGTGTTCGGGACTCAAGTACGCGCACTGCACTCAGTGATTGGGGGCATTAAAACAAACAAAAAATTGTACTGTAGGGGGGGAGGGGTCTATTGTGGACCCTTTTCGAGATATGAGGGATTAAAGATTTTTTAGAGACTTTTCATAAAAAAATCTATAACTTTTGAACGGCTTACTGTAGAGAGATAAAAAAAAACATTTACTCTACATTTTGTAGAGTAAATTGTCAGCTGTAATTGTTGTATACTGATGATCCACATATACCCAACAGTTACAAAGTTATGAAGGTTCAAAATGATTTAAAATGAAAAAACTATGTTTCAAACTCAATTTTCTTTTGAAACACCCGGTATTTGGGGTTTATAAAAGTGTGTTATTAAAAAAAACACCTGCACTTTCGATAAAATTTTAAATTATTGATAATCTAGTGTTGTAATTTAATTTTATAACCAATTTTATCTATTAAAAATACAATAAACACACTTTTCTATTCTTCATATCTCAAAAATGGTTAGAGATAGAGAAAAAGTTATTGGGTACTAATTATAGGGCTGACAATTTACTCTACAAAATGTATTTTTTTTATCTCTCTACAGTAAGCCGTTCAAAAGTTATAGATTTTTTTATGAAAAGTCACTAAAAAATCTTTAATCCCTCATATCTCGAAAAGGGTCCACAATAGACCCCTCCAGTACAATTTTTTGTTTGTTTTAATGCCCCCAATTACTGAGTGCAGTGCGCGTACTTGAGTCCCGGACACCCTGTATTTGTGTATGTATATGTACATTAATGAAACACTACGAGTTAAATTTATATTTCGGAATAATAAAGAAAATATTTCTAAATTTGATCGCATATCGATTATAAAAAATAAAATTTTTGTATAATTGTATCTCAGAATATTTACTATTTTTTGTGAATTAACATATATAGTTTTCTTACGTCCTTAATCATTTTTGTTATTTGAGATTTTTTATTTTAAAATCATTAAAGCACTTGGTTGCTTGAATTTTAAATTAAGTTTTGGCTTTCAAACTTCTTGTTCTAAACTTAAATCTACATAGACCTGCCGTTGATAAATATCTACATACATTTAGAAAAACTTGATTTACGATTTTTTTTTGAATATATATAGTATGCATTTATAAATGAAAAAACAAGAAATCTTTTATGTAGGTACATAGATAGTTTTATTTTTGTGCCAATAATTTATTTAGGTAACTAAACTATTAAATTTTAGGATTATACTAAATCAGCGATTTTTTGGGATAAACTTCCGTTAAGGGATGATCATAGATTTAAATGAAGTTTCCAAAATACCAATATATATGCCATTAGTACCCATGCCGCCGTTAATACATCCAATTGCCGAAAAATGCATCACCATTATAATAAGAGTATAATTCTGATTTTGTAGCCAACTCTAAAGTCCTTCCTAGTTATATTTCTACATACATATTTCACAACAAAACTTTTAAAATTGTGAGGGTTGCCACATCCAAACTAGCCCTAAACAAATTATCAAAACCGAACTTTACTATATCTAGCTCTAAAGTGCATCCTACTACAAACATATTCCAATACAACATACAAACATATTCCAATAAGAAAAGAAAAAGGCAAAATAAATGTACATACGACAAATAAAGCATGAAAATGTTTTTTTATATTAAAATTGTTGTTTCAGTTTCGCATAAGGTCTCTGGGACTATTTGCTAATATATACCATTAGTATATACTGTTGAAAGGGTGTGAAGAGATCTTTCTAACGGTATAATAATAAATATACAGTGTCTTTTAAAATTTCATATGTATAGTGATTTTTTTGAAAGTTTGAATTTTTTTTTTTAAATTCCCACTTTTAACTGTAATATCTCAGAAAGGTAGTACGGATCAAGATGAAACAAGATGTATATTAACGACAGTATTATGCTCTATAATATTGTAGAAAATGGTTTTAGTTTATGGCTTTAAGGGGAAAATATAACGGTTTAATTAAAATAGTACAAAATGTAAAGAAAATTTTGCAATACATTTTCCGGCCACTAGATGGCGACATCGGAACCAATGGCAAATATATTCGAAAACGTGGAGATATAACTACCCTTTGCGGAAGTTTTTCACTGTAAATACAATAATTTTTCGAGTTCTATTGTTTCGGAAGAATAGTATATGCACCTATATGTATATTATATAATAAATTAATTTCAAAATTCTTTTTCAATTAACTGTCAAAAATATACGTTCCCTAAATACTTTTAACGTAAATAAATGGAAAAAAAAATAGTTTTGATGACAAGCTTTAACAAACTGCTGCTTTGTATACATGTATTAACTCTATTATATTTGATAAAGTTTGACAAAATAAACTAAGCTTAATTTTGAAAAAACTTTGAATAGACATTATATGCTTGTATATTTTAATTTTTATTGTAAAACAAACAATGATATATTATATTCTCGTATATTTTAATTTGTATTGTAAAACAAAATTTTTTTGATATAAATGATTTATATCTTTTGTTGTTTTATAAAGATACATCATAAAGGTAAATCATACATAAATCTTATAACTGTTATTTAAGTTTTTAAAAAATATATAATATATTATATTTATCAATTATTTTAAAAGTAGTGTGTGCGTGAATGTGTTAATAAGATTTGCAGCTTGGAGGCCACAACTTATATGATTTTAATATATGTATGTACAAATAAAAATAAGTTAATAGATAATTTTAAGGTTGTATAACGAATATTATATTGTCGTAAATAAACAAAGATAGATAAGTATATTTTGTGTATAATTAAGAATACTTTTTAAATATAACTTTTTTATTTATAAATATTACTAAAATTTATAAATAATTGAATTACTGAAAATTTATAATAATTGAATCATTGACTGACATTGACAATACTCAATAATAATATAGTAAATTATAAAGAAAATGTAGTAAATTTTTTAAAAGAAAAAATTACAGTAAAAATGGAGAATTTTGAGAAATTGTGTGATATTGAGTAACTTTTATTAGCCCCAAAATACCTTAAGTAAAACCAATTACAGTAAAAACTAACTTGAGTTCTAATAATATAGATTATAGTATACATATAAAATATTTGTATATTTATATGTTCAAGCAATATTTCGTTGAAAAAGTTGTCTATATTTTTTTAATTGTTGCAAGAAATTTGAGTATTTATTAATATCTTTTAATTAAGTCATTTTAGCAGATATTGACTTATAAGTAATAATGGTTCGAAACCATTTAAATTAAAATGGGGGGATAAAGAAAAAACTATGGTTTGATACATTTCTACTATGATATGCTTAATATACTCATATTTTTAGACAAATTTGCAAAAATGTAGAAAAACAAAAATATTTGTTAGTTTCGTTAGTTTATGGAATATGATATATTATTCGTATATATTTTGTGCATTGTACAAATTTTTCCGTTGTTTGTTCTGTTTTTTTTTACCTGTAAAAGAATGTTTAATACCAAAATTATAATTCAATTTATAGTAATATAAAAAATTATTTCTAGGATATTAAAATTATAAAATTATTTAACATTAACTATACCTAATATTAAACAGTTTTTTAATTATTTGATCGAATTCAAGTTTAAGATAATGTCAAAATTAATTTAACTTGTTTTTAACTATTCATATAACTTGAAAATATTTAATCAAAAACTTTGACTATGTAATTTTATTTTTAAAACATAAAAATGTTAATACATAATAATATATAAACTTTAAAATAAACAAATATTAAACTTTTTGGAAAATAATATCTACATGTAAATCTATAAGTAAAAAGTTTTGTAAATTTAGCTATCTTTGACAATGAAAGAAATTTATATTCTTCGAAAATAAACTCTGTAAAATAAAAGTCTTTATTAAAGTTCTACATAACATACAAAAAGTTGCATTTATAGAGATATTGTTTTTTGATATAGTAAATCAATTTCTTACTTTCTAATTTTTTTATTTATTATTAAATTATGCAATTTAAAACGAGCTTTTCTGAAAATAATTAACTAAAATTCTAAAAATTGTGTTTTTCATACATATAGCATTTATATGAATACTTATATTTGTTAAATATAGTATTTACCACATTATAATCATTTTTCAAGTTACAAAAAATGTAAATAATTGTAATTATTTCTTTTAAAAAACTGTTTATCAGAAAGGTTGTGCCTCTTTATAATCGCTTTGGTCCAATGTATAAAAGTCTTCTAATTTCCACTGCAATGTTTCAAATGTAGGTCTTCTCATAGGATCTTTATGCCAGCATTCTAACATAATTTCATATAATCTTGGTTCGCAATTAGCTGGACACTGCATTCGATAACCATGTTCAACTTGGGTTAACACCTCGGCATTTGTCATACCTTTGAATAGATATTTATAAATTATTTTAAAATATATTTTTGTTTAAAATATGTTTTAAAAAAAGGTGTTGAATAAGAGATAGGATAGATGTATACAAAAAAATTTGTAGCAAGAGAAAGTTATATACATGATTTTCAATATAACTGAAATTTATATTTAATATTAACTTGATTAAAACTTTTAGCACTTTATTATTTTGAAAGGAATACATCTTTTTTCATATACTTTTAGGCCTGAATAAAATTTTTCCAACAACTCTTACACTGTGGCTCATCATTTATATTTTAAAAATAATAACTATTTTACCTGGATAGGGAATTCGTCCATATGTTACCAACTCAGTTAATAATATACCAAAACTCCAAACATCCGATTTTATGGAAAATTTGCTATAATTAGCAGCTTCCGGAGCTGTCCATTTTATAGGAAACCGTGCACCAACACGAGCTTCATATTCATCTTCTTTTATAAGTCTTTAAAAAATACGTAGTTATAATTTATTATTTATTCTTTAATGATACTTTTATTACCTTGCCAGACCAAAATCGGCAATTTTAACAATATTGTTATCAGCAACTAAAACATTTCTTGCTGCTAGATCACGATGAATGTAATTTTGGGATTCCAAGTAGGCCATTCCAGCAGCAATTTGAGCAGCCATATCTATTAATACTGGCATTTTAAGATTTCTACCTTTGCCTACAAATATAACATGTGATTGATAATAGTTGACATTGAACAGTCGTTTTTGTAAAAATTATTTAAAAGATACAACTTTAAAAAAAGTTTACCTTGCAAATATTCCAATAGAGATCCATGCTTCATTAATTCTGTAATTATATAAATTGGTTCTTCAATCGTACAAACAGCATATAATTGAATAAGTTTAATATGTCGTAATTTTTTCATTATTTGAGCTTCGGCTAAGAAATCTTTTGGATCCATTGTTCCTGAATAAAGAATAATACCATGAATGTTATAAAAAAATATATATACAGGGTGTCCAGAGCTCAAAGGTCACGAAGAACGGAGATAATAAAAATGTTCATAACAAGCAAGAAATGTTCATAACAAAAAATTGTTCTGGAGGGAAGCGGGGTCTATTTCTAACGGTTTCCGACAGCCTTCAAAGTAATTTCGTTACTTTTCTTAAAGAAATAACAACATCTTTGCCCCTGTAAAATGAAGATTCGTTTAAGTGTCGGTAGCTAGCTGAAGATATGGGCTTTCACACAAATATTTCAACTTTTATTTATCTTTCATAGTTGAAGAGATACTAGGTTTTAAATACGAAAAATATTGATATTGTTCACTGTTTTTATCAAATAACTGTACCTTTTGCTTAAAAACCCACTATTAATGTATCAATTTTATTCCATTTTCAAAATCACCAATATTTCTCAGCTTGAATTTAAGTTAATACATTTTTTTCTTATCTTTTACCGTTTTCGAGATTATTATCTAAATGAACGTCTCTATCACCTCCGTTCTTCGTGACCTTCGAGTTCCGGACACCCTGTATAAATATTTTTATTGGAAATAATTTGTACATTTTTTATAATAATTTGTATTTATACTCCAAATGTTTACCTGATTTTAAAGTTTTTATTGCAACGGGAGTTGTATTATTCCATAATCCTTCCCAAACTTCGCCAAATTGTCCAGATCCCAACTTCCGCACGAATTTTAAAGAACTTCTATCTATTTCCCATTGATCACGCGTACGATGAGATAGGCCTTCTGTCACAGGTTTTTCAATCTAAGTAAAATATAAAAAGTTTAATAATTATTTGCCTTAATGTTAATATTTGTTACGCGAAATAATTATTCTAAACATAATAAGCATTATTTATTTTACGCATATACATTAAATTTACTAAAATAAATGCATTGCTTATACTTTAAAATAATAGACAAATACCAATAAATCATTTTTAAAATGTTCACCACATAAATATAATAGAAAAGAGGGTATTTTTTATATTTTTTGTAAAAGCCAACGTAAGACAACGCATGGTATACTGACAAATAATAAATTAAATCAATGCAGCCCTTAGAGCTTTTATTAGTGGAAATTATTAGCGGAAATTGCTAAAGGCAGTTTGTAAAAGTAATTGGTTGCAGAATAAAAAAAAATAAGAACTATAGATACTACACAGTATGGGTATATATTCAAAAAATGATAAGGTATATATGCAGTGTTACATACGTATATACTATACGCGTATATGATAACTATTTCTTCACATGCCATCACCATGAAAAGAAGACTTATACGCATCATAACATACATAAGAATGTATGCATTTACTACAGAATTACCACAAAAATTTCAGTTGCCCACATTTGCAGAAATACTTGCTGATAGTCAGTTACGCGCTACTGCTAGTTTCAATACCAGGTACTAGTTTGGTTTCCTTTTCTTACATGCTAAGCTTTATATTTATATTTTACCGAATTTGATAATGAGTAGTCCCTGCTACTTATTAATTCGTATTAAGTAGGTGTTATATGACAAACCTACTTTTTCGTGTTTTTAGAAGATTTTTTTGTAACAAATTTATTGACAAAGATTGCCAAATGGGTTTTTTCGACTTAAGTTCATATTTTGAATACGATATATATTATATGGAACATTTTCAATATTTATTTATTAACTTAAGACAGATCCCATAATTTTTACATTTTTATTGTATTTTTACATTTTTTATATATTACATGTGCCTATTAGTTTCACTATGTCCGTCTGGATGCTTACAAAACTTCTACATAAATTTAAATTTTAACTACGGATAACTATCTCAGAAAAATTAATATGCTATAAGTGTATATAAAACAAATATATTATATTTTCTATATATTATTTATATATATTATATTTATTATATAATATTAAAATTTTTGACCCTTTCTATCTTCCAAACGTTTTTTTTTTGCAAATTAGAAGCTTGAAGTATGAGTTTTTCTACAAAATATTTTTGTTTTGCTCTCCGTTTAGAAACTTTAACGGGTCAAATTAAAATACTCTATTTTTAAACACCTGTCCAAATTTTTGTTAAGTAAGTTATACAAAATAAAAATTAAGTTTGTAAATATACAAAAAGTAAAACTCCAACATTACATTTTTATTTCTGTTAACAACTTCTCCTAATAACTTAAGGGTTACTTTAAAATTGACCATACTTTTTAATTTTGGAAATGTGGTTTTCTGAAAACTTTTTGTTTTTTTATTACCTGTTATTTAATAATAACAATTTCTTTCCATTTTCAACTTATAAATATTAAAAATCGCGCAACCAATAGATGAATGATATTAGAAAATACACAAAATATTTTTACATAACATAATAATCAAATATTACACTGTAAAAAGAAGTATATGTATTAATAAATAACATTCGTGCATTTATGAGTATAATCCTGCGTCTCAACTACTAAGTAATTTGCCAGCAAACACGTACGTTTGTAATAAGTTCTCAAAAATTATTTTTTAATATTTGACGTAGACAACTTATTTATTGAGGATTTGGCATTTTCTGAGGTCTTTACAAAAATTACAATAAAAATAATAAATTTTCATTTTATTCATGTTTGTTTTGTATAATTTGTTATTACTTTGCAGATTAACTAACAGAAAGAAAAAAAGAAACATGTAAGTTGGTTGGTTGGTTTACGTGGCTGGTCCTGTCAGCCATGACAAGACGACAATTAGCGCGTTAGCACCGTTTTGCTAAACATGTAAGTTAGTTGTAAAGTTGGAAAAATTGATATGTTTTAGTAATTTGCTAGTTGAGACGCTGGGTAAAATCTGAAGTTTTTTAAAACAACAATACATATATAAAAATGACTAGGAATGCATTCACTTTAAGTGTCATATTTTTATTTATTTGATGATTTAGTGAACGCTAAAAATAGATTAAAACAATTAATACGAATGCTCGTATTAAGTAGTGTCTGACACAAAAAAAACATTTTACAAGGAACCCTATACATAAACAAATTATTAGTTATTATTCAATAATATTATATTACTAGGGGCCCCTGTTAATTTGTAGTCAAATTTTATGTTGAATCCCAATTCATATAATAGACAGTTGCAGTTTAGAAAAATAGAATTTATGGAAAAAATACAATCCGTAAAAATTCAGAAAGCAAAACCAAATTCGTCAAAACACTAACTGAAATTATTTTTAAAATAACGCCAAAATAGAATTAAATTGTATAAAGAGCCTGTAGTTGGTGTACGTATATTTAGAATTTAGATTATTTGGTAGAGTGAGGAATATTATGTCTATTTATTTATCGAGTTCGAAATAAATGTTTTAAAGGTAAGTACGTGGTGAAAACAGAATAGGTATCCGTAAAACATTCGGAAAATGTACAAACAAAGGTTGGAGCAAAATACAGTTAAATTTTTTTAATGAGCAACGTTGTCTGTAACAATATTGCCGTTGTTCGTTTTACCTTGCCTTAATGTGAAAAATTTAAAATTTAAAAAGAGCCTATAGGTATGTGTCGTACAATCCTTGATTAAGATTATACATCTAACATAGTACAGAGGGCGAGAAAACCGTACAAATATTACCACAATTGTACAAATGGTAACACTGCATAAAATTGACATACAAAATATTTAAAAATAAAAAATTATTCAAATTTAATTTTGGTTATAAGAACTGCTGTATACTCAAATTTAAGTATATGAGAAGAAATTGAATTCAAAAAAGAATACAATTAAAAAATCGCTTCAAATAATATACAAACATTCATACATAAATGCAACAATTTAATAGAAAAGTAAAAAACCAAAACAATTATATATTTGAATTTTAAAGAGACTCGCCCGCTGGTTATTCATAAGTACATACTTAGATACGTATTGATTATTAATATCGGATTAATATCATTCATCATTATTTAAAATTTCAATAAATATTGTGATAAATGACAATTTTTATCAATTTTTAAATTTTTTTCTTTACACATGCATAAGTTAAGTACATTAAATACATATAGCCAAAGAATAGTTGAGCCGTTGAGGTCGAGTCGTGTCGAGACTCGTGACTCGACAGGAAAAAAAAAATTCACAATTTTAAAGAGAGTAAGTGAGAATGGCTCTTATAATTTGGTGTTTTTTTTTGTTATTCTGTTCTGTTGTGTCGTTTTGTTACTACCATAGATACCATACTACTGTAATATAAATATGAAATGTGTTGTTTGTTTTTTATTATTAATATTATGTATAGGTTTTATAGTAGAAAAATCGTAAAAAATATGTAGTTACTGATGTTCAAAGCTTGAAACGGAATTCATAATACGTAGTGTGTGGCTGACAACTACTAAATTATAATTATAGATGCTAGAAAATAAATATGTTAAAATTGCAAAAACAAAAAAATATGAATATTAAAACATAATAAAATATGTATATGTATACTGAAAAAAAAATTTTATACCCTATATAACACTAAAAATTTTATAACAATAACACTTTTTGTTTTAATCTTGGGGAAATTTAAAGAAAAATCATATACGTCAGTTTAAACTTACTCTTCGTAATAAGAAACGCGGAATTATATTCTTTTGAAGCTGAGTTTCTAATTTCACCCGACATCATATTTTTCATTAGTAATTTAAATTTTTTATTTAACTTTTTTGCATATTTGTTATTTTTTATACAACCTTTAAATCAATATTATTATTATTATTATTTATAATATTTACAATAAACTTTACAACAATAATTATGGTTATGAGAAGAAAAAAATAATAACAATAACCTGTTTTATATATTTAAATATTTCGAAATGTTCCTATCGGATGATTTTTTATAATTTTATTAATAAATTAACCTACAAAAGAAAGTCAAAAATATATTTTCACATAAACATTCATAAATATACATATTTTATTCCAAACATTCTATTTTTCATTATGAATTTAAATTATTTATTTTGCTTTTTTCTATATTTTTGGTATCACTTTTAAAATTAAATTTAAATACATTTTTTACAATATTATTATCTAAAGTATTACATATACATGAAATTTCTACCATATTAATTTTAACTATAATAAAAAAAAATAATAACTAAAACCTATCTTATACATTTAATTATTGTCACATGTATACGTTCTTATAGGCAAATATTTATACTAATAATTATAATTTCATTAAGAAATTAGCCAACAAGAGAAAGAAGAGGAATTATATTTATGTTTACAAATCATATGCTAAAAAAGAGACAAATAAAATAATTTTGTTTTACCGATACGATGATAACATCTGATAACATAAATATTGAATATAGTTTAAGAGTTAGTCACTTTACAGGGTTAGACAACATTTTATTAAAAAGCAATTATAAAGAAAATTTTAATACGATTTACTTGAATATACAAAGTATAAGAAATAAATTATACCATTTAGAAATTCTGGTTAATAGTTTTGAATATGAGATACATGCAGTAGTTTTGTCGGAAATATGGTTGCATGAATCAGAGAACAAATTTTTTAATTTACCGGGTTACACGGCTTATTTTTCCAATCGTGCAAAATCTTATGGTGGCGTTGCTATTTATGTTAAGGAAAATATTAATAGTACTTTAGTTTTTAAATCTGAATTTAACAAATCTAATTTTTTATGTGTTAAGTTATTGAACCACAATTTTAATATATTAGAGATTTATAGATCTCATGAAACTGATGTAAATGATTTTTAAATTAGATGAAATCACTAGTGAATTTAGAACATCTTTAATTCTTGGTGATTTTAATATAAATATAATAAATGTTGATCATACCACTAGTAAATATATTAATACGTTAGTCTCAAAAGGTTTTGTCATTTATAACAAGAAAAGTGTAAATTACGCTACCAGAATTGGCAACTCTTCTAAAACGGTTATTGACCATTTCATAACCGATACGATTAATTTAAAATACGACTTCTATATTTCCGATACTCCTCTCTCCGACCATCGATTATTTTTTATAAGTTTAAACCAAAAACCAATAACAGATCAATCAATCTGTTTGAAAACAATTTTACGTTATTAAAATATTTCAAATGATGCAATTTGGGAAAGACTTAGTAATTCCACTAATTTTGACTCGCTTGTTAACGAATTAAGTGAAACTATAAAAAAGTTTACTAAGAGTATTCCTTTGAAAAAAAACTAAAAGAAAAAATGAATGGATGATACAAAAAAAAATATCTGGATGATTCACATGTTCGAAATTTGTTCAATAATTGTAGGCAAAAAGTAAAACGTTTAATTATACAGGCTAAAAAAAATCTGCTCTGATGAGATCATACGAGACCCTTCCAATGGTAAAAAACTCTGGGATCTATATAAAAGGATTATTTTCAACAAAACTTCTCATACTTCTTCCAGCAATATTAAGACACTTGAATGTAATAATCTTACAATTGCACTAATGGATGTGATATTGCCGAATATATGAATAACTTTTTTGTCAATGTTCCGGACGAGCTGAATATTCCAAATAATCAAATTGATTATGAATATCTGAATAATTTCCACTGCATTATTCATTCTGATTTTAAATTAACTGAGACAACTATTGGAGAAGTTAATTCTGCGATTGTCTCACTCAAAATTTCTGCTGCTACTGGGTATGATAGTATTTCAGCTAAATTTATAAAAAGATTTTCAGAGCGTTTGTCTTCTATATTGGTCAAATTTATTAATCTCTCTTTTGCAAGTTTTAGCTTTCCAGATTCTCTTAAGTTGGCAACTATCATTCCGATTTTTAAGAACGGTTGTGCGACAAATGCAACTAATTATAGACCAATTTCAGTTCTTAGTTCGTTTTCTAAAATATTTGAAATTATCATTAGAAATCGAATGCATAATTTCATGAACAACAACAAAATCCTTCATGATAAGCAATACGGCTTTGAGAAAAATTCAAGCACAACCGCAGCCTGTTTTAGTCTCAATGATTTTATTTCAAAGAGTATTGATGAAAAATATTAGGCGGCTTGCGTTTTTTTACACTTTTAGAAGGCGTTCGACTGTGTCCACCATGACATTCTTTTGCACAAGCTCTCAAAATTAAATTTAAATAGAAATCACTGCAGATTTTTCAAATCATATTTGCAGAATAGACAACAAACCGTTCGGGTTTGTAATTCTACTAGTAATTTAAAAAATAATAAAAAAAAAGGTGTTCCGCAAGGTTCAATTTTAGGCCCAGATCTCTTCAAAATTTATATTGACGACATAACCCGGCTTAGCTTAAAAGGAAAAATCCAGTTATATTCGGATGACGCAGTCTTAAAATATGCAGTGAAAACAGAGCAAGAACTAAAAGATGCTATTATTATGATTTGATCATTATTATAGAGTGGTTAGAAAAACACAGAATGGTACTAAATGTAAGCAAAACAAAAATCCTAGTTTTTAAAAATAAAAATGTCAACTCCTTGGATTTTTATTCAAATAATAACAAATTGAATGTTGTTAAGACCTTCCAATACTTAGAATTAAGGATTGACAGCAAGTCAAGATTGAAGGACCATGTAGATCACATTATTAAAAAAATTACTCCTTATATTTTTATTTTAAGACGTCTAAAAAGATATTTTTCGCCAAATGTCCTGTATATAATTTACTGTTCGTATATATTGTCCCATTTAAAATATCTGAACCCTATCTGGAGTAGGACTCCGCAAATTATATTAACAAAATTAAATATATTACAAAAAAAAGCCATAAAAATTATACATTATTATCCAGTTTTATTTCCAACTGAGTGCTTATATACGGAAAAATATATCAGTTTTATGAGTATCTGTAACCGCTAACTTTACATAACAGCATTTAAGATTATTATCAACCAAATCAGACACAGCTTTGTCTTAAACAGAAATATTGACATCCATAACCACAATACGAGAAACAGGTCTAATTTTTATTTAACCTTTTTAAAACCAGCAACCAAAAAAACAATTGCCTTTATAATTGCTTAAAAATTTATAATGATCTGCCGAATGACATTAAACTAGTAAACAATATATGCAGCTTTAAAAAAATGATTTCTGAACTTGTTCCATATGATCTACTCTAAGTAGATCATACGCAACAGTATTGTATTGTTATACATGAGTTTTTTTTTTTTTTTTTTGTCATTTCATTTTTCTGTCTTTTTTTTTATTACAAATCACAATAATATTACTTTATTATCATATTTCTTTTTTTTTTTTATTTTGTTTGGGTACCTGTAGTTGTTATGTTGTATATATTAATGTATTATGTATTACATATATTATACAAGGAGAATTTTATAAGATCGCACAGCGAAAGCTAAGGTCATTAAATCATTTTATGTATTTTAAATATTAAAAACTAGTTTTAAGTTACAATTTGTTTTTTCTTTTTGTATTAATATAGATTATTTTGAATAAAGAAAAAAAAAAATACAAAACTTCAAGTTTTTCCTTATAAAATTGGAACCAATCGACTCAAAATAAAATTTTATAGTAAGACTATAGGTCATGTTTCTCAAGAGATATTATCATTTAAACTAAAATTTTCTTTAATTTTTGTTAAAAAAAAATTGTTTTTACCCTATTATTAAAAAAATATCGGTATTAACTACTCAATTTTATTAATTGTATTTATTCCCTACTTCACCTCGTTTATTTTGAGTATAACCACGTCCATGTAGCTCAAAAACTACCTAGATTAATAGCAAAAAAAACATGTAGTGATAGAACATTACAAATGATGCAACTAATTTTTTTTAATAAAAAATCAATTGATTTTTCTGTAGGCACTTGGTGAAACATTCTCACATTTATTTAAAACGAGGAAGAATACAGTTGCCTTTGTCAACTCTTAGATACCAGTACGAACCGTTAGTATGTTCACAGCGTGTCACTCTGCTTACAATATTATTTTTTTAATATTTTAGTATTTTAAAATAATTTGGGTGAATTTTATAATTTCTAGAACTATGAGTTGTACATGTATTCAAACTATATGTTTACACATTCTTCAAAAGCAGATTTTGACCTTCCATATAACGATTATCAATCCAAAACTTTTTCAAATATTCTATAGTACCATTTAATGCTAAGCGGTAAATGTATATTAAATTTACTAAGTACAAAATAGTAAATATAATTTTAAATATTATATTATATTAATGCGTACATAGTATATTTATATTGTTATAAGTATATCGCCATACATTGCAATATTTCTTTAAAAATATTTCCATTTATAGAATAATTTCTTATAAGTACAATAAAATACATATATGTATGTATGTAAATACCGCGCTATATAATATACATCTATACTCTTATCATTCATTCATCAGTGACATATACGATATGTAAATAAACATTATATTATATAAGTATGTATACATATCAATATCATATAAATAAAAATTCTTCAAGCAACCGTTATGTTGTTTATTTATTTACATTTTTTTGTACTACGCATTATATCTTCAACAATTTCAAATTATCGAGTAAAACAAAATGCAAAAAATTCGTTAAAGAAATTTGTTAGAAAATTTGAAAAAATCAAGTAACACTTTCGTCAATTATAAAGTAACCCTATATTATTAAAAAAAGTTGTTAACAGAAATAAGAACATAATGTTGAAGCTTTAATTTTTGTGTATTACTTCAAAAAAATTTTAACAGGTGTTCAAGTTACAGGTGTTTAAAAATAGGAAATTTTCAGTTTTTGATCCCTTACAGCTCCTAATCCGGGGGTGATACAAAAAAAATTGTAATGGCGAAATTATTGGCAGCCGAAGCAAAAAAATAGTCAAAAATAATTCAAAACTAAATATATATAGTAGAAATTTTGTCTCACATGGTCTGCAATTTTTGAATAAATATTTTTTTAAACTTTTTCTTGATTTGTAATGGATTAATAACTTTAATTTTTATTTTTTTTTCATGAAAATTTTGTTAAAAATCAATGCATGAGACGATTAATTTAAGTTAAATACCTATATATATTGTTAAAAAGATTAATTATGTTTTTATGTTAAATTTTTTTAAATGTTAAAGTAGTTTATTATGCTTGGTTATAATTTTGTAAATAATTTTGTAAATAGTTTTTTCTATTTTCTTGTAAAATTTGTTTACATAAATTTTGAATTTTTATTTTTTTGTAAATGTACTAATAAAAAGGGTTTTTTATGCCATTTGTAAAATTAATACTATCAGACTATATTTTAGAATTTTCCATGTGGCTTTTTCCCTTCTTATGTTTTCCTTCTATTCTTTAATTTTAAGCAATAAAACATTTTTTTTAATTAATTTTATGTGCTTTTGTTATTTTTTGATTCCCTATTTAGGTACTGTACTAATATTCCTATTCTAATATTAGCTATTCTAACATTTAGGTACTAATATTAAAAAGAAAATTGTTAAATAAAATTTGATTTTTTTATTAATTTTTGCAAAAGTTTTAAAAATTATTTACTTTTACTAGTACTAGGTATATCATGACTATATATTTACTCTAAGTAGGAAAAGAAACTTTTATTTCAGTGAATCTGTAATTTAACATTGATTTGTTCCCTTATTACCTTAAGTTTATTTATTAAAACAAAATATTTAATAAAAGCCATTTATTATCACTTATCTAATTTTTTATTTATTTACCTACTTCAATACTTTATGTTCTTATGCATGCATAATAAAATCATTTTTAATTTTACTAAACACATACATACGCTATTTAATACGCTTTATATATGCCAGCCAAAAACTATTAAACATTCAAATTCTAATCATTTCAAATCTAATAAACATACGTACAAACAAATAAGAATGAAACGAATAAAAAAAAATATTACCACTACCATACCACTACAATTATAAAATAGTATAAATATGAAAAGGATACATTTCATTTTTTATAAGCTGCAAATAAATATTATTTCTGTATAAATTTAATAAATGTTAATCTGCAACAAAACAGAATATCGGGGTTCTACATTTTGTGCAGAAATGGTTTAAAAAATTTGTTCGGTGTAAATACTCTATGTATATGATTTCTTTACGATAATACCAACATAAAATCTTAAGTTTTAACCATGCATATTCAATATGCATTAAAGAATGTTGACAGCAAATATTTTGATTTAAATACTAAACAAATGTTGTAAACAAAATAATTTAGCAACATACATAAAAATATTGTATGTATAGTGTTTTGCTAATACAAAACACCATGTGTAATGGACATCAATATTATACCAATTATACTATTATAGCAGAAAAGATCAAAAATATATTGCGTGCGTATTGTATGCATGAATTTAGAGATAAAAATTTAAGTTTTAAGTTCATATATATACAAAATATATACATATTTTATTCAAAAAATGTTGATGAATAGATAGTTAAAAAAAAAAAGTTGCATGTGAACTGGATTCAAACAAGATGACCTCCACTTTTGAAACCTGTACACTTTCCTCTGCACCATACAACACTTACAAATGTTGCTAACAGATTACGAAGATAATAAAAAGCGTGACAGAATGACAAATAAATAAATAAATAAATAAACCGACACCGGCGAGTTAATATAAAAGCATATAATATACATAATCTATAATATAATACACAAGATGTTGGCGAGACCTTGCCAACATGTAAAAAAATATATTTTATATCTATAATAAAACACTCAGATTTCTTTATGCTCACACTGAATGTAAACTAAACTGGCAATGATGATATTTCTGTATATTTATTTAATAATTTAAAATTTTATTACCAGAGACACAAATCTTTGACTCAAAGTATTATCAAGAGACATAAACCGTTAATTAAAAATATAAATAAATTTAGTAAATATTACTACCAGAGACCAAATTTTCCACTAGAAGTATTATCAAAGACACAAATCGTTCATTAAAAGTTAGTACAGTCAAAAAAGGAGAGTACATACTTAAAAAACACATTTTCAATAAAAATAAATTCAGCAAATTTTTAATTTTTAAATTTGACCGCTACATCCATTATGAACTGGTCGCAGCGGCAAATTAAAAATAAATTATTAATCTTCTGTTGGCGTTTTCAATCTTTGTTTTGGAAAAAAAAAAAATAAAAATAGGTACTCTTAATAAAATTAAAACGTCTGAAAGTGAAAAGAGCAAAGTTTGTAGTAAGTCTCATATTTATAAGAAAAAAATAATAGGCCGATTTTATTCTTTATTTTGTTTTCATTAGTATGAAAGCTGATAAAAGCTTCGTAACAGACTTTAAAATAGTTTTGTTTATTTAGGTTGAAATTTAGATTTTTAACATAAAACAACATAAAATAATCGAAATTTTTTTATTAATATAAAATTCGGCAGACTTAAATAATTATATTTCATAACAGAAGTCTGGAACTTACCAAATATTATAGAAATGGATATTTTTCTTAAAAAAAAAAAACTAACATAGAAAATATCATTTTAGAAGCCTTCTCTCACAAAAGATTCATAATTTTGTACTAATTTATTATTAGACCATTAATAATATTGTTAGCCATGGAAAAAAAATAAGATTTATTAATCAGATCAGATAATATAATACCTGAAATTAATGATTGAATTTCTGATAATATACACAATATTATAGACACAAGATGTTGGCCAGATCTATAATAAACCACTCACACTGAATATAAACTAAACTAGCAATGATGATATTTCTGTATATTTATTTAATAATTTAAAATTTTATTATCAGAGACACAAATCTTCGACTAAAAGTCTTATCAGAGACACAAACTTTTACTTTTTAAAAAGTACTTTCGACACAAAATTTAAAGCAAATTTTTAATTTTTAAATATGACTGCCACATCCATTATGAACTGGTTGCAGCGGTAAATTAAAAATAAATTATTATTCTCCTGTTGGCAGTTTTCAAATGACTCTTTGTTTTGATAAAAATAAAACTACTGTTAATAAAATTAAAAGACTTGAAAGTGAAAAGAGCAAAGTTTATAGTAGGCCTTATATTTATAAGAAACAAATAATAGGCCGATTTTATTCTTGATTTTGTTTTCACTATTATAAAAGCTGGTAAAAGCTTCGCAGCAGACTTTAAAGTAGTTTTGTTTATTAGGTTGAAATTTTGATTTTTTAAGCTGCATTTTTGATATAACATAAAATATTCGAATTTTTTTATTAATATAAAATTCGGCAGACTTAGCTAATTATATTTCATAACAGAAATCAGAAACTTACTAAACATTATAGAAATGGATATTTTTCTTTAAAAAAAAGAAAAAATAACATAGAATATATCATTTTAGAAGCCTTCTCTCACAATAGATTCATAATTTTGTACTAATTTATTATTCGACCATTAAATTAAAAAGCTGTCGAAAACGACCGTCACAAAAAAAAGCCCCCGAAATTTTATGAAATTTCATTATCAGAGACATGAATCTTTTATTAAATATACCCAAGACCTCTTCCAAAGTACATTTAAATAAAATACATTCAGCAAATTTTTTTAAGCAAAAAACAAACAAGTAAAAGTAACAGTAAGTCGATGCAACCGACTTATTTATACCCTATACCTAAAAAATTCAAATTAAATTAAAAATCCATAAGTTATTTTAGTTAGGTACTTAATATACCTAAGCTAAAAAAAATACATGTAATAATCCCTCCCTTAATACAGGTAGTAAGGGAGTCAGTATGATAACGTAAATGTTTTTGAATCTATAGAAATTGTGCAATTGCACAGGGGATTTTCTAGTATTAATATAATATTATTATTGTTGATTTAATATTACATCAAGTGTACATATTTCTTTTAATTAAAATTAAGTATGATTGTAAGTCTATTATTATTAATATCGAAAGTTATGAATAATTTTATTTACAAGTGAAGAGTGCGCTGATATTATTTTCATTTACGGTTTTTGCAATGGGAACATAAGATTAGCTCGTGAGGAGTACCATCGGAGATTTCCTAATCGCTGCATTCCTATTCATCAAACTTTTAGCTCAATTTTTAGAAGACTCCGAGAAAAGGGATAACTTCTACAAGAAGAGAACGACCAGAAATTGCAATAACCAACAACGAAGATGATCTCCTTGAGTTAATTGAGAATTCTCTCCGTATAAGTATACCTCGAGTTGCAATTTTAAAGAAAATTTTAAGATCAAATAGATTACATCCATACTATTTCCACTCAGTGCAGGAACTTGTAGCTGCAGGTGAATCTAAAAGAATTAATTTCTTCCGTTTTTTGCTAAGAAATGGGCCAAAGAAGTAATTTTTTAGAAAGAATTTTGTGGAGCGATAAGTCACAATTCACTAAAGACGGGTGCTTCAATTTCCATAATGAGCACTTATGGGCAATAGAAAATCCACATGCAGTGAGAAGAAATTTTTCCCAGTATAAATTCAGTGTTAATGTATGGGCTGGAATTTTAAACAAACACTTATTTGGTCCATACATATTTCAAGAAAATTTAAATGGCGAAATTTATTTAAATTTTTTGAAATACTATTTGCCAAATTTATTAGATGATATTCCGCTACGCTACGCCTACTCCTAGCGTGGTATTTCAACATGATAGAGCCCCCGCGCATTATAGTAGAAGGGTTAAAAAGTTTGTAACTGAAAAATTTGTTAATATGTGGATAGGAAGAAGTGGTCCTATTAAATGGCCACCTAGATCACGTGACTTAACTCCAATGGACTTCTACCTTTGGGGCCGAATGAAAAATTTAGTTTATGCCACACAAATTAATTCAAAAGATGATCTTTAACAGCGTATTAATCAAGCAGCTTCAATTATAAAAACAGAGTTATAATTGATTGACCTAAATCTTGAAATTAGGAAAAGAATTTTACTTTGTATTCAGAAAAATGGAGGATATTTCAAAAATTAATTATAAATTTGTGGGTATTTTTTTTCTAAACATTACGAATAAAAGAAATTAAATATTGTTTAATTTTTTTACAGTATCACTTTACCGTTGCAATTCACTCATTCAGAAAATTTTAAGTGTGTTTTTTTTATTTACCATTTTCATTTTGTATTGATATCAATATCTAATATCTAAAAAAAGGTTATCTAATATTATTAAGAATTTTATTTTATATTTTATTGAAAAAAAATTAGTTGTATCACTTGTAATGTTCTATCACTACATGTGTTATTTGCTATTAATCTAGGTAATTTTTGAGCTACATGTACGTAGTTATACTCAAAATAAATGGAGTGAAATAGGGAATAAATACAATTAATAAAATTGAGTAGTTAATACTGACATTTTTTTAATAATAGGGTAAAAACAATTTTTTTTAACAAAAAATTAAAGAAAATTTTAGTTTAAATGATAATATCTCTTGAGAAACATGACCTATAGTCTTACTTAAAACTGCAATTGAAAGCACATTAAATTTTTATTCTGAGTCAATTGGTTCCAATTTTATAAGGAAAAACTTGAACTTTTGTATTTTGATTATAACAAAACTTTAAGCCCAAATATCTCGGATACGGGTGAAAATATAAACTTCGATATAAAGATATTTTTTATTCATTTTAATCTCCTAAATCATCTCCTGAAGTTATTACACTTATTCCCGGGACACCCTGTATATTAAATTTACAATAAAAGAATAAAAACACAAAAATTACTTTCTAAAAAGAATTAATTTAATAGTAAACAAATCTGCAACACAGTAAATTTAGACGAATGTTACGGTTAGTTATCTTAATTGTTCAAAAATAATGGTATTATTAACTGGTATTATTAAAAGTGAATAAGAATTATTTAGTGTATTTTCGCTTTTTCCAGAATTTTTGAAAAGTTATACTTTCCACCTTTTTCCAGAACGTTTATCTTTGTATTAATAAAATAAATTTAATAAAATTTTATAGCCATGAAAAGGGTTGCTTTTTACTTTATTGTTTTTAATTTTTGGAAATTTTTTTTAAAACTCTATTAAACATTACTAATGTTAATACGCCATTATAGCTGTAGTATTACTTGTATGAAAGCGTAGTATTTTTTAAAGCTAAATAAAAAGATGAGATTTTCCTTTTATCCTCTTGTGAAACAACTTTCCATCGCAAGAATTGAAAAAAATTGTTCCAGACTTATGCCATTTACAAATACATTTCATTTTTTTTTTCAATACATAATAATTATTATATCAACAGATTTATCAATTGAGTTTGTCTGAGTTCGAAATTTTTTTCAAATAAAATGAACATTATGGTTTGATATAAAATCAAACTGGGTTGCCAGGCTAATCGCTTAAATTTGTAATATTCGTTGCCCAATTATTATTCCGTTGGCAAGCTTTGTTCGATTTATTATTATATTCCCAATATGGTTTTATGTCCCATTCAAATGGGTCATAAACCTATATGGTTATGTCTCATTCGATTATTAAAATCTAGAATCTAACTCTAAAATCGCTCCTAATTCACATATCTGGCATATACATATTATAGGTAAATATTCTGAAAAAGTGGAAATATCCTGATTTTGTAACCTAAAATCCTTTTAAGTCAAAATCTTGCATATATATATTTTGTAACCAACTATAAAAACTCTTCTCAATATCACATAAATTATTCAATATTTTCAAAAGGTTACAAAACAATTTTCTATCAGCCTCGTGGCGAACTTCGCGTCTCTCTCTTTGAGTCATTTTTCGCCCTTCCCTCAGCCCTTCCTTCACAACCCCTTTCGCGCTTCCCTTGAAGGATTGGGAGCTGCTGCCTCCGAATGCAAGAACCTTATTTTTTACCTCCATGATTTCAACTTCTTTGTTCTCTAAAAATGAGATACGAAAATTATTACAAAACAAGAAAGAGTGCAGCAGAGTAGACTGTGTCAAGTCTAGGATACCCGTATGAACGTAATATATTCTGTTTCTACAAAACTTGATCATCTGTTAAAAACATTCAGATGTTTTAGTACCGACGTTAACTACAGAGATATATTTATGTAAATTGCGGAGTTGTATGACAGCTACCCGAACATGTTGCACCAGCACAACCAAATTTTACAGAAGTTGTGGCCATAAAACTTGATCATAATTTGTAAGATTTCAGGCGCCTAGCTTCATTAAGTTCCAAGAGGTTCAAGAAGCCTGAACCGACTGCTCTAGACCAACCAAAGTTTACAAAACTTTTTGGCATGTAACTCGATACCTCTTTACTAAATGTCAGATTCCTAGCTTCAATAAACACTGAGTTATTGTCATTTAAACGGAGAAGTTGTATGGCAGCTACCCGAATCCGCCGCACCACTACAACTAAATTTTACAAAAGTTGTTTCCATAAAACTTGATCATTTGTAAAATTTCAGAAACCTAGCTTGAATAGATACTGAGTTATTTTCATAAAGAAAGAAGTTGTATGGCAGCTACTCGAACCCGCTGACCGAAAATGTTGGATTTAAATAGCAAAACTAACAATTTTGCAAAAGTGATGTAAAAAAAATTTCATCCTCCTAGCTCCTTTATTTTTTGAGTTATCGTGTGGGCGGACTGGCGTACATGGCTTAATCGACTCAGAATTCGATTCTAAGCCGATCCATACCTTTGACACTATATCTAGCTCAACTCCTTTAAGGTGTCACAAACGTAATGGTAAAAGCGGATATCCTTATTATGTAACCAACTCTAAAATTTTTCCTAAGTATTTTCTTTCATACATATTTCAGCATTTCAGATAATTTAATAAAAAAATTATTTTTAAGAAAAACAATTATGTATACCAAAAAAATGGGTGCAGTGCAGTTAAATCCTTTTCAAAAAAGAATTAAAGCCCACGGTTCTTAATTCCACTACATCGTTGGCTTTAGTCCATTTCGAAAAAGAATCAAAGCCCAATGAGCAAATTTTACTATCATGAGTCTGTATTTCCTTTATATGCATATGCCAGTTTCTGAATTGGGAGAGATTTTAGAGCTGGGTACAACATCAGGGTTATACGTTTTTTCCAGAATATGTATATAATCCTCCTAATTCAAAACTCGCATATGCATATATGTAAATATTTTGTAAAAGGGCTATAATCCTGATTTTGAATTCAATTCTAAAATCTCTTCCAAAAACCCTGACAATACGAGTATTATATATATAAAGCTGTTCCTAACAAATGCATGAAACCACTCACTCACTGACTTCGTATCAAAAAAATGAAGCACTTGTAGATGTGTTAAAGGCTAGCTGCAAAAGTCATTTGATAGAGTTTGGTGTGAAACCATGCAGAAAAATCTGAAATTACATCTTTTTGGTTCCAAAGGAGTCCTTTTAGCACTTTATATGTTGTATGAGGATTTCAATATTTATACCCGAATATCGTCATATGGGGTATCATTGAAAAGGTCTTGGCGAGCTCTCCAACTATAGTTTGGGGACCACTATTCTAGGACGCCCTGTTTGGTCTTTGAAACTGTTTATAAGCCCTTAATATAAAAGACAACGGACTTTATGACTCATATGACTTTATGACTCATTTGAATGAGACAAATATGACTTTATGACTCATTTGAATGGGTCATAAAGCCATATTCGTGAAATATGGCTTTATGGCACCCATCCTAGTTTTTCATATTTAAAATTTTAATGCAAACATTTTATTATTATATTTTGCATTTGCCGTAAGTTACTAATAATTCTCAATTGAAATTAAGGTTTGTTATATTTATTTTTTGTTAGTTGATTTTGGTTTGTTTTATGAAATAGTTGTTCAATAAAAATTTTTGATTTTAAAGGTAAAAATTTTAAGTATAAAACTGAATTTAATCTGCACAAATATATAAAGAAAAATATAAAAATTGATCTTACTAAAAGAGTAATGGCTTCAGAAACTCCGGAATATTCATCTGATTTCAATTATACTGTTGGTTAATTGAATTATACAAAGTCATGGAAATTAGTTTTTTATCAACTTTTAACACTTGTTTGGAGGCTGATACTGCAGTAAAAAATGAATAAATAAACTTGGAGCAAATATTATAAAAAGAAGAAGAAGTTGTTAAGCAGTATTACCCGTGTAAAAAAGACCAAATTTAGAAGTCAACAGTGCTCTGCGTTGATGGTTTTATTATAAGAATCAACAAGTTCACAAATAAAAATATTAATCACTGAACAGGAACATGACCATGATAAAACAAATAATAGTTTATCTATTACTGAGATTACTGAAATTTCTAAAGAAATTATAAAATCTTGTTCTGAAGATCGATGCAAACCAAAATATATTATAGAACTTCTAGCTTCTAAAAAAGCACCATTACCATCAATGTCACAACTTCAAAATTATTTAGTTCAATTACGTAAAGGAAGTTCACGAACAAGTGTAGGAGAGCTGAAAATATTTCTTCGAGACAACTCTGTAAATCCTAATAATGAAGATACAACATTCGATATTGCATGTGAAACAAATGACATCGAAGAATTTGAATTCCGATTCTTTATATGCACTAAGCGTCTGCTTGCTCATGCTGCATTTTCCAAAATTATTCATACAGATGCAGCATACAAACTTAACTAGCAAGAGTTTCCTGTTCTTGTGATTGAAACTACAGACCGAGATAGAAAATTTCATCACTTTGGAATAACTGTAACGACGAATGAAAAAATACGTGATTTCGCTTTTATGTTAACAACACTTAAAAACTGGGTACAGAAACAAGATAAAGATTTACAACCTGAAGTATTAGCAAATTCTTCTGTAGCTATTCTAAATGTATTCAATGAAGTTTTCGAAACTAAACTGTAATTATGTGCTGGGCACATATGAAAAAAAAATGTGACCAAAAAAGCAGAAAAATATTGTCATAAAAATGTGGTTTTACAAATTTAGAAAGATTTAGACCAATTACAACTAAGCAATTCGGAAACAAATTTTAGTAAAGCATCTAGTGTTTTTATAGAAAATGATCATCTAAAGGTGATTTCATAAAATATTTAAAAGCAGAATGGCTAGAAAAAAACCATAATTGGCATGAAAGCGCTGCAAAATGTGCACCAAGCACGAATGTAAAGATTTCATGCAATGTAAACATTTGGTGAGCATGGCAATACGTTTAAAATATGTAAAATCTTCCGCTGAGGCTAAAATATCTACAATTGGACATTTTGTCACAGATAATTTTTCTGAGATAGAAACAATATTTCCCCTTTTCCAAAATATGAAAGTTGTTTATTAGCAACATTTACTGTGCGTTTATTTTATTTACTGAGCAGAATTTTTATTTTACTGTACAAAAATTTTTTTACTGTGCTAATAGCGCGTTCAATAAATTTTACTGGAGCTATTTTACTTAGCATTTTATTTTTTTACTGAGCATTTCTAATTTTTAACCTAGTGTATTGCTATTTCTTACTACCTCGTTAAATCGTAGCTTTTTAATAATACATTGACTATAAGTTTTTGAACTTTTTCTTAGAGAAATTTCGTAAAAAAAAAATTCAAAATAGAACTTGTAAATAAAAAAATTTTAAAAATGTAATTTAAGTAAATAAATTGTAACAAAGATTTCTTTTTCTGTTTAAAAATTACTTCCTACCTCAAATAGCCCTGCAAAACTGATGAGCCTAACATTAATATTAAAAATATGTTGGAAAAGGAAATTAATATAAATGTTTAACATTCTCGTTTTTAAAAGCTTATTTTGACAGTTAGCAGTTACAGTTAATATTTTTAAGGAAAAATATTTTTTTTATTAAAAGGAATACTTAGATAATAATATAAGTATTTTTATTACATAATATTCTTTCATTATTTAGTATTTTTTTAAGATTGAGGCATTTTGTGTTTTTTTCAAGATGTGTTTATAAATCCTGTCTAATTAATAATATTAAAAAATAACAAAGATGGTAAGAATAAAAAGTCTAATGAGGAAAAAAGTATTAAGACACCGGTAAAGATAATAATAAAATTCAAATATCTGAATGTGACATATAAAATTAAAAAAAGTAAGGATACCAATCTAAATATTGTAAAAAAATGTCCTCTCTTTATAGTATTATCTTTTGATTATTCTGAAAAAAAAAATGGAATAAAGGAGTTTTATACTCTAAAGGGCTTCATGAAACATGAGCGTAAGAAAAATTCCCGAATGCAAAAATGGAAAATCAACGCCAAATTTTTGTTCTGTGTCATTTTTCATTTCATATACTGCAGTGCGGTGAAAAATCGTCACAAAATGTTTGTTTTTAAATTTTTTTTATTTACTTTTGAACATTTAAAAAAACAAGAAATGGAAAAACCCAAAGATTTTCAAAAAAGCACATTTCCAGAATTAAAAAATGTTCCATAAGCCTGAAGCAAAGAGTAGATTTATTGAAAAATAAAAAAATATTGCATAAGCCTAGAGGAAAGAGTAGATATATTGAAAAATAAATTTATAATAATATAATTTATTTATTTTATTAATATAAATTATGAATAATAATGAAAACAATAAGAAAAAATTGAGAAAAACCAAATCACACTTTCGTCAATTATAAGGTAATCTTATGTTATTAAGAAAAATTATTAACACAAACAAAAATGTAATGTTGGAGCTTTAATTTTTGTTTATTACTTAAAACAAATTTGGACAGGTGACCAAGTTACAGGTCTTTAAAAATAGAGAAATTTTAGTTTTTGACTCCTTACAACTCCTAAACGAGGGACACAAAAATATTTCCTGAAATGTTATTTCCAAAGATCTAACTGCTCTCAAAATTTTAGGCTTCTAAGTTAAACCGTTTGAAAGATAGAAGGGGTCCAATTTTAGCAAAAATTAAGTTTCACATAACGGTATATTAAAATATCGCATGGGAAAGCCACTTATTTATTTTATATATATTTATTTATAAAGTTTATAAACCCAGCTATCGTTTGGCGTTGTCAGATTGCAAATATTTTCATAGAACCTATGTTATAACAATTTAAAGATAGGGCTTTTTCAAATTTTGTAGGGCTGTAGTTCAGAAAAAATTTGTTAAACATAGATAGTTTTTTGGCGATGTCTATCCGTAGTCAAAATTTCATTGCTTTATTTCAAATTGTGTAGAAGTTTTGTAAATACCCACATGGACGAACAGACAGACGGACAGAGATAAACTAATAAGCACATTATTTCAAAATTTTGCTAATTGTGATGCAATGTGCTAAAAAGCGTAAATTTTTCAATAAATTTTTTATTTCTTACGGTAAGTATATGTATTTGCCAATATTTGTCGATATTTGCCAAAATCTCGGGTACAAATTTTTAGTATGAAAACAATACCAACCTTATACATAATTGTATGCGGTCGATAAAAATTTAATTATTAATACTTTCATTTAAAAAAAATAAAATAAACTTTAAAAATAAAAAAATTATAAGCATTTCAAATCAGTCAGCCCAAGTTGGCCCACCCTGTAGATACATACAATAATAACATACTCGTATAAGAAAATAATAATACATGCATCTTTTCTTGTATAATAGCAGGATGATCTGATATTGAATTAATATGTTTGCATGTATGTATGTATAATGGATGATAATTAAATTTTGAAGAACTAAAGTAATAAGAAATTTTTAAAAAAATTTGGTTTTAATATCCAGTAGTGTTTTAAAAAAAAAGTCAAGACAGTATATAAAACCTAGGGTTTTTAAAGTCGCACATTTTTGTCGTGCTAATGTAGTCTGGAATTGCAAATACTTTTGTATGAATAAAATTGTGAAAACAAAGAAACACAAGTTTATCACAAGTGTCCACAAATGGTAGGGCTAAATAAATAAGTTATTTTATAACTGCTACCCATTTTATGAAATTTATCTACGTCAAAAATGTTATCTCTTTAACTCAAACAGTGTAGAAGTTTTCCAAAACTATTAAGTAAATTTGCTAAAAATATGTTCAAATTTAGTTTTTTTAAATATATTCTTATGTATGTACGTGTTGTGTTATATGTCTATTACACATTTGCGTCCTAATACGTAATTTTTTATTGTGCAGTTTCAAGGTAAATTTACAATTGCAACATCAGAAAATCATTAGAACATTTTTATCTGGTTTTATAATTGTTTTTAAATATTCTTTTAGTAAAAAAAGTGTTAAAAATTCTTATTTATTACGTGATAGTTATACGTCAAAAAATATATAAGTAGATATGACTTTCTTATTAATTTTTAGTATTTCTAAGAACACAACAAAAAATTTGACCCAAATCTGTTTTTTTTTTCTTTTTAATATACAGCTTAATACTGTTAATAATTTAATACAGCTCTTATTCTGTAAACGTTATAAATAAATAAATTATTTTAAGAAATTAATGATAATGGAAAATACAAAACAAATAAAATATTATAGATAAATAGAAAACCGATTTTTTTCAGAACCAAAAATTTTATTATTATAAGTATGTGTAAAGAATTAATAAAAAAATCTAGGATTCGTTTCAGTGTTTTTGAGCCACTCTTATTTCAGTGTTCCTGAAGGTTTGAATTTAGGATGCTTCTCTAAATATTATGGTTACGGGGGAAGGTGGTTCAGTGTGCAAAAACAAGTATGTATACTAATATCATATAATATAAATTCTTCAAACAACCGTTACATTTTTTATGTATTTAATTTTTTTTGTACTACGCATCATCCTCCCTCAACAATTTCAAATTATCGAGTAAAAAATATCGTCACTACTCGTTGGACTCAGGCGTATTTTTATCTTAGTCCTAATTTTTAAAACTTTATTTATTAATTAAGTGAAGAAATAAAAGCAGAATCAGTGTAATCCTTTATAAATTTATTTAAAGTTAAATAAAAAAATAATAAAAAAGGAAAAAAACCAAAAACCAGTTAAAATAAAGAACCAAAATACAAATCACGTTTTATTTTCATTTTGATTTTTAATGGACATTTTTAATAACAGTATTGCATAATGAACCTTATATTTCACGAATTTAAAAAAAAAAAATATAGTATTTTTTAAATTTTAAATTAAACATTTTCATTTGTTAATTTTAATTTTATTAAAAATTAAATTTACTATAAAAACTTTAAATTTTTTGAACTATGATTGTTATTCTGACACATTTAATTTAATGATAAATTTTACTAATAATTGGCAAACTTTAATAATTTAATAAGTGAATTTATAAACACAAAATAAATAAATGTACTTTTCAATTTTATTATATTAAACATTAAAACTGAATAATTAAATTAAATTTAATAATAAAATTCAAATTTAATATCTAAAATAATTTCTAAACCCGAATGAAGGTGATTTATGGACGAGCGAGGAGTTCAACAACAGCAGCTGAAGATTCCACCATATTGTTTATTCGGCTGCAATCATCATCTTGGATCATCTAATTCTATTTCAATTTCTATAATTTTTGTTTTGTAATTTTAAATTTTTTTATTTTTTTATTAATTTCTTTAATTTTTTAATTCAATTTTTTTTATTTAACTTTTAATTTTGGAACTACTTAATTTTAATTATATTTTGATTTCACTTGTTTTTAGTTTTTAGTTTTTTTTACAATTTTGATTTTCTATTAATATTTTTCTTTTCTTTTATTTCTTTCTTATAAATTTAGATTTAGTACAATTAACTTTTAAATTCAATTTTTATTAATTTTAATTTTGTTTTCATTTTAATTCTTATAAATTAAATTAATTTGTTTTAATTTTAAATTTCCATCAAACATTGTAAAATTAAATTAAATATCAATAAACAGGCAACGCTATCCAACCTTCGTTTTCTCCCATATAAAATTTCCAAGCAGCTTTGAGTAAACAAACCGTTTGCTGTTTTCAATTTATTTAATTAGTGCTGCATTTTTTTTTTTTTACAAAATTTTTATCATATGCAAGTGGGAAAAAGAAATGTATATGATATAAGAAAGTTTGTATCTGTGATATTTAAATGGTGAATATGGTAGAGTATTTCTTGTGTACTAAAAACTGTCGTACCTCGAATTTCGTTTGTCATGTTCACGACTTATTTGGTTCAGTCCTTTTTTTTCCGTATTTTGACCACTCTATTCCACAATGCTCAGTCCAATAAAAAAAATATTTTTGAAAATAAAAACATATGCTTGTTCAATATTATGCAATACTGAGATCGAGCATAATCTTCCACATGTAATTAACCAAAGTGTTAATCAACTGATATCAAACGATTGCTCTAATTATGAAATTGACATGGTATTTCCAATTCTGCAAGCTTTGGAAGGTCTGATTTGATGTAATGGTTGATCCTCCGCACCTTGTGGAATCTTAAAGATCATGTCCATTGGAGCAATCTATTTCCTGAATTTTTGCCTTATCCATAACCAAAAAGCAATTTTGCAAGTTAGTAGTAACTAGTTTCAATAGCTGCAAGTTTCATTTATTTCATTTTTGTAAATGAATTATATTTTACTTTTTTAAATAAATTTTATTTGTAACTTTGTTTAGTTCAATTTGAATTTTCTGAATTTCAGTTTTTAAATAAAATTTATTTGTAATTTTTTTAATTTCATTTATTTTGAAAAAGGTTTCATTTACTTTAAAAAAGATTTCATTTATTTTGAAAAAGGTTTCATAAAATTTAAAAATAATTTCATTTTATTGAAAAAATGTTTCATTCAATTGAAAAATAGTTTCATTCTATTGAAAAAAGGTTTCATTCAATTGAAAAATAGTTTCATTTAATTGAAAAAAGGTTTCATTTAATCGGAAAATGCTATATAAAATTAGAACGTGGTTCATCAAATCGTAGCTTTAGATAATATATAGAACATATTAAATATATAAATATGCTGTGTGAATTAAAATCAAAATAAATATTTTCGAAATTGTTAAATATAGTGCGTTAATATAAAGTAGTAGTTTTAAGCAAGTACTTAAAAAATAATGTAAAAATAAAATAAAATTAATAGTAAATAAGTATAATGAATTATTACATGGTTCAATAAATTTTAGTTCCCAATAATACATAACGCATATATATGGCAATTCACCAAAGTGAAGTATATAGCAATAATTCAATTTCAAAATCTGTTTTTAAAATCAAAAATAATATGATTAGTTTTGTGAAGCATGTTGAATTAATGTAATAGCATTTTAAGTAAGTAAGGAAAGAATAATGTAAAAAAATAAAAGAGGAGTAGAATGTGATTTAAGCAATAATAAGTTGTTGAAATTAAGTAAATAGAACAAATTATTAATAATAAAATTAAAGAAATTAAAAACACAAATTAATTTAAATACAAGTATTATATGCAATTTATAAGTAAATATTAAGAAACATTTCCAAGTATTTTTAAATAATTTGGAAAATAAAGTACATAGCAAAATTGAAATAAATAATGTTTTGTAATTGAATTTTATATTTATTACAGTGCATTATTGAAAGTATTTTTAATTGCGGTAATATAATTGAAAGCGGATATCTTATATACTTTACTTGACTGTTTTTCTCCAAGAAAAATTTTGCTATCTTTGACCCATAAATATTGAAATTTGTGAAAAATTTTGTTCTATGCTTAGCAATTTAGATTGTAACAGAGAAAGATGATTGCGAAAAAAATTTCATTATTTGTATCATTTATGGAATCGACTTCTGCCGTAAATAAATGCTTAAATGAATGCTTTTTATTTATTATTTCAGATTTAACTTTATCCGACTTCAGTTCAATCAAATATAAAAAGTTACCTGTGTTACTTTTGTTTGGATTGTGTTTGTATGGTGCAACTGACAGTATATCGTCTAAAGAACACTGGCAATAATTTTTTTTGTGATTTCCAAAAAAGTTTCAGTAGGATTAAAAATATTTTCTGGCAGTCCAGCCAATACAATGTTGTAATAGCAGATCGATATTTATTACCAGAATAAAATGATCCACTGCAGTTGAGACAATCAAAAAGTTTATCAAACACTAATATAAAATTTGGTGTTAAAATTGCAACTTCTATAATAACACTTTTAAAACCAGACGTTTCAATTATTGTTCTAATAGCAGCGCTTACTGTTCTCTTATGGGAAAATAGAATATACAAAAATTTTGTTATTATTATAATTTGAAAATGGTTTATCAGGTGTTATTTCTAGCAACGAAAAAAATTTGACTGAAGCTTCACACAAGTAATTGCCCGTATTGTAATACCAATATCCGACAAAATTCTCAATTTTTTTTTAATAATTACTAAACGTGTAAAAAATTTAAGCGTTACGAGAGAATATCTATATTCTATATTTTATATTTTAAAAATAAAGTGTAAAAGTGTTACGAGAGGAATATCTACACATATCTATATCCATACATCAGTTACAAAAAAAATATTTTATAAACAACGCCTAAATATCTTAAAAACCGGATCGGAACACTCGATTTATTTGATACACAAACTAGCAGAGTACCCGTTGCCCGGAGTATTTTATCGGCTTTACGAAATAAAAATTATTAATTTTTACTTTTGCGTTAATATAATTTAATTAATATAGTTCACGTATTACTATGCATTTTCAGATGCTGGTAGTTAATATTCTATTTTTTATTACATTTAGTTAAATTGAATAAACAGAGCGAAAAATTAGAGACAATTCGTCTACAAAAATTTTTTAAAGGAATCAATTATTTATTGAGTACACAATTACGGCGAAGTGATTTTTCACAATATATTGATTAATGCCGAAACATAATAATTGCATTTCAATTATAAAAGACCATAATGTAGTTAAAACATTTTTTTTCGTAAGTAATGCCACTTCATGTTTTTGTGAATTATTCTTTTAAGCGCATTTTGAAAAATTTGCTATTAGGTTCGCTCTGTCAATCCGTGTGTTTACAAAACTTTTATACTGTTTAATAAAGAGCAATGAAATATTAACTATGCACAGGTCTCTTAAAAGAGTAATGTTGTAGAACAACTTTTTTATGTACCCTCACCGTTAGAGATTCTACAGCATCGACAGCTCTTCAAATTTTGAAAAAACTTCTTTTTAAATGCATACATCTCAGATTCTGTTTAACATATTTTTTTTAATATAAAAACTACATGATTGTGGTTTACCTTTATAAATCAACCAGAATTTTTTTACGTTTACTTTTTCTAATTATGTTTTCAAATTGATTGGTTAAAAATTGTGTATGGATAAGAATGTAAGGCTTTCAGTTCTTTAAATATGTGTGTATTCATTTTTGATTAAATACAGTACAGAAATGTGAATAGGTTTTCTAATTTAATTGATTATATATATATTTTTTTTTTCCTAAGGGAGGTGGCAATCTTCCAAAGACACCAAGAATTTCCCCCTTGGTAGTATCAGATTCTTACTGACTAAACCCATCTCCCCCTTTAGCCAATATAATGGGATGAAATCCTTACCTGCGAACGCAGTATATTGGCTAGGGAGTAGGGATAGGAAAGAATAGGGAATGAATATGGAAACATTGAATTGGGAGTGGGGCTGTAAGGCAGCAATGAATCCGTCTATTATTATTACTATTTTTGCTAACAGTGACTGTAGCCGTTACAACAGTTACAACATGTAGTAGTATATAACACCTTACTACATGAGGTAATTATTGAAGGCAACCCCCACTGTCACTGTAGCGGCTATTATTATTGGTATTAGCATTCTTATTAATATTATTATTATTTTACTACAGAGTCAGCGCCATCAGTGGATTACAACGTGCAGCAGTATATAACACCTTACTTGCATGATATAACCAAAGATAGCTTCACTGTAGCAGATATTATTATTATTACTATTATAATTATTATTATTATATTACTATTATTATTATTATTATTTTTTATTATTATTATTACTATTATTATTATTATTATTACTATTATTATTATTACTATTACTATTATTATTATTACTATTATTATTATTGTTAATATTATTATTGTTATTATTATTATTATTACTACTATTAATTATACGATATACATTATTACGATATAAAAGTACTTAATAAGGTTACTTTAATTACTGTTTTATATTAGAAATTTGCATTGAAAGATTTTTATGGAATATTAAAAACATTATACATAAAAGTAAAGAGTGTTGGAAATATCTTTTTAATAATAATAATAATAATAATAATAATACAAAAACTTAGGCAGAATACTTTTAATAGGTGCTCGTGCGTAAATGGGTTAACAAATGTTAACAAACATTTTGTCACAGATTTTGTTTTGAACCATAAATTCATCCTGCTAAATTAGACACAAATTAGAATTTTTTTTGACGGTCTATCGTGCGGAAATATGTTAACGTATCACGACAAAATTTATTGAATAAGTTTGTGCGCCAAAGTGCAATACTTGTGCAAATTTTCAATTGGTCAAATCGTTTAAGTACAACAACAAAAAATGAGAAACTTCATGGCCTGAAGCCTGATGAGTTAATGTATCGTAACCAAATCAACTCAGAAAGCTTTTGTTATAACGACCTACACTTTTATAAATTTTCATCTCAATTGGTAAAACCTTTTAAGTGCGACAACAAAGAAATTAAAAAATTTCGTTGAGCTCTTGTGCGGAAACGGGTTAATGGATCGTAACCAAATCACCTCAGTGAGCTCCTGTGGTAAAGAACTACACTTTTGTAAATATTCAACTAATTTGGTAAAACCGTTTAAGCGCAACAACAAAGAAATTAAAAAATTTCATTGGGCCCTGGTGCCAAAACAACTTAAGGGATCGTAACCAAATCAACTGAATTATGTTCTGGGGTGAAGAGCTACACTTTTGTAAATTTTCAACTCAATTGGTAAAACTGTTTAAGCGCGAAAACAAAATTGAAAAACTTCATTGAGACCTGGTGCCAAAACGGATTAATCGATCGTAACCAAACCAACTCAGTGAGCTCCAGTGGTAAAGAGCAACACTTTTGTAAATCTTCAACTCAATTTGTAAAACCGTTTAAGCGCGACATCAAAGAAATTGAAAAACTTCATTGAGCCCTGGTGCCGAAACGGGTTGATGAATCGTAATCAAATCAACTCAGTGAACTCCTGCGATAAAGAGCTACACTTTGATAAATTTTTAACTCAATTGGTCAAACAGTTTAAGTGCGACAACTAAGTAAATTACAAAACTTTGCTGACCGCTGGTGCCGAAACGGGTTAATGTATCGTAACCAAATCAAGTCAGTTAGCTCCTGTGGTAAAGAGCTACACTATTGTAAATTTGCAACTCAATTGGTCAAACCGTTTAAGCAGGACAGCAGAAAAATATAATGAACTTCGTTCGGCTCTATTGCCCAAACGGGTTAACGGAACTTTATAAAAATTTGTTACAGGCTTTTTTTCGGGCCATAAAATAAACCATACAAAATTGGACAAAAATTGGAAACAAAATTTTTTTGAAAGCCCGCCAGGCCTAATCCAGGTAACATATTGTATCCAAATTTCAACACCCGTCCAAAGCTAAGATGAACATTTGACCAAAATTTCAACTCAATCGATCAAACCGTTTAGGCAGGACAACGAAAAAGCTTTAAATGGCTCTCGGGCCGCAATGGGTTAATGAACCGAAACATCATATAATCTATAACACTTTCCGGGGTCGTTGAAATGTTCCTACAAAATTTGGTTGCAATCGGACTGAACGCGAAAAGGGCACAAACAAACAAACAGAATTTCTGCTTTATATATTAGATAACCTTTTTTCCAAAGTTTTCGTTGAATGTTGTAAGTGTTGGCTTGTAAGTGTAAAGGCGTTGTTATAAATATTGTGCAATAAAATAACTTTTTTGTTTTGTATGTAGTTCTTTTTTTTTGATTTAGTTTTTTTTTTTTTTGTAAAGATATGGTAAGGTTTTCTAACCCTTTCATGCCGAATGTTTTTTGTTTTAAAGAATACATTCTTAATTTTTAAAATTTATAATTTCTGTTTCTTAATATGACTAAATATGTAGTGTAGCTGCCTTATTCAATATCTAAAAGTACTTCTAAGAATTCTGCTTACATATCTATAATTATAATATAATTATTCATTCAGTAAATTTGATCTTAAGATTAAATACAAACAAAAAGATTAATACAAACCCCTAATATTTTAGAAAATTTAAATATTCCATCCAAAATTATTTATTAATTTTTGGAAAAAATATTGTTCTAAACAAAAATGAAAAAATAAAAACAAATAGATCTCCGTTACACTTTTACATAACACTGAAGCAGTATTATAATAAAATTTTGTTGCCCTTCAAATATTATGTGTTGTGTAAAGCTATTGTTTTTGAGATGGGATCTATAAAATTACATTTTAAAATTATAAGAACATTTGTTTGTGATGCATACATAGATATGTATGTATATATGGGTGTTTTTCTATTTTGATTCAGAGCAAAGCCAGCCAAAATGTGTGTTTTTTTTTTTTTTTTTTTGTTTTCTTGTGATTTACAATCTGATTTTTGTTTGTATATACAATGGTTTTTTTCTTTTCTTTTTTTTTTATAATAATAATTCAGTTTATTAATAAAGTTACTCTGTTTTCATGCGTGTAAGATACAATTATTATTATTCAGATTATATACCAAAAAATTTTTAGACCCTAGCTTTCGCTATCTGGTCTCATGTTTTGAAAGCTTACAAGACCATTAAGTATTTTGTAAGATCACACATAAAAAAAATATATATTAATTAGTTAGCGATTAAGGAACAAGTTTATATTCTTTATACTAATTATATTAATTTGGCAGATCTTATTATTATTGTATTTTGATGATTATTAATTTTTTAATGCAAAACAAAAAGAAAAGAACAAAAGGAAAACAGTTAAAATTGAACATACTATTTTATGACTTTTCAGAAAATTTTATAGATATGGTATAAAACTATATACAACCATTACCCAATAATTCTGTAATTTTTGTTTTAAAAAGATATATATTTTCAATATTTTTAATTTCGCTAGGCAGATGATTGAACTGCTTTAGGCAATTATAAACACAATTGCTCCTCTGATTATCTGTTTTAAAAAGAGAAAGATAAAACTGTGATTTATTACGAGTAGTATAGTT
This sequence comes from Poecilobothrus nobilitatus, assembly GCA_947095535.1. Lineage (NCBI taxonomy): Eukaryota > Metazoa > Arthropoda > Insecta > Diptera > Dolichopodidae > Poecilobothrus > Poecilobothrus nobilitatus. The sequence goes on from OX352773.1 coordinate 129,120,186, forward strand.
ATGGATGTCCATATTCCCATTGAGAATGAAATTGTGTTTGATCTTATTGTTTATAATCTTGAAAGCTATTATATATAACTCCAGTTTGAAAATATTATGAAACCTCATATATTTTCCGGAGTAAAGTAAGTGTGATGGATGAGGGTAGCCATGGGGGTAAAGTAAGTGTGATGAAGACAGGGTAGCATAATGAATATTTTTTATTGCTTTTTTGATAAGTACATCAATTTTATTCAGATATATTTGTGGAGCTCTACTCTAAATAAGATTAACGTATATTACGTTAGAGATAATATGTTGAATAAACGATGTATAGTATGTTATTATTAAACAATTTTTTTAGTCTTTTTAATAAGAAAACAAATGGAGTAATTTTTTTAACAATGTGCTTAAGGTGTTCGTCCCACTTTAGTTTGCTATCTAAAACCAACCCGAGATAATTGTATTTTTTTCTAGATCTATATTTATATTTTGATGCATAAAAGTGGTATTGACAAAGTTTTTATTCTCAAGAAGTAATATTTTTGTCTTATCGAAATTCATTAGTAGCCTATTATTTTTAAGCCATTCATCAATTACATTGAGGTCAGCTGAGATTGGGTTAAAAAATGAATTTTCATTACTCTCAGAGTATTTGATGACAACATCATCAGCGTACAGCTGTATAGAGCCTCTTAGAGGGAGTCGTGCTAAGTCATCTATATACAATTAAAATATGTCGGAAGCTAAGATGGGTCCTTGTGGTACACCTTTTTTTATTTCTAACCAGCTGCTTCGGATATTATCACGCGGTTGCTCAAATAGGATTTAAAATATTTTATCTGACTATTGTGAAATTGAGATTCAGCAACTTACTTAGAAACACCTTATGGTCGACACAATCGAACGCTTTTCTTAAATCGATGAATAGACAACCTGTATATTTTCCTTCAACCATGCTTTTACTAATGTCTTCCGTTAGGGCTAGACAAGCCGCGGTCGTATGTGTATATTGTTCAAAACCGTACTGCTCTGGATGAAGAATACTCATATTTCTTAAGAAATGAGCTAATCAGTGTTTTTGTAATTGTTTCGAAAATTTTGGAAAAAACTGAGAGTACAGAAATGGTCCTGTAATTTGATGGATTCCAGTTGTCACCTGATATATAGTTTGCTTTTACAAGTCCCTTTTTTAAACATTCTGGAAAACAGCACGTTTCGAAGGACAGATTTACAAATTTTTCTATTATTGGAAACAATTTATTTGCAAACTTTTTGAAAAATTTCGCTGAAATTCCATCATAACCGGTGGCAGCTGATGTTTTTAGCTGATTTATTGTACTTATTTAATTAATTTCTTCTCGATTTGTCGGATAAAGATTGAAATTTTAAAAAATGTTTCGGGGAAAATTTCTAAAATTGGCTTGGTCAGCATTATCCAAGGAAATGTTAAGAGTATCTGTAACTGTGATAAAATATTCATTCATTATGTCACAAATACTTGTTTCATCCTGAAAGATGTTGGTTTTGAATTTAATCACAGTTATTTGGCGATTCGAATTGGTTGACTCTTTATTAATTATTATTTTTTTTATATACACTCCATATGTTGTTTGGATATCCTGGGTCTTTAATTATCAAATCCGAGTAATATTTAGCTTTGGCCTCGAAAATTTGTTTTTTTACTATATTCTTGTATTTCACAAATAGACTCTTAACATTCTCGTCAATTGGGTATTTTTTTTTACATTTATAGAACGAGTCCCGGATTTTAACCATTTCAAAAATTTCAATAGTCATCCAGTCGTGTTTCCTCTTTAATATGTTGGATAGGATGTTTTGGTATATCGAAGTATTAGCCCACTTAATACCCTAACAAAGTTATCAAAAGTTTGGTATGAATATAAGTTATTCCAAAATATATATTTTGATAAATTACTATAATCCAATACTGTTTTTACGCTTTGAGCAATTGTTTTAGTAGAATTTACACTAGCACTTATGAAAAATTGTTGATGATCTGATAATGGACTGTCTAGAACATTGAAATAATATTTAAATTTGAACATATCTGTAATAAAGTGGTCTATTATAGTTTTTGTTGCCTTTCTTGTCACGTATTCTAAAGACATCTTGTTATAAATAAGATAGTCATTAGACATCAACATATTGGAGTAATATTACTTTTATTTATTATTTACATCAAGAAGGATTATGTTGAAGTCCCCTAAAATAAAACAATTTTTATGATTCAAGGTAATTACATCAACCTTGCTAATAAAATCTTCCATTTTTGTGTGATGCGATCTATAAAAAGCAATAATATTTCTATTGTATTTTATTAGTTTGATTACCAAGATATTAGATAAAAAGTACTATTCTTCGTAAATGTGATTATTACTAATATAATGTTTAATAAATATTGCAACATCACCATAACTTGTCGCTCTGTTACAGAAAGGTACATAACCAGGTAAGTTAAAATATTTATTTTCTTTATTTAGCCAGATTTCAGTAAGAACAACTATATGCACGTCATATTTATCTAATTTGGTCAATGCTTCTACTTCATATAATTTATTACGTAGACTTTGTACGTTTAAATAAATTATATTTAAGTTATCTTTGTAATTAATTGTAAAATTTTGCACTGGTTCTGTAGAATATTCGAGTTTGATATCATTTTCGTGAATTGCTGTGTTTAAGTCTGTCATCTTAAAAGAGTATATATATTTAAAATTAATTGGGAAATTAATATTAAGAATACTTGTTGGAATTTATATACTTCTCTTAAATACCTATTTCGGCACAGATCAGTACATACTTTGAATTTCACTTTTTTTTTCACTCTGAATGATCAAAGTTTATCTTTTATGTTTCTTTTTTATTCAGAGTGCGCTCAGAGTATGATCTAAATGTTCGATTTTCATTTACAGATATCGTAGAGCATTTGAATTTAAATGTCAAAAATTTTATTTTTTTATATGATTTGAGTCTCTTGACAGGTTAAATCTCTATTGTTTTTAAAAATTATTTTGGAGCGTTTAGAGATAAAATATTTTTAATATTTGCTCGATGTACTCGATCTGAACTAAAAAAGAAAAACACCCTATGTTAACAAAATAAAATCAATTTTTAGAGAAAAAAAAAATCTTTTCGAAGAAAATGAATTATGAATTAAAAAAATATTTTTTTTTGTTTTTCTTATGATTTTTTTCTGTCTTTTTATCGTCTCCCGTAACTACCCTAGTTTGAAAAAATAAAAATATTTCCCATCTTTTTACGAAATAACCCCAAAAACAATTCGGGTGATTTCAAATCAATAAAATTGACTAACATTTCATCTTCTACATGAATACTCTATGTATATGATTTCTTTATGATAGATTTTTTTTTTTTTCCTTTCTACTCCCTTTGGGAGCATAGGGCTTCCACAAACCCTTTCCATCTGTTTCTATTTAGTGCTATGACTTTCATTTGTGACCATGTTTTATTTAGTTCTGTTATTTCTCGCTCTACTGTTCTACGCCATGTATTTCTAGGTCTACCAACATTTCTCTTTCCTTGAGGGTTCCATTCCAGGACTTGCCTGGCTATGCAGTCTGGGGGTCTTCTAAGAATGTGACCTATCCACCTATATTTTCGTTTCTTAATTTCTATTTCGATAGGTTCTTGACCGGTAGCTTCCCATAGATCTTCATTTCGTATTCTTCTTGGCCAGTATATTCTGCATATAATCCGGAGGCACTTGTTTACAAATACTTGTAGTTTATATGTTTCTTTCTTATTAACCAGCCAAGTTTCACTACCATATAAGAGGACAGATTTTATACATGCTTGGAATATTCTAAGTTTGGTTTTTCTTGCAATTTGAGATGACCTCCATATTTTCCACATTCTTCCAAATGTTGCTCTGGCTTTCGTCAGTTTATTATTAATGTCCTCTTTTGTACCGCCTTCTTTAGTAATAATACTGCCTAGGTAATTAAATTAATCTACATCTTCTACTAATGTATCATCAATTGTAATTGGTCTTGTGTTGTTCGTATTCCCTCTTATAATTTTCGTTTTGTTAATGTTTATTTCCAAGCCAACTTCCGCAGCACATTCTGCTAGCTTATTGATTTTTTGTTGCATATCTTCGCGTGTTTGTGAAAGTAGGCTAATGTCATCAGCGTAGTCCAAATCTTCTAGCTTTTATGTGAGGTACCAGTTTATACCTCTGGATGAGTTGTTATTGGTCTTTCTCATGACTTCGTCAATTGTTATATTGAATAGTAGAGGAGATAGCGGGCAACCTTGTCTTACTCCATTTCTAATTATTACAGGGTCGCTTAAAATACCCTTATGGAGAATTTGAGCTTCTGTGTTGCTATACATTACTCTAATTATCCTGATGATTTTTTCTGGAATGTTCTTCCTTCTAAGTGCTTCCAATATTGCGTTTCTATCTATCTCATCGAATGCTCTTTTGAAATCTACAAATGCTATGTAAATGGGTGCATTGAATTCTTTTGATTGTTCCAGGATTATTCTTAGAGTGTTTGCATGCTCTGTACAACTTCGTTCCTTACGGAAACCGGCTTGTTCTTTTCTTAAGACACTTTCAATATGTTCCTCAATTCTACTAAGAACAACTAGGGCCAGTATCTTGTGTACAGTATTGAGTAAAGTTATTCCTCTCCAGTTATTACAGCTACTTAGGTTGCCTTTCTTGGGGATCTTTACAATGATACCTTTTTTCCATTGGGAACTCATTTCTTCATTTCGCCATATCTTTTCTATTATGGGTTGTAGGGACCTTGCACTTTGTAGAGTGTCTACTTTGACCAGCTCAGCTCCTATGCCATCTGTACCTTCATCCTTATTATTTTTAAGTTTGTTTATTATTTCCGCTAGCTCCCGTACTGTTGGAGTACTGATGTTAATATTTGTACTTGTATTACCAGTGTGCCCCCACGGGCTAGGGCGCCATGTATAAACTTTATTTGTGCTGAAATGCTCTTTCCATCTATCCAATTGTTCTTTAGTCGATGTTAGTAGTTTACCATTCTTGTCTTTGATTGGGTGATCCCTACTTGACTTCTGGTTGGATAGGATTTTTATCTTAGCGAATAGTTGCTTTGAGTTGTGTTGGTCAGCTGCTTGTTGGGCTTCTAAAGCGATATTGCTTATGAATTTTTTTTTATCCCTTCTTGCAAGCTTCTTTATCTCTCTGCATATGGTTTTATGATGTTCTTTCATTTCGTTACTATTATTTGTTAGTAGTGAAGTTTTGATGTTTCTTCTCAGAAGTATTTTGTTCCATGTGATAGATAATAACCTATAAAAGTTTAATACGACCCATTTTATCTTATGCATATCAGATTTGGTACAACATAAATTCAAGCAATTTTGAAAACATAAGAAAATTGGAAAAGCAAATATTGAAATCATGCAGATCCCTGGCAAACCATACTTGTTATATACAATTGAATAGGGTGTGAAGATGTATAGTGGTTGTTTTTTTGAAAATTCGAAATTTTATTTTGTTTATAGTAAAATTTTCGCATTTAATTGCAATATCTCAGAAAGATAGTATTATGCTCTACAATAGTTCCTGTATACTGTCGTAAAGAAAAAATATAATGGTTTAATACTACAAAATGTTAAGAAAATTATGTAATGCATTTTTCGACCATAGATGGCGGTATCGGTCCTAATGGCATTTCGGAAACTTGGAGATGTAAAGTACCGATATGTGATTACGTTATCTTAATAACTTATAACACCTTTGCGGTAGAATATCCATAAAATGATGATAAATGCGGTATTTTTCAATATAAATTAATAAGGACAAAATAATAAGAAAATAATTTTAAAGAATGAATATCAATTATTGTAAATTATACAAAAAACAACTAATATTACCGTAAATTTTGCGTATCAGAATAAGGAAATTGTTAAAATTTGCAAATTTATTTAACGAATAATTAATTGTAATTGAAAATCTATCGAATCAGATCAATGAAATTTTGGACTCATCTCCAGAAACCGAAATTGTTCTGGTGGGAGATTTCAACATTCATAACAGCGACTGGTTTCATTTCTCAAGCAACACTTCTCCGAATCAAAACTCAATTGGGAAACAAGTTGAACTATTCTCCTCACTGTTCCACCTTTCTCAACTTATTGAAAATCCAACTAGGATCCCGGACCGTGCTGATCGAGAAGGTCATCTCTTGGTTCTGTTTCTCACAGCACACCCTGAAAACTATGTGATTTCAGTTGGTTGTCCCCTGGGTAATTCCGACCATTGTATGGATAATACAAGTTAAGCTCAACCTCCAACCAGAGGACCTTCGGGTAAGCTTAATCTCCAACCAGAGGTCCCCTCCCAAAATATTAGTTTGGCGTTACAGCCATACTAACTGGGAGAGCCTTAACAACTTTTTTAAAACCTTTGATTGGTTATTCTGCTTCCGTAACAGAAATGTTAACTTTGCTGCAAATGCGATTAGTGAGACTATTTTATTTGGAATGAGGTTATCCATTCCTTATTCCATGAAAACTGTCAAAAGGAGACCAAAATCTTAGTTTAATCGCATTTGCAGGGAAGCCATTTCCATAAAAGAGGAGGTGTTTAAGCTGTACCAAAACAGCAGGTCGAAAGCGCACAGGGCCAACTATATAGTGGATAGAAACAGGTGCAAGTGAGTTATCAACAAGCAAAACTTATTGTTCAACCAAAAGTTGAAACGTAAAATCATCCACATGCCAAAGACTAACAAATCTTTTTGGACATTTTCCAAAAGTCTTCTTTTCCATCACTTGTTGATAATAATAACAGAACCGTATCAGATTCTAAAGATTCTAAAGAGAATTTCTTTGGCAAGAAATTCGCTTCCAATTTGATGCTGCCATAGTCAGCACAGATGCCACCCTCTGTTCCAAAAGTTGGCTGCTGCTTCGGTAAAATTTACTTTAAGACGAGGGCGGTGATGAAAATCTTAAAAAATCTTGAACCAAATAAATCAGCCGGTCCAGATGGTATAACTACCATGGTGCTCAAAAATACCTACTTCAGTATTTCAAAACCTCTTCGCAATCTTTTCTACCTCTCCTTCACTTCGGATATTCATCCTACCCAATGGAAGGTTTCAAATGTTTTCCCAATTCCAAAATCGGTATTAAAAGCGATCCCTTTAACTACCGTCCTATTGCTATACCTTCAGTCCTTTACAAAGTAATGGAAAAAAATTGTGAACCAAAAGCTTCTGAAATAGCTAGATCACAAAGGTTTGCTTCATGATCGACAATACGGGTTCAGAGCCTGTCGTTCAATCGGTAATCTCATGACTTACCTTTGTGAGAAGCTAAACATCAGCCTTCATCATTCTGGTGAGTCTGATGTTGTGGTTTTGATATTTCTAAGGCTTTTGATCGAGTTTGGCCCGATACTCTGTTGGCAAAAGGCAAATTATTAGTTCTAGGTAGGGTCTTTCTAAAATGGATTGGAGACCTCTTTTCGAATCGTACGATTCGTGTACTTCCGATTCATAGTTTCGCAGACAACAGCACCCTTGTAGCTTTCGAGTTTCATAGCCGCTGTAACATTAATCACCAGATTAATACAACAGCAAAAAATTTCAGTATTAGTGAGCTAAATAACGATTTAGCAAAACTCCGAAAATGGGGTGAAGTTAACAGAGTTGATTTCAAAATCAACAAAACGCAATGCTGTCTGATCTCGCGGAAAATAGCCACTATTATTTCAAACCTACTATTTCAGGGAGAAGATTTGCAGCATTCAAAAGATTTAAACATGCTGGGTATCGAGTTAAACCAAAAATTGACTTGGTCAAACCACATTTTTGGTATAGCTAAAGATGCAGGTGAATGTTTGCATGGTTATCTTTGAATGGTTATCTAGATAATGTGCAAAACATAGCTATTTGTCTTATCAACGACACCAGTGTAACTTCAATACTCACTTCTTTCAGCCATCGCCTTACAGTTGGTTTACTGACCTTGTTTTATAGATATCTCAGAGGGATCACCCTTTGTTACAGAAATAAAACAGTTAATGTCTCCACTCAAAGTTTTCCAACGTGAAACAAGAAGTGCAACAGAAGCTCATGTCTACCATGTAGAGTTATCAAGATGGCAAAAAACAGATTATGGAAATTCGTTTGTCATGCGCACGTCCTGTTTGTGGAACCATATACCATCGCATGTGTTCCCTCAAGTTGGTAATTCATATGTATACTATTTGCTTAAGTTTAAGAAGAACATTAACATCTTTCTTCAAAATATCCCTACCTATTTTTCCTACCTATCCCCCATAATCGAAAATTTCTAACTCCGATTTCCCCAATCATCCTTCCCGAATCCCTATCCCAAAAACCAAACTGTACATTTGTATTAAAGGTTCAATCCTAAAGTTTGGTTTTAAAACGGCGGTGGTTAAAGTCTAACACTACCCTGAGGAAGCACATGTAGTTCCTCTTGATTACTTTCGAGTTTTCCACCAACCCTCGAAAAAAAAAAATAAATAAATAAATTTAGTTGTAATTTATAAATTTATAACTTAAAAGCAAATAATAAAAATATAATTTACTATGTTTATTAATTTTATTAAATTTTAAAATACCCCTATGTATCTATTGTAGAATTATATGTTTTATTTATATATGAATAATATTACTTTTCAATATATTTGAAGTTATTTATAAAAGGTTCATTATTGGACGTGTAAATACGAGGTGTTTCACGATTACACTGCTAAGTTTTCTTTAATGGTTTCCAATTTCTAAATAAAACTTTTTTTTATAACACTGTATTTTAAAGAAAAGAAAAGAAAGCACCATTTTCTGTAACGATTAAAAATTGTTGAAAAGGCGTTATTGCTTGTTTTGTCCTCTCTTATCATTTCCTGAAGTTATACAGTTTTTTCGAAAAACACTATTTATATGAGACATTCATATATTATGAACTTTAACGTTTAAGAATTTATTATTTTTAGTTTTAAATTTTATCTTTGCAATTTATTTATCTTAAAATAATATTACTTGTTCTAAAAAATATTCTAATAACTTTCGATTATTTTTATCATTTAATTATTATTTTTATTATTTTTACGCTTGCAAAGAGTTTCTAACAGAACCAGAAATTCTAAAGGCATTTCATTTCAAATAAAATATTCAATAATAATAAAAGAAAAAATCTACCATAAATTCAACTATTTCCCAATTAATTTAGGTTATTTTTTTAATAATTCGTTTTCTATGTTTTTATTTCTTCTATTTACCTGAACACATGGTTTACACAAATTTACACATAAACCATCCGAGTCTTTAGAATAATGTTCCACAAGTTCTTGTAATGTCCTAAAAAATAATTCAAAATTTAATAAATCATTTTGATGTAAATTTGTTTTTAAATAATACAGTGAAGTAAAAATGTAACAACTCTTAATTATGATTTCCATTGTCAATTTAAAAAGTAATTATATTTAAAAGCAAATTAAGGTTAATTACCTGAAGGTTGTTCTTCTTGCGATGAAAAATCCACCTTCATCTAATTGTCGAATACGGTAATGCTTTACAGTATCACCATCCCGAACTAAGAATAAATTTATTAAAATTATTTTAAGTTTATTAAAACAAATTACATATTTAAGAAATAAGAAAAAAATAATATAACGTTTCACTATTTTAAAGCAGTGTTTAAATGTAAAGAGAATCTATTAAATTGAAGGAGACAATTTATTATAAAATAAGATACATACCAGATAATGAATAGTCATTATGTCTTGATTCCGAATCTCTAATCAAAAAAGCTCCATGCTCATTTTCAGGAAGTAACAGCTTTTTTTCAGCTTCAATCCGTTTAATTTTTCGGAAATACCATCTGCAATAATATATTTTTAAAACTTTTAATATTTTTATATTATAAGATTATGTTATATTATTTTTTAAAAAGGTTCTATTCGATTTACTACACAAACATCAAAGTTAAAACAAAAAATTAAGGTTATTTATAAATCCAGTAATGAAAGTAATTTATATACTTATGTACTAATTTAAATTTTCTTTTTAAAAATTATTTATTAAAGAATATTTCATGACTTCATACATAAGTTATAGCTATCATTGAAATGCTTCCGGAAAAAACGTTTTATTGAAAACGTATACTTTTTTCCGTATAGGTGATTATAGCAATCAGAGAAAACTGTCAGTTAAATTATCTGTCAAATGACAATAATGAAGGTAAAATAAAAATAAATATTATTTAAATTTAAATTGTTGTTAGCGTTAAAGTTTTATTATTTTAATTTATTTAATTATTATTGGTAGAAAATGGTACTAATAAAGAATAAAAAAAGATTTTTTTATTTAATAATGACATTGGCTGAATTCAGAAGAATAAAAAGTATAAATTTTCTAGAATTAATTTTTTTTTTTTTACTTTTTTTGAAATTTTCATTTTAAAACAAAAAATTTTAAAACTAAACTTAAACAAAATAATAAAAAAAAAATGTTAAGTCTAAATTCATTAAAATGCAAAATCATCACCGAAACGGAAAACAAAATTGTAGTTTGAACTCCAACAGTCAAACTATTTAAGCCCGATAACTAAACAATTAAAAATGTTTACAAATCCTTTTTTCGAAACGGATTAATAACAGCGTCAAGTCTTCACCTACTTAAACTAATTTATACCTGAACGGCTGAAATATTAACTTATTGGCGTCAAGTTCACTGTTATTTTTTGCACAAGAACCAAATCTTAAGTCTAAATTTCTTTAATAAGTTAAGAACTCAAAATATATTATTCCACAATGTATTAAAATTATTTAGTGAATTAGCAGAGTAAAACTAAACCTAAACCTAAAACCTAAAAACAAAATTTTGTAAATTAAAAATTAGACAAAAGACAAAGGTTTCAAAAATTTATTTCTGATTGTTCTGAAATTGATTTCAAAAGCAAATAATTTTAATAGAAGATTTACATTTAGAATTATTTATTATTTTATATTGTCAACAAAATAAAATTGTAAAATTAAAAACAGTAGAAATAATTAAAATTAAAACTAATACAAATAAAATAAAATTATCCAGAAATAAATAATGAAAAGAGAAAGATAAACAGAAAGAAAAATGTAGCGTTTTACTATAGCAATCGCAGGCAATCTCCAAATAAAAAAGCAAGGAATCAAGGAAGTTTATAGAACGCTGATGTCAAAAGAAATTCTATTGAGACTTCTGAGAAATTATTTCAACTAATATTGCGGAGATTGCACAATAACAGGAACAATAACTAAATAGATCGTACAATAACAAGTAAGCCATGTGTTGTTTTATTATAATGGCTATTTAATTTTATTACGATTTTGAAAAATTTGAATTTTATAAATAAAAATAAAATATCTAAAAAAAAAAGATGAAGATCAATATTAATTATTTTATTTTCAAAATTTATAATTAAAATTTATAATTATAATAAGACATTCCGCTAAGTTTTGAATAGAAATACAAATTTGGATACGATTTTCTATTACAAAATCTATTATAAGTATGTGTCATAGTATTAACCCATAAGTAACCTATAAATGTAATTACTCAATACAAATAGAATATTTTAAAATTGATCGTACCTATGATGTTTCTCCAATTTTTAAATTTTTTTCTTTTTATTCTACTAGAACCAACCATAAGCTAATACTATGTATATACTCATAGTATATACATTCAGCTACTCATAGTATATACATTTTTTTTTCCATTAAGTGGAATTTTTATTATTTTTATTATAGAATAAATTAAGTTTACTTATTAAGGTTACTCATTTGTTAATACTATGAAACATGTAGATATTCAATATGAGATGATTATTATAAATAGGTTTTGTATTCAAAACTTAGTGAATGTCATAATACGTAGTGTGTGGAAGAAAACAATCAAGCTAGAATCGAGTTTTTTTTTTAAATATTAATCATATTTAGAAACTATATCTATACTGTATATATTATAGGGTTTCTTTATGATTATAGCTATGTAGATTTTATTTTTCTATAATAGAACACATACAACAAAACACTTTAAAGTTAATGATATTTCGTCAAAAATAATAATCATCTTTCATCTATGCATTCAAAATATTATGATGAATGATATTGATATCGGTAAGAAAGTTTTGTTTGGTTCTTTTTCTCTATTAAATTGTTTGTATTTATGTATGGATGAATGTTTGTATATCATTAATATTAGAAAATTTTTTAATTAACTGTTCTATGATATTGAAAAATTCTTATTTTTGAATGGAATTCATGAACTCGTATTTCAGTACAGCAGTTTCCAACCAAAATTAAATTTTAATGAATTTTAATTTTAAATATTTTGTTATTTTTTCAATAACGATAGATATCCATACGATACATACATACATATGTATGTTTAGAATCATGATTTTTTTTTTGTTTTCTTTTAGAAATAAGAAATTTTGTATCCCATACGAATTTTTTGTAATTTAAATATTACTGTAAAATATACGTACACACCAGCTACATGGCCCCTCGTTTTGTTATATTCAAAAGTTTTGCCCAAAAATCTAAATTCAAAAATTTTTTAATTTTCAAAACTTTGTTACACTCAAGAGTTTTATCCTAAAATCTAAATTTAAAATTTTTATGCCTACCATTGAAAACGCTAACGTAATTGCAGCGTGAACATTTCAGATCTGCATTGATTCCCGCAGTAATAATTTCACTATCATTGAAATCAGACTTGATTTAGTGGAAAAAGTGCTCGAAAATTGGGTTAATCGAATTCGTTCCTGCAAAAGAAGTCGTAGAGGCCATTTGAATGGTGTTTTATTCAGAACTTAATTGTATCGATTGTACTTCACATTAAATAAAAACATTTGAATTTCCTTAACAATTAGTGTGTTTTTTTGAAAGGAAATCATATCACTCAAATTGGAAAACCCTTTACAAGATAAAAACAGATCATTTAGTAATTACGTATAATAATTAATAGGTAATAAATGGTAAGAGGAAGTAATCCCAAATGTACACAAAAAAAACAGAAACAAATTCCTTAACAATTCTCTCCATGATGAAATTGTAAGCATTACTGAACACAATGAAAAAAAATTACAGATCATGACATACTACAAATGGCCGAAACGTCACTTAGAAATCATATCACTCAAATTGGAAAACCCTATAAAATGAAAATATCGGTTTTTATTTTGTAAAATGCCAGAAATATAAAAAAAAATATTATTTTTAAACCTTTCAATATATATTATATATTAATGTGAAAAATGTTGCGGTTAAATTTGAAACAAAATAAAACCACAAATGTTAATTAAAATCACAAATGTTGGTTTAAAAATTTAAATATGTATGTATTTAAAAAACAATGGCGGTTTGCATAACTTAATAATTTTAATCAGTTAGTGTTATATATCAGTTTAATTAGTTTTAAACATATAGCATGAGCTGAAACAATTTAATAAAATATTGCTACAAATTCAAAAATTAATTATTTCGCTTCATATTACATTTTTTTCTTCGAACCAATTTTTTATCGTTAATTCCAATATAAAAACAAAGGAAAGCCAAGAGTATTTGAATATACATATTTCACAAAAACTTCCAAATAACGGGCACTTAAGCAAGTACAACCGTATTTCCAATGTATATTTAAATTCGGAAAATATTTTTTTTTTATCAAAGGATATCCAAAAATAAGAAATGGAACTTCTGATTTAAGTAAACCTAAGGCAATATTAAAGCAAAAAATTAGTTAGAAAAGGGGAAAAAAAACATTGTTGTCCAAATTGATTCTGGTAATTATTGCATCTTGATTGCAGTTTTATACTTTCTAGGCAGAAATTTTTTGGTTATTGAAGAAATTCTACCTGATTTATCACCAAGGTATTCTAATATAGATTGATGGGAGTCCCAAAACTTGTTCGAAAATCTGTAAGAGGCTTGGTCTTCAACTTATTCACATTAATATATCTACTCATTTTGACATTCGAACGAACACTTCTTCACTAACTAATTTTTTCTCAGTAAGTAAATAGTCATAATGTTCATTTACATAAGCAATTTAGGGCAACTGGCATATCCAGGCACTCGTTTATTTTTACTTCGACGGAATTTTCTAGACTAAAGACACGCAAAGATGTTTTATTGTTGTTATTGTTCTGACATTCGACAACATGTCTTCAGCAATATTTTTTCAACCAACAATGTTGACGACCAAGCTAACAATGTCAATGTTTTTTTACCTTTTAAGAAGATAAATATGCGCCATACCAAAGATATAAAGGTCAGTCAGGAAGTAATACGTATACGCGATCTTACCGATTTAGATTTTACAGCTTACAAGTTGTCAACCTACTGTCAATACTGGCGAAAATAATGCAAGCTTTGATAATGCTATGTTGCATTTTTTGAATGTCACCTTTACTAAGTCGGATTAGCTACCCCCCTTCTTTCGAAGGCCGGAAACTGGTAATTGTTTCTTCTTTAGATCTATTTCTCCTGGTGAACTTTTGCTTGCCTTAAATAAAGTTTTTTATAATGCGGTTGGACTGCATGGTATCCCTTTGAAATTTCGAAAAATAATCTTTCGTAGGCCAATTCTAATACGTAAGAACTTCAAAAGTTCAGTATTCTACCTGTGCTTTCCAAAAGGCTTGAAAAAATATTGAAGCATGTTGAACTATAGTACAACATCAACCCTAATTTACATCACAAACAACAATAAGCATAAAAAAGTAAACAAACAAATAATTTGCTGTCCAGAGCTAGTTTTCGTTTAACACACATGTTTACTGATGATGTGCAATTACAGCACTCCCTATCTTGAGTCGGATGTAAAAAGTCTTGGTGTTATAATTGATAATAAGCTTAACTAGGAGTCTCATGTAAACAAGGTTGTCAAAAATACAATGCTCACGTTGCGTAAACTCTATAGCCTCAACCACAATTTACCAATCCACGTCAAGATTAAATTGGTGTATGCCTTAATTATGCCAAATGTTAATTACAGGTTGGATATCTTCAGTGGATGCAATAATATACAATCAAAGCAATTGCAAATGTTTAAGTTCCGCGGTCGGGCACTGTTTTAATCTTCGTTGTAGAGATCATGTCTCGATATATTCCTTCAGGATACTGAGTACTTCCTTTAAGAATTACATAAAAAGTCGTACATTGTTGTTGTCTTATATGACAATGAAGAGCTCCTACATACTTGGTAAACTAATATATTTTTTAAGCTTTAGGAGAACTAGAATTCTGAAATAGGGAAGACTTTCAACGTCGTTGTGGTGTAGGTCGTTCAATGTTCTTGTGGTGAACGCCTATAACAAATTTCCTATTAAGCAGAAACGATTTAATTTTTCGTTATTTAATTTTAACAAATAGATTTTGTCACTGTACTGTTAACAACTTTCTTGCTTTCATATTCTTGAAACATTTACAAATAATTTTGTTTAGAAAGGAGCCATGTAGCCGGGACAGCGAATTGGAGTGGTTGAACTGCACTCAGTGTAGTTTTTTATATATATATATTTTTTTTTATGAAAATGTAGATGTGTTTGGATGAATTATAAGTATATAGTTTTGTATTTATATTGTACATATTTATATATAAATTTTATTTTAGATCTCATTAAGAACTATATATATAACTATATATACTTTTTCTCTTGTATTAGTTTAGTTTTAGTGCTTAGCATAAATCAAACTTAAACTAATTTATTTTAAAATCATATAGGTTTTGATCTGATTTTTGTAAAACTAATTAAATAAAATAAAAATAATAACAATTATAATAATAAAGCTGCTTCAGTGGAGTTATTTTTGGTTACATCATGCAGAAAGGAGTTTTATACGACTGCGTTTTAGGAAGACAAAAACCATTTCTAATTGAGACTTGAGAGTGAAAAAAAGAAAACAATTTTAAAAATACCATGTGCCGCAACGGGTTACTGAATGCGACAACTTTGTTGTCACTATTTCCTAACACCTTCTACATAGAGCCATGAACAAAATTTGAAGTCAATCGAATAATCGAAGAGAATCGAAAAATGTAAAAGCTGTTGTTCCGAAATGGTTTAACGGACCGAAAAAAAATAATGCTGAGCTTTCGGAGTTTAGACGAATATTCCTGCAAAATTTGGTTTTAATCGGCTGAACGAATTAGAAATATATATAGAGAACATAGAGATATGAACTCTGTTTTGAAAAATATACGAAAGAAATGAGTGCAATGACGCATAGTTCTGTTACTTTATTATGTAAAGTAGAGTCATAGTTGTTTATATAATACAGTTATCTTTGCTCATATAATAAATTACAAAAAAATTTAACAAAACTGTTAAAAAATTTGACTTTAAGCGTACAATTTTTGGTTACACATCTTAAATAAATAATATGATTATTTTTACCTTTTATTTATTTTTCAGATATAAATTCAGATTTACCAAAATTTTATCAAATGAAGAAATTTTGCAAAATATATATTTAAAATAATAATACATATATATTTTAAATTCTTATATAAAAAATATTTTTTTCTTATTTTATTTTTGTTTACTCTTTTCACTACACTCGATAGATTGCAATTTTATTCTCTTTCATGCACTTCAAAAATTAGTATAACCACAGAAAAAGAAGTAATATATAAGTCTACTTTAGATTCTAGAACAAATTTTTAAACCAATTTTTTTAGAATATCACCTCGACGTTTGATTTCATTTATATTTCTCTCAATTATTTGATCGTAAAAAATATGTGTATTGTATTGTGGTACAGGCGTACCGCACACCTACAATGTAATGTCAATGTGTATACACTACTATGCTGTAATCAGTATATGTTTTTACATGTTTTTACTATGTATATTGGCAATTGACATAATAAATGTGTATTAATTATGTATGTATGTATGTACGTATCCCATATTCCCATTCCATTTAGAATTTAGAAAATATACAAAACCACTTGCATTGCAATGCAATTATAAAATAAATATTTTAGAGCGATAAGAATTTTTCTTTTTATTTCGGGAGCAATAATTAATGTTTTATGATAAAATATTGCTTTAATGTGGTTTTGTTTTAGTTAGTATGTAATTGAATTGGTATTAAACATAGTAGATGATAGTAGTAAAGCATTAAGTAAACCAAAAAATAATGCATACTATGCCCATACTTCTATTATATTACTTCTTTTTCTATGGTATAACCATCTATTTTTCACTTTGTTTTTAAAAAAAAATTACTTATTTATTGGTGTGTTGGTAAAATGTGCGGCTAAGATGTCAGAGTTAACTCCTTATTTATTATTAGATATTATTTGATATTTATAAAACATTATAGAATTGAGATTATTTTTGCAACATAATTTGAAATTTTTCTTCCCAAAATTTTAAGAATGTATGTACTAATAAAGAAATATACTAATAACAAAGTAAATAATAATTAAGTAATAATTAAGTATCTATAATTAAGTAATCTATTATTCAAAGTTAGAAAAGTAAAAATTAATAGAAATACATACAAAAAAAAAAAAATGTCTTTACAACAAAACTAACAAAGTTAAATTCTTAATATAGAAAGTAGTTTCAACTTTGACATACAAGTAATAATTGTATACGTAATTGGAATTGACATCGCTTTTCTGATAATATATTGATGAGTCAATTCGTCTCAATATGCTAACAAAGAATAAAACTAAATCATACAAAAGTTTAACAAAAAATTTCAAAATGATGCAAAATAAACAATAGAATTTACAATGTAAAATAAATGTAATAATAAATTTTGAAATATTAATCTTTAAAATATATTTTTTTTCTTTATAGCAATCGAGACAACTGTGCCACAAGAAAAAAGATATCCTTTAAAATAATTCTACGAATTCGAAACGCGGAATATGAAAATTGCTTTTCTAACTATTGAACAATATTTATTGTTTTTTTTGTTGTCCAGGATTAAAAAAGGTGACCAATGTAAATACATATCTAAAAAATATTAACTTAAACAAAAAAAATTACAGAAAAATTATTTTTAACAATATAAGTTTTAGCTCATTATATATTTAAAAAAATTAGAAATGAAGTGAAACAGAGAAGATGATTTTAAATTAAAAGTGAAAAAAAGCGTTTCAATTTGACTGAATTGACTAAATTTTGAAATATAATTATTGTCAACCAAAGCAAATAAATAATTTATCAACTTACTGTTTTTCATTTAAAAATTGGCCTCTCATAAATTCTGATAAACGCCGCGATTTATATCTTATATTTTTGATAATTGTATTTGGTAAAAACTTAAAATATTGATGCTCTTTGCAGACCCTTTCAAAGTTTAAAGTATTTGCTTCAGATTTTAATGTGGGTTTGCCACCTTTGTCGCCGTTGTTACATGTATTTTCTGAATTTATCAAAAAGTGTAGATTATGATTTCTAGAAATTAATTGTTTATTTAAACTTTTGGAATGTTGTGACGTGTTTTGTAATAATTTATTTTTAATTTTGTTTCTAATTTTTTTGTTTTTCCTTAAATTTGAAGATAATTTTTTACCAAGTTTACCATGCCGTAAAAGTGATACTATATCTTTATTAATATTGTTTTTATTTAGTTTTCGATTTTCAGTTTCTATTTTTGTATTAAATGAAAAAGAATTATTTTTATTTGACACTTGTGATGTTACATTTATATTATTATATTCTGATTTTTTTTTTTTAATTGTAATGCGGTAATCACTTTGTTCAGTTCTAATGTAGTTGGTAAAGAAATTTTTTTTTTTATCATGATCATACTGAACAGAATTTAATAGCCCTTTATAACTATTAAAAGAATTACAGTTTGTATCAATTACTTTTCCGTTTAATTTAAATCTTTCACTTATATCAAAAATATTTGTTTTTGTTGATAACATAGCATGGTTCTCTATACTTCGACTCTTTTGTTTGATCTTTTGAGTCTTTTTAATATTTGGATTTATAAGACAAATATCATCTTCATTTTTTCTTTTAATAAAATTGAATTTTTTAAAAAAGTCGTCATTTTCATTTTTGAATATATCAAATGATAATTTTTTAATTCTATTCAAATTCCTGTCAGTATTCGATTTTCTTCCTTCTTTTATTTGATAAAAATCTTTTGATGAGTTACAAAAATAATCCAATGAATTTGACTCACTAATACTTCTCCTTTTAATTCCATAACAATTTTCTAAGAGTTGGGGTAAATTTCTTGGTGTCACACTAATAAATTGTTCTACAAAAGGAATAGAAGTGCTTCGCAAAGGTAATTTTGATAGCATTGGATTTTTATGTGATAATATATTGGAAAATCGTCGACACTTCTGGATTTTTTTTGTTTTGGGTATTTTTAATACGCTATATACATCACCAATGGAATACTTAATGGAATTGGTTGCATTATTAAAGTTATTACAATTGTTATAATCATAAAATTTAAAATTATCCTTATTTTTATAAGTTTTCACATTTTCTTTACAATCAAAATCAAAAATATTTTTAAATTTATTGTTGCTTGTTGACGGCGATATTGAATCATTTATATTTATTTTTAAATCCAATCTAAACTTTGCAGAAGTACTTTTAGCTGTAGATTTTTGTTTTTTTGAATTTACATTAGTATTCTTATAATTATCAAAATTATAAAGTTTATCATCACTCTTATTGAAGTTATAAAAATTGGTTAGTTTATGTTCTTGTGTAATATCACATGTTTGTTTATCTTCATTTTTATATTTCTCAAGAATACTTTGTGATATATTAATTTTATCATTTGTTGACATAATCGATTTAGTTATGCTATGGTTTTTTGGATTAGACAACTTCTTTCTATTTTGAATAATATCGTAAATTATTCCGTTATTTTGGCTAGAAAATAATTTATTTGAATAGCTTTTATTACATTCATCATCATGGAAATATGAAAAATAGTTAGAATAATTTACTGTATTCAAATCAAAAGAATTGTATGAATCCAATTTCTGTCGGTGTAATATTTCATATATAGTACCGTATGACACATATTTATCAGATATTTTTTTATTAATTATATTTTTATCAAGAGGAGAATTTTTTCCATGAATGAAATCATAAATTGTACCATAAATTTTAAAATTTTTTTTATCTATAACATTTTGTTTTAAATTTTTGGCCTCGGTTAAATGTTCTAATTTTCTTTCTATATGTTGACTATAGATCTTATCATCTTTTGTTTTAATTATTTTGTCATTGAAATTAGAATTATCAGTTTTATTTTTTAACACATTAGTTTTTATACAATTGAGTAATATATTATCGCTTTTATTTAAATAAGTTGTTAAGTTGAAAACTGCATTATTATCTTTTTTTTTGTTTTGTTTGCTAATTTTATTATCGTTCATTTTTGTTAAGATTATATTTGTCGTTCTTTTTTTGTTATCAATTGTTTCTAAAACAGAACTTGCAGATTTTGAACCTTTATTGTTTTTTAGTAGTGGATCTTCTTTTAACGAACAGTTTTCGGGAATGTTTATTAATTTCTTGAATTCTTCGTAAGATCTACGACGATGTTTTGTTTTTTCAAAATCAATTGGTGAATATTTTTTATAAACATTTTCTGTAGTTTGAGAAAATGCCTTTACATTTTCTAATAAATTACTTTTCTTTTCGCTTTCGCCATAATTATCGCTTTTTATTTTAATTGCTTTATTTGGTTCTATAGTTGAAATATAACCCTTATTTAAATTTTTATCTTCATTGCTTTTTTCAATATTTAAATTGATTGATGATTTGAAATAATTTTTACTTATTTCGCCTGAACATTTTTTTATTGGAAAATAATATTTCTTAATTCTTTCTGGTGCTATTTTCAAAAACTTATTAAGTTCACAAACTCTTTTAAATTCTTGATAAGATTTTCTACTGTTATAAGTATTACATTCTGTAGAAGATAAATGTTTATTTTTTTCAATAATAAATGTAGAATTATTTCGAATTGATATGCTTGACGAAATTCTTTGAAACTCAGAGTCTGTGATTAGATTACATACCATAGTATTGGAAGTCGGAAAACTTTCATTTTCTTCCAACATTTTTTTAAATTCTTCATAAGATTTTCTTCTACTTTTCGATTGTTTCGTTAAGGATTCCTTTTGTATTTTTTTATTTACATAAAAACTGTTGCTGTCTTGTGCATTTATGATAAAATTATTATTTAATACGTGCTCATTGAGTTTAGCTTCCTTTGAATATGATTTTTGAGAATTAAAACCTACAGCAAGAGTAGTTTGCATTTCAATAAAGCCTGAATCCATAGAACTAAAACTACAATTTGAATCCAAGCTCGTTTTTCGACTTAATGAGTCTAGTATAATATGGTCAATAGTTCTTAAATCATTTAAATTAATAACATTAATCCAATTATAAATATTGTTTTTTGTTGCAATATAGTTCAAATCAGAACTATTTATACAGTCGGTTTCTCTGGCAATATCAGAAATTGCCAAATTGGAACATGAAGAAGAAAAATTTATAAGATTTTTACAATTAATACATAATAATTTAATTAAGTTTTTCAATTTTTCAATAATTTTAACGTTTTTTTCATTTAATAAAAAATAAGTATTATCAAAAGCATTTGTTTTAAAAAAGTGAATATTGTTTTTAATAAAAGATATTAAAGAAAGGTTTTCTTTAAAATTTATTTTATGTTCAGATAGTCTATCACAGATTTTACATAAGTTATTACTTTTTTTGTAGTTCAAATATTTTAGCTGCAAACAATATTTGTCAAATTCATAATTAAGATTTTTACTATTTTTAATTGATTTATTTTTAAAAATATTTTTATGAATATAATTCAGATCAGTTACCCTAACATTGTTGGTTATAATAGTACTTTGATAATCACTTAGAATTCCTTTCATTTCACTTTGAATGATATCCTTTTGAAATAAATTTGTTGTTGAATTAACTAGAATTATAGGCTTTTTAGTTTGATAAAATGATGTTGTTGCCGTTGATGCAAAAAATTGATTTTCTTTAAAAGTTTTTACCATCATTTTCCAGTTATAATATGCCGATATTCCCATTTTACGACGACGAAAGCTTTTATTTTTATTTTGATAATGACTTACTGAATTTTGGTTTTGGAAACAATTTGTTTTTTGGACAGATTTATTTATTGCCGGTAAACTCTCGTCATAATATCTAAAATTCGTGGCGAGAGTTATAGTATTTCCTAATTTTACCTTCTTTAAACATTTAGCGCAGCATAAAAATTCGTACAAAATATGATCTTTAAAACTTTCTCCTTTTTGTAATAGATACAATAAGTCGTTGGAAGTTTGAATTTGTTTATTATTAATAGATTGGTGCTTAAATGAATTTAAAATTGATGTTTGACAGGTTGGAAATTTAAAATCATTTGCCATTTTAATATTTTTTAATATACTGCTTCTTTTTCTTTGAAATTTTAAATAAAATGATGTTTTCCATAATTCTTTTACTGGAATTATTAAATATCCATTTATTATTGTTTTCCAAAAGCTACTATTTTTAATATAGAAGTTAATTACAATCTTTGCACTGTTTAAGAAATCATCTTTTTCTAAATTGAAATTTGACATTAATTTAGCAAACTTTTGTTGATAAGAGTTTTCAGGTAATGTTTGTTGATATCTGATATATTTTTCCAATATATTTATGTAGTCAATAGATCTACATAATTTATTTTCTTGTTTGCTACATGTATCAGTTGATAAACTTTTCATACGGAAACCATTAGATAATAATATAAAAGTATCATCAAGACAACCATCCACTGCTGCTTTAACCAAAATCCCAAATACCAGCACTTGCTTTTCAGACACTTTACCTTGAAGTTTTATTTGATGTAAGGGGAATGTAGTTGCCTCTCTATCTCTAGTTGCCTCTCTATCTATTGAGTTAGTGTCTAAGCACCAAACAATTGGGATACTTGCCATTTTGATTTTAATATTCTTGATTTACTTTTTTTAATTGATTCTATTTGTTTTTTTTTATCAGAACTATGTTTTTATATTATAAAAACAATATACGAATGCATTTATATGTTAAAATAATGATAATTTTATAAATCTTTAATCAAACTTTTTATTATCATTTAAAATTATAATACAAATTATTTTAAAATCAAAATTTTTATGTTTTCTTATTTTTCAAATTGTAGGAAAATATATATATAACTCTACATATCTGGAAATAAATCTTTATGTAATTTTTTTATTTATACTCATTTTCACAAAATAACCAAAATATATAATCAAAAATAATTTTTAAATAAAACCCAAATTTTTAAAATATCATTAAAACTGATCATGGAATGAATAAAGTTGACTCATTTTTGTGAAGTTTTGAATATTGTTGTTGCAAATCAAAGTGAATAGAAAGAAAAACATATTTATAAAAAAGGTAAATAACATTGTTTATTATAATTTAATAATTTTTTATTTTTGTTTTTTTTAAAATACAAAATAGAAAATTATAGGTCAGATATATTTATAAATGGAAAAACGATAGTCACGGGTATATTGAAATTGCTTCCTCATTTGTAACGGATCGAAATAAGCATGATACCTATAAACTACGGTTAGTGAATCACATGAGAATCGAAAAATTAGTCCGTCCATTCGTCAAACAGATAACTCAAAAACTACAACAGCTATTTGTACAATTTTGATTTTGATACTTTGTTTTGAATACTTGACAGCTTAATGTTATGATAAAATGAAATATTTATAATGTAAGATTTACATGTTTCACATTATAGCAAAATACGCACACACACAATATAACAAGATATACACAATAAGCTTTTCACACAACCGTTACATTTCTTTTATATATTTAAATTTTTTTTTGTATTACGTTGACACATGACAATATGAGTAAGTTCAAAACTTTTGATAGCGGTTGTTCTAACAAGACGTGCCCCAATTAAATTCCAGTAAATTGCTGGAATAAGGTTAAAAAAAAATCTGCGAAATTTGAGGTTCGTGTTTCTTTTTTATTCCAGCAATTTACTTTTATATTATAACAGTCCAAAATGCTTGCACTAGCAACTCACTTTTATATTATAACAGTCTAAAAAGCTAAAGTTTTGAAATCAATTTTATTTTCTACTTTTTAGGGGGCGAATTCGGTTTTGATAAAACCATATGTATTTTAAAAATTATTTTTTTTACTCATTATTTTATTTTATACTTTTTAGTTTTAAATGAAGCACATAATTTAAATAAAAAAAATATGGGATATTTTTTATTCACACATACATTAATTATTGTTTCTGATATAAAATACGTTTTACAATTTTATACCAAATGTTCAAGTAAATTAAGAGATGTTAAATCGATTCCATTACAACAGTAAAAATTTTTTATTCCAGTATGTAATTCATAAATAATGAAAGTACCTAGAAGGGTAAAATTTGTACCAAAATACTGTGATTATAAATATTACAATCCAATTTTAGTTGAAGTAACATTTCTAACACGTATGAAAATGATATATATTGTACATAAATGTATTTTACTGTATATTTCTATAGTATAGCATTAGTAGTATATCCAAACAAACACTAACCTTGAACACCTACCTAGTACCTACCTACCTAATCCCTTAATAAGATTATGCAGTAAAAATTGTTGACAAATATCTTGATTTAAATTATAAACAAATGGAGCGGAACAAAATAATTTAGGAAAATAGTTTAACATAATATTATGTACATACGTACGTACATATTTACATACGTAGTTTTAATTTTCTGTGTTGACAAAATTTTGTTTGTAAATCATAATGCGTAATGCGCAAAAGCATAATTTTGTAATGACCTTTACTTTTCATATTCTTTACTATGTACCTACATTAAAAAAAATATTATGTATGTATGTAGTTTGAATTTGGCAATAGGAATTATTTTGAATACAATTTTATATGTATATCTATAAACACAATATACATAATAAATGTTCCTAAATAAAACACATAAAACATTAATTTTTAACGCCATGCATATTCAATATGCAATAAAGAATGTTGACAACAAATATTCTGATTTAAATCCTAAACAAATGTTTTAAAACAAAATAATTTAGCAACATAAAAATATTGTACCTATATATTTTGTGTTTTGCTAAATCCTAATACAAAATACATGTGCACATCAAGATTGATTGAACTAAATTATTATAGGAGGAAAGATCAAATAAGATGTGTATATTATACATAAAATTTTATTAAAAAAATGTTGATGAATACAGTTAACAAAAAAAAAAAATGTACGTAAACGAATTGGATTCGAACCAAATTACCCTTATTCTCAAAACCTGTACTCTCCTCTGCACTATACAACACTTAAATATTCAATGAATATTTTACGAACATAAAATCTTAATTTTTAACCATGCATATTCAATATGCATTAAAGAATGTTGACAGCAAATATTTTGATTTACATACTAAACAAATTTTGTAAACAAAATAATTTAGCAACATGCATAAATATATTGTATGTATTGTGTTTTGCTAATAAAAAACAACATGTGCAATGGAAATCAATATTATACTATTGTAGGAGAAAAGATCAAAAATATATTGTGTGTGTATTGTATGCATGAATTTAGAAATAAAAATTTAAGTTTTAAATTCATATATACAAAATATATACATATTTTATTCAAAACATGTTGATGAATAGATAGTTATAAAAAAAAAAATTGCATGTGAACTCGATTCGAACAACATGACCCCCAATTTTGAAACCTGTACACTTTCCTCTGCACCATTCAACACTTACAAATGTTGCTAACAGATTACGAAGATAATAAAAAGCGTGACAGAATGACAAATAAATAAATAAATAAACCGACACCGACACCGACGAGGTAATATAAAAGTATATAAAAATACATTGATTTTGAAAAAGAAATGTTTAGTATGTATTAGTTTTCCTATGCATCAAGTTGGGCACATTTCGATTTGCCCACCTTAGAACAATTTAATATTCTCTTTTCTAATAGAAAATTATAGTTCGGAAAGACTTTTACTAAAACACTTTTATCTTAAAAACTACAAGTCCGATTGAAACGATTTTGATAGATTACTAATAAAATTAGTTATGTAACAATGTAATTTTTTTATTTAATGGCTATTACCGTTTAAGAATTATAGGCTTTGAAACACAGACAAAAGGACTTTAAAATCCTCTCCTGAACAATTTTGCAAGGAAATTTTTTTTTTTAATATTATATTTGAATAGTAGGGAATATTTCTGATTTTTTATATGCTTATAGTATAGTATATAGCTACCGTAACTTTCATAACCCACTTTTTTAAAAACAAAAAAAGTTTACCTATTTCAAACAAAAAATTCCGTTTTAAGATTCAAACTAATATTCTCAATAGGTCAAACATTAAGAAATTAAATTTGTAATGTAAAACACGAACATACGTACACTTCTTAGGAATCTTCTTAGGGGATTAATATGTAATATATACATATTACATAGATATGTATGCGCTTATTATAATAAATTTATAATAGAATAATGAATAGGTACTAATAACGAGAAAGAGAACGAATAAAGAGAAGATGTAACAGTCCACTACAAATATAATATTAACGAAATGCATATTCTATCTCTTTGGTATTTTGCTATATATATATAGAATAAAAAACAAAATCATAGGAGATTATAAATTGCATATTTAAGGTAGGTAGTTATTTAGATAACTAACATACTTTCCTTGCAAATTGTGAAGTAAAGCATAAAAAACATTATACAGCTATTTATTCAAAAAAAAATTAATTTTAAATAAAATTAATAAAATTTGAATTGGGAACCATTGTGCACTTGGATATTAATTTATATTATATTATATTATTTTTATTATTCTATTTTGTAGAAGTAAAATTATCGTTTTTTATAATATTTAAAATTTTATGCTAGAATAAGTAATAATAATGAATCATATAGATTACTTATTGGAGCATCCTTTTAAATATTTAGATTTGGCTGATAAAATTGAAATAAAGCGCTTGGCCATATCACATCAGCCAGTCGATTTTATATTACAAGATGATAAAGGCAAACCAAACAGAAAATTTAATAAAGATTGGTTTTCAAAAAAACCATGGTTAAGCGTTAGCATTGAAAAAAAAAAACATTATATTGTTTTTATTGCGTTTTATTTGGTAATGGCAATGTTTGGACTCGAATCGGTTATAAAAATTTAAAACACTTGTCTGACGCAAAAAAAAATTATGAAATCAGTAGTCAGCATTTAAAATGCATGTTAGATTTTAAGGTATTTAACACGGTAAACATTATGAGTGCGATTGATAGTGGTTATGCCGCATCACTTTGTAAACATAATGAAACTGTTAAAAAAAATCGTATGGTCCTTAATAGAGTTATTAATATTTTAAAATTTTGTGGGAGTCACAATTTGCCACTTAGAGGACATGATGAAAAAAATAGTTCAGCTAATTCGGGAATTTTTCTTGGTTTAGTTTCTTATACTAGAGAACTAGATCCTGCATTTGACGATTTTTTAGAAAATGCTACTGTCGTACAAAATATTTTTAAGACAGTGCAAAATGAACTTCTAGATTGTATAAACAAGGTATATTTAAATTTAATAAAAGAAAAAATTAAAGAAAGTAATTTTGTAGCTCTTCAAGCTGATAAGACTACTGACATTTCTTTACGATATGTAAAATGCTCAACACCAGTTGAGATTTCTAGATTTTTTTGATGTTAATGACTTGTCTGCAAAAGGGTTAGTTGATGTGATCAAAAGTGCAATTGAAATTTATGATCTAAAAACCAAACTTATTGCACAAACCTGGGAGCGAAGGGGGTGTACAAACGATTTTAAGGTGTGAATATCCGCATGCTCATTTTGTACACTGTTATGTTTACACCCATATGTTTAATTATATGTTGTACACCCATATGTTTAATTTAGTTTTAAAATCCGCTTGTTGTTCAATTAAAGAAGTACGAATTTTTTTTTGCTAATTTCCTCGTAATAAAGCATCATGCCAGACTCGGTCGAACGTTTTAGAAATATCCAGAGCCACTACATCAGATTCACCAGAATGGTGAAGGCTGATATTCAACTTTTCGCAAAGGTAAGTCATGAGATCATCGGTTGAACAACGGGCTCTGAACCCCTATTGTCGATCATGAAGCAAACCTTTGTGATCTAGCTATTTCAGAAGCTTTTCGTTCACAATTTTTATCCATTACTTTGTAAAGAACTGAAGGTATAGCAATACGGCGGTAGTTAGAGGGATCGCTTTTATTACCTTTTTTTGGAATTGAGAAAACATGCGCAACCTTCCATTGGGTAGGGTGAATACCCAAAGTAAAGGAAAGATAAAAAAGGTTGCGTAGAGGTTTTGAAATACTTGAATAGGTATTTTTAAGAACCATGGTAGTGATACCATCTGGACCGGCTGATTTTTTTGCATCAAGATTTTTCAAGATTGATTTACATTCCTATCGCGGAAGCATAATGACCAATCAAAGGATCTGAAAAAACTGTTAAGACCCTCGGCACGGCTGTATCGCCGTACTAATTTCCACGGAGGAGTTCTTTGATTTGTAATTGGGCCTACCCAGAAACTTGTTTTAACTAAACAATGGTGGGAGCCACCCAGGAGGCAACCAACTGAAACCACATATTTTTCAGGGTGTGTGGTCAGGAACAGATCCAAGAGGTAGCTATATTGATCAGCACGATCCGGGATCCTAGTGGGATTTTGGACAAGTTCAAAAAGATGGAAAAGAGATGAGAATAATTCAACTTGTTTCCAAATTGAGTTTTGACGCAGAGAGGTGTTACTAGAAAAGTGAAGCCAGTCTCTATTATGAATATTGAAATCACCCGCCAGAACAATTTCAGTTCCTGGATATGAATCCAAAATTTCATTGATCTGGTTTGAGAGATTTTCAATTTCCACAACAGTTTCCTCTTCACTTGAGTTGGGTGATCTGTATAAGAAACAGAAATGTATGACTTGATTTCTCATACATGATTTAGTTTGACGGAAATGTAAAAAAGTTTTTGTATAGTACCTAGTCATAAAGTAAATAAATAGGAATTCAGTGCGATTTTTTAATAAATATTAAAATTAGGTAATAAATAATTAAATAATATTAATAAAAAGTAATAATTTCTAAATTTGAAATAAAATGTTTAATAAAAATAAATGTTGTTGTTGTGTTTGTTAAATTATTTTATGTAAGTACGGTTTCATATAAATAATATCCGTTATGCAGACGATAAGATTCTTTTAGCTAATTTCAGTCAAGAACTAAAAGATTTATTAAATGCAGTAACAGTTCAGTGTAACGATTATGGTAATGATTAACGATTATATGGTTATAAGCAAAAATCAAGAAGCAGCAACATCCTTGGTACTTAATAACACCCAATTAAAGAAATTAGAACTTATTCATACTTAGGATGCACATGTGGGACCATTCAAAGGAAGTCAAAATCAGAATAGAAAAAACAAGAGCAACATTCATTAAAATGAGAAATATATTAGATACTCTTTGTTTATTCTTGGGTCTGAGAAAACGTATTTGAAATGTGCTCATTCAGACGAATCCTGAAAATAACACTGCCCCCGACCATTGTATGGTTAAAGAAGTTTCCGGGTAAGACTAATCTCCAACCAGAGGTCCCCTCCTCAAAAATTTGTTTGACGTTACAGCCATGCAGACTGGCCTTAATAACTTTTCAAAACCTATGATTAGTCATTCTGCTTCCGTAACAGAAATGTTAATTTTGCTGCAAATGCGATTAGTGAAACTATTTTATTTGGAATGGGGTTATTCATTCCTTATTCCATGAAAACTGTCAAAAGAAGACCCAAATCATAGTTTAATCGCATTTGCGGGGAAGCCATTTCGAGAAAAGGAGACTTTCAAGCTGTACCAAAACAGTAGGTCGGAGAAACAGGGCCAACTATATAGTGGCTAGAAACAGGTGCAAGGCAGTTAGTTATAAACAAACAAAAATTCTTGTTCAACGAAAAGTTGGAACGTAAAATAGTTAACGTAACGAGTTAGTTATAAACCAGCAAAAATTCTTGTTCAACCAAAAGTTGGAACGTAAAATCATCCACATGCCAACGAATAACAAATCTTTTTCGACATTTGCCAAAACTCTAAAAGAAAACGGTGGAGGGTCTTCTTTTCCACCACTTGGCAAGAAGTTCGCTTCCAATCCGACACTGCCACAGTCAGCTCAGATGGCACCCTCTGTTCCAGAAGTTCGCTGCTGCTTCTGTAAAATTTACTTTAGGACGAGGGCGGTGATCAAAATCTTGATAAATCTTGATCCAAATAAGTCAGCCGGTCTAGATGGTATATAACTACCATAGTGCTCAAAAATACCTACTCCAGTATTTGAAAACCTCTTCGTAACCTTTTCTACCTCTCCTTCACTTCGGGTATTCATCCTACCCAATGGTATTAAAAGCGATCCCTTTAATTACCGCTCTATTGCTATAACTTCCGTTCTTTCCAAAGTAATGGAAAATTTTATTGGCACGATGCTCTGTTGGCAAAATGCAAAGCATTAGGTCTAAGTAGGGTCTTCCTAAAATGGTTTGGAGATTTTCTTTCGAATCGTACGATTCGTGTACTGGTCGATGGATAGTCATCTGACAAATTCAAAATAAATGCTGGCCCTTTAAGGAGCAGTTTTATCCGCCACTCTGATATTTATCAATAACCTACTTTCATTAACCTCCAATCCAATCCATAGTTTCGCAGACGACAGCACCCTAGTAGCTTCGAATGAGTTTCATAGCCGCTGTAACATTAATCATCAGATCAATACAGCAGCAAAAAATTTCACTATTGGTGTGCTAAATAACGATTTAGCAAAAATCCAAAAATGGGGTGAAGTTAACAGAGTTGATTTCAACACCAAAAAAACGCAATGCTGTCTAATCTCGCGGAACATTGCCACTATTATAGCAACCCACTATTTCAAGGAGAAGTATTGCAGCATTCAAAAGATTTAAACATGCTGGGTATCGAGCATCGCTGTAAAATCTACTTTTTACATCTGATCTACTCAATATCTATTAAAAGTACATTAGGCCGAAAATGGATATAATGTACAAATTTGAGCCGCAGGCCGCCAAACAGCGCTGGGTTATCTAGATAATGTGCAAAACAGCGTTATTCGTTTTATCAACGACCCCAGTGTAACTTCAAAGCTCACTCCACTCAGCCATCACCGTACAGTTGGGTCATTGACATTGTTTTATAAATATCTCATAGGGATTAACACCTATTCCAAAGAATTAAAACAGTTAATGCATCCACTCAAAGTTTTCCAACGTGAAACAAGGAGTGCAACAGAAGCTCATGCCTACCATGTAGAGTCATCAAGATCGCGAAATACAGCCTATGAAAGTTCGTTTGTCATGCGCACATCCCGTTTGTGGAACCATATACCATAGCATGTGGTCCCCAAACTTCGTAATTCATATGTGTACGATTTACTTAAGTTTAATAAGAACATTAACATCTTTCTTCAAAATATCCCTTCAAATGTTCCTACCTATCCCCCATAATTCAAATTTCCTAACTCCTATTTTCCCAATCATCATTCACTCATCCCTATCCCAAAAACTAAACTGTACATTTGTATTAAAAGTTCCATCCTCAAGTTTGGTTTTGGTTGGTTAAAGTCCAACACTACCCTGGGGAAGAACATGCAGTTCCTTTTGGTGACGAAAAAAAAAAAATCCCAACTTTCAAAAAAATCACTATACATGTGAAATTTTCTAGGACACTCTATATTTATTATTATACCGTTAGAAAGGATCAAAATTCTGATCTAGTAGCGAACTCTAAAGGCGTTTCTAATTATATTTTTACATGCATATTTCAACAACAACTTTTAAAATTGTGGGGGTTTCCATCTCCAAACTCCACCTAAACAAATTATCAAAACCTAACTTGATATTATATCCAACTCTAAAGTTCATCCTACTTAAATTTGTACATACACATTCAAGAAAACAAAAAAGCAAAATAAATGTATGAGAAATAAAGTATGAAAATGTTTTTTTTTATTAAAATTGTTGTTTCAGTTTCACATTTGTGCCCTCTAGTGGGTGGGGCTATTGTCAATATATATCATACTTATTATGTACCGTTCAAAAGGGTTGAAGAGGCCTTTAATAGGTATAGGAGAGGTATATAATAATACATATAGGGTGTCTTTGAAAATTTCAAATGCATAGTGTTTTTTTTTTAAATTGAAATGTTTTTTTTTTAATTCCCACTTTTAACTGCAATATCTTAGAAACGGTATTACCGATTAAGATGAAACAAAATGTATATTAACGTCAGCTGTATAATTTTGTAGAAAATGGTTCCAGTTTATTGTCTTATATAACGGTTTAATTAAAATAGTACAAAATATCTAGAAAATTTTTGTTTGTCGGCCACTAGATAGCGGCATTGGTACTAATGGCATATATATTCGGATAATTGGAGATATAAAGTATCGTTATATGGTGACGTCATCTAAATCGATGATCACCTCTCTGCGGAAGTATATCCTACGTTTTATGTTATACGGTTTTTATTAAACTATGTATTTTTTATGGAACTTATCTACCGTTCAAATAAAGATGATTGTATTTATTTTCATTTTATTTCATGTTTTGTTATAGCCATCTGTTACTTTTTTTATAATGCAATTAACAATAATTTTTGAAAATTTTAAGAAAATAAATGCACATTTTGTACATTGTTATTGAAAGAACTTCGTAAAAACAAAATAATATTTGTAACTTTTGCGCTGATTTCTTATCATGCTTCTTAGTTTAATAATGAAAAATCGCCGCAAAAAATGAAATAAAATATAGTTGCAACAATTAAAAAATTTGCACATTAATTAAAAAATGCCCACAAAAAATATTGTGCGCTGATTTTTCATTTTTGGATTGCGCTGATTTTTCTTGCGCTTATATTTCATGGAACCATATAATAAGAGAGTTAGGCGATGATAAATAGTATCTATCTATCACCAAAATATAAAAATGTGAAATTGAACCAACAATTTTAATAAAAAAATATTAAAATATTTATTTTTCATATTTTCATTCTTCAATTTCAGTCCAGGATATACATTTATTATATCTTTTACAAAATGTAAAAATGGATCTTCATCACAGTTTGTTTTTTTAGTTTTTATATGTGGCGCTCACACTCACACAAAAGCAAATCCATATTTTCAGATTTTATGCCACCTCTCGCTAATCTATTTACAATTGCTTTCTTTTGCTTTTTAAAAAAGTTTATGGGTTCACGTTTTTAGATCCACAAAATTTTGGAATAATTGACGTTAGAATGATTGTACCTATGTTCTGTTACATTTATGTATATATCCTATCAAACAATCTGTATATAAAGTTTTTCCGACCTTACAAAACAAGATTTGTATATTTTATTTATAAATAGATGAAGAACAAATTTATTTTTTTTGTTAAGGAAAATTGACTAAACAACAAAAACTTGACTTACTTGGGCATGTTTTTTTACTAAATTAATCAACGTTACTTGATCTCGTTTGTTATCAGAGCAAATTTCTAATCAAAATTTATCCGTACCTCTTTCAATCACACCAAGTAATCATGTTCGTTCTACTATCTACTATGGCTAGCCAATTTCAACTATTTTGTTAGGTCTAACGTTAATTGCAGTATCGAAATTTAACCTTTTAGTAAAGCAATATGTAATTGTCAGACACGCGTCTCCAACGATTATGTCAACGTTTAAACCACGTGTTTTTTGCCTTATAAAACTTGTAGAATGCTTTCCACTGCACCAAAATTGACCAATTTTTGAGTCTGATTGTCGTACCATATATTGCTTATGCCTTTAGAGTTTTGATGTTATTAACCCTAACTCAATACACCATTTTATTGCTTCTTCTGGTGTTGATATTTTACAAAACAAAATCCTGAAATTGCACCTTTCTGATCTATTTTAAATAAAGGTAAAATAAATAGTAAATAACACCTACTTATGTTTTTTTCTAAATGTAGCTATTTTTATGGTTAAATTAATTTGTAAATATGATTCAAAATAATATTTTTTTTTAAAATTTATTAGCAAAAAACTTATTCTTCACAATAGCAAAGAATTTATTGTTTAATTTTTATTTGAATAAAAGAATTAATTTATTTACTATCATGAATTAGTCCATAAATAATAAATAAAACTGTAAAAACTTGTTATAAATTTAAGAGTTACCAAACTTACTATTTATTGTAGCTTGGCATAAAGTTTAAATTACAATTTTACATTTTATATATTTTAAATGTTGTTTTCTTTAAATATTGATTTAAAAAAATTATTTAGAGGAATTTTATATTGCGTTATGAAATCAAGGTTTCGCCTTTTCTAGAATATTTTTATACACATAAAACAACTAATTATTGAAAGTTGGTTTTGAAACTAATTATAAAATCCACCATAATAATGCAGAATTTTGCATTTTCAAACACATATAATATGTATGTATATAAATATTCTGTAAAAGACGAATAAACCAGATTTTGTTACCAACTCCAAAATCCCTCATTATTTTTTTACATACATATTTCATGTTACATAATAAATTGTCACAACAAAGTACACAAAATAGTGTGGACTATCGTCCCCGAACCCCTGCTATATAAATTATTGAAATCCCGATTTGAAAACCAACTCGAAAATGTTTCCTAATTATTTTTTTACCACATATTATGCCAACAAACAAAGTATTTTTTTCTCAAGATAACATAAGATAACGTCGTGATCTTTAATATTAAATCTGTTCGTTCTAAATAAAATTTTATTTTTATTTTATTAGCTCAATATTCTTGACAATTAAAAATGTGGTAGTATATAGAAAAAATTCCCTCACTACAACAAAATTTTATTTTATATTATTATGTATTATATTAATTTTATTATTTGTTTACAATTTTTACAACAACAAAAAACTCCACTACATTAAGTAAATCTACTACAATAAGTAGTTACACGTATCATGTGACCATACAATTTTCTTGCTAAACAAACACATCCATATACATAAATTTACTCAAATTTTAAGCAGTGCAATAGTAATAAGAATTTTTGTTGCAAAAGAAAGACAAAAATAAAATAAAATGATTTGGTAGTGAAACTCAATTGATAAATAATTTTCAATATCACATATTCCTATTCGATTACATTGATAACTAATACAAAACCAATGTCACTGGGCAGCTACCGTTAAATTGTACTCATTGTATTGTACTCTTTTTTTAAGACATTGTTTAAAAAGGGGGGAAAAAGAACTATAAAAAATCTATAATTATAATTTAGTAGTTTTCAACCACACACTACGTATTATGATATTCCCCGCTAAGTTTTGAATAAAAGTACATATTTGGATACAATTTTTTTATTACAAAATTTACAGTAACATATAATAATAAACCTCATATAACATTATATGTTTCGTAGCATTAAACCCATAAGTAACCTATAAATGTAATTACTCATTACAAATAAAAGATTTAAAAATTGATCTTATGATGTTTTATCAATTTTAAAATTTTTTTTCTTTTTATTTCTATTTGCTACAACCAAACATAAGCCATATATTATATTATAGTATATACATTTAGCTATATATATTTTTTCATTAAGTGGATTTTTTATTATTTTTATTATAGAATATATTAAGTTTACACTTATAGGTTACTTATTTGTTAATACTATTACTATGAAACATATAAATACTTAATATGAGATGATTATTATAATATTATAGGTTTTCTAATAGAAAAATCGTATAAACAAAAATATGTATTTGTATTTAAAATTTATTGAATATCATAATTCGTAGTGTGTACTGTATGAAAGAAAAAAATTGAAATAGAATCGAGTTTTTTTTTTTAAATAGTAATCATATTTAGAAACTATATATGTATACTGTATACATTATAGCTATGTATATTTTATTTTTCTACAATACAACTTGCACACAACACATACAACACAACACTTTAAAGTTAATGATATTTTGTCAAAAATGATAATCATCTTTCATCAAAAGAAGATTTTTACAATAAATTGAATGATACACAAATATCAAATAACGATTAGAACCCTGCTCAAGACGTTTGGAGAGAATTTAGCATCAAAACTTCTTTTTGGAGAAAATTTAGCAACATTAGGAGAATATTTAGATATATATTTGAAAACAAATGTTTTGTTGCTAGCTGATATATATGAATCTTTTCGAAAATATGTGGAAAAGCTAATATGAATAGATGGAAAAGCTAATAATAAATATATGACAGACTACAATCCTAATGAAGAATCGAAATTTCTTTCTGGGATTAATAATTTATATAGATATACTATGTCATCGTTTTTACCAATAGGAAATTTTAGATGGTTGACGGATAAAGAAATTAAATATTTTGATGTAATGTCTATAAGTGACGAGAGTGATTATGGATATGTACTAGAAGTTAATATAGAATATCCTGTTTCTCTTCATGGTCTACATAAAGATTTACCTTTCTGCCCAGCCCAGAAGATAAAACTCCTTCGATTAGTAAAGATAGAAAATTAAAAACATGATTATTTACTAAAGAAAGATGATTTACATTATAAAAACTGTAAACATGCTTTACAGCATGGGCTTATATTAAAAAAAACATAGAATATCCAATTTCAACAATAAGCTGGGTAAAAGCATATGTAGATTTAAACACAAACTTACGACAATGAGCAACAAATGAATTCAATAAAAATTTATATAAATTAATGATAAATGCTGTTTTCGGTAAAACTTTGGAAAACGTTCGAAAATTAAAAATTGTTAAATTATTATCAAAATGGAATGGAGGATATGGAGTTAAAGCAATGATTTCAAAACCAACATTTCATAGTCGAACTATATTTAGTAAAAAATTAGTCGCGGTTGAATTGAATAAAACTCAAGCTTTAATGAATAAACCAATTTATGTTGGAATGTGAATTTTAGATATATCAAAACCACCTTTATACGATTTCCACTATGACTATATGTTCACTGAATTTGCGAATACATGTAGGTGTATTTGTGTAATAAAAATTAAATCCAAGGTGTTTCTTTTAATATTTTAAGATTGAAGTTTTATTCCAATAAATGTTACAATTTTAATTTTATGTTTAAATTCTTTTAGATATATAATTTTTCCCAAATAAGATCTTTTAACAATAATTAATTCAATTTTTATTTTAACTTTAATCTTAATTACAGTAAATCGTAATATTTTAAAAGGTTTTTTTTCTACAGGCAAAATCTAATTGTTACTCTATTCGTCGACAGTTATAGCAAGAGTGCTCTTTTTTTATTCATTCAATTCAAATGTGCATGTCATCTGTTTACGACATCTGTTTAATAAAAATGGCAAGACTAGAGTGACCAGCGGGCTAAATTTCTACATTCGACCATCCTGATATTTTTGTCGTCTCGAAAAAAAGAAAGAAAAAAAAATTATTAGTTACTTTATATAAAATTAATTGATTAATTTAGTGAGAAAAAAATGAGTTTATTAATTTTCATCAACGGTTGAGTCTTCTGAACTACTTGAATCACCATCATTTAAATTTTCTATAAGTTTCCAATGTTTCATATAGTCCGCACTTGTTGTGGTTGTATGTGGGCCTTCGCTATTTCCTATTTTGGATACGGTGTATCTATCGTGTCCACCAATTTTTATAATTTTGTAGGGACAAGATATTTGGCAGATATTTTTAATGATATTCCAAACTGCGTTCTCTTAATTGCCACGATATCACCAATTTCATATTTCTGGGCTAATTTACGTTTTTTGTTATAACTTTTCCGGTTTCCTGTTTGCACTTTTTCAATATTATTTCGCACGTCGATTCTCATTTCATCTCGTTCTTCTAATAATATATTTTCAATTGCTTCGTCTATTATTTGGCTAATATTTATATCTTCATTATTTCTCATTTTAACACCAGTTAAAATTTCAAAAGGTGATCTTGCAGTGCTACGATGCATGGTTGAGTTTATACATCTTTGCAGCCTTCCAGTATAGGTATACCATTTGCTCGAATCAGTCATAGATAATTTTGTTAAAACTGCAATAATTGTTCGATTTGTTCTCTCGATTTGGCCATTTCCTCGTGGAACGCCGGTTGTGGTCAAAACATGTTCAATTTTCTCATTTGCACAATAATCCAGAAACAAATTGGATGTGAAAGCACTTCCCCTGTCAGAAATGATACGTTTTGGATTACCGAATACATCTTTTTGTATATTAAATTTTTGGATTACTTCAGCTGCTGTTGTTGACTTAGTTGGGTAAATCCATACAAATTTTGAGAACGCATCAACTACACTAAGTATGTAACGATATTGTTTACTTGTTTCAGTCATCGGCCCCAGATGGTCAATATGGTAAGTTCCCATTGGATAACATTCTTTATCGATTGTATTTAGGTAACCTTCTTGTTTACCAATTTTGTAATCACCTAATATGAATACAATACAGTTCTGACGCACAACATCAATTTTTTCTTTTAATTTCGGTATGTGGTAATTTTTTTCAATAACATCCATCATTTTCTTCGTTCCAAAATGCCCATTTTCATGAATTACTTTTATAACTTCAGTTTGCATCATTTTGGGGATACAGAGAAGTTTTTCGCCAACATCATTTTTTTGTATAAAGAAGGCTCTAAGAAGTCGTTCGTTATAATGTAGGAAACTGGGTTTCTACTTAGAGCATCAGCATACTTGAGTTTATTTCCAGGTCTATGTTCTAAAACGAATTCGTAATCTTGAAGAAGTAGTGCCCATCCTGAGATTCTTGGAATTAAGTTCGTTTTTTGCATTGTACCCTTGAATGCCGCACAATCTGTGACAATTTTAAATTTTATGCCCAACAAGTAGACGCGCATGCTTTTTAATGCTGATATAATCGCGAGGACCTCTAACTCGTAGCTATGATAATTTTCTTCAGTGGGTGATGTTTTTTGCTGTAATAATAAACTGAATGGAAATTATTATCATCAGCTGATTTTTGCAGCAAAACGGCCCCATAACCCCACTTTGACGCATCTGTGTGGAGTTCTGTTTCAGCTTCTTGATGGTATAGTGCTAATACTGGTTTTGTCGATAAAATTGTTTTCAGTTCCTTAAATGCGATTTTGTGTTTTTCGCCAAATATAAATTTGGTTTCCTTTTTTAGCAGATCTGTTAGAGGTCTTGCTATTATTGAGTACCACGGCACGAACTTTCTAAAAAATCCTGTGAGACCTAAAAAGCTCTGTAGCTGTTTCACAGTTGTTGGTTCAGGAAACTTTGTTACCGCTATTGTCTTAATTTCGGCTGGGCGAACAGTGCCGTTTGAAATTACAAATCCGAGATAAATAATACTTCGACAAATGAATTGACATTTTTTCCATTTAAATTTCAAATTATACCTTTCTGCCAGTTTAAATACTTCATTTAATCTTTGTATCATTTTCATCCTTCGCTAAGACTACAATGTCGTCCATATAAATTAAAATTATCTCCTTGTCGAGTAGTAGTTGAAAAATTACGTTGATATATCTCTGGAAAATAGTCGGTGACGTACACAAACCAAAAGGTGCTTTACAAAATTCATATTGCCCATTTGGTGTGCAAAAAGATGTGAATTTTTGGCTTTCTTTAGCGACATCCACATGAAAAAATCCATTTTCTAAGTCGAGCGTCGAAAATATTTTAGTTTTACTCAGCGCATCAATTTGATCTTCGATCAGTGGTAGCGGATATCTATCCCTATAATTTGTTTGTTTAATTGGCGACAATCTATACATAGACGTTTGGTACCATCTTTTTTATTGGCTAATACAATTGGACTAGCAAAATCAGAGGTGCTTGGTTTTATTACTTCAGCTTTCAGCCATTCATCTATTTGCTGTTTTACAATGTTCTTTTCTAGTGGTGCGAGTTTTCTAGGATTTTATTTAATTGGTGTTTCGTTTTTTAAAATTATTTTTAATTCGACATTTGTAGATTTTTCATTACGCGGAGTGTAATTAGCTATCATGTTATTAATCTCGGCTTCATAATTTTTGTTTCCAATATTCAATTCATCGGATGTAACATTATAAGACTCCATAGTTGAGATTTTATTTAGTTTTTTCACAAAAAATACCATCGTTTGTAAGTTTAATATCAGTGTTGTTTAAAACATCTCTACCAATTAGCATGGGTAATTTGAGAAAATTTCCGGAGACAACATGTACTGTAATTTTGTATTCTTCATCATCGATTTCTATATTGCCTTCAAATGCACCTAATGTGCAGACCGCGTCACTTGAAAGACCTTGTATTTTGATCGTTGTAGAGATCAAATCTGGTGCGCCTAGTTTTACATATTCATCTGCTCTTATTAAAGTAAAATCGCTACCTGTGTCAATAATGGAAAATATATTTTTTCCATCCATTTTAATAATTTTACCGGATTCACAATTTTTATTTACTAGTGAGCATGACCCATCTTGTGTGGGACAATTTTTTGAAGTGTGGCCAAAATTTCTGCACTTACAACATCTAATTTCTTTTTCAGGACAATTTGAACTTTTGTGACCCAATTCGTCACATTTATAGCACTTTATTTTTTCACTTTTGTATGGTGGTGTACTTGAATTTCTATTTATTACTTTAAATCTATTTTGTTCACTAAAATTCTTAAAATTTGTTAATAAACTTTCTTTATATTGATTGTATGCTACTAATTTCTCTTTTAAAGTTTT
Source organism: Poecilobothrus nobilitatus (assembly GCA_947095535.1). Lineage (NCBI taxonomy): Eukaryota > Metazoa > Arthropoda > Insecta > Diptera > Dolichopodidae > Poecilobothrus > Poecilobothrus nobilitatus. Next base: position 129,161,092 of record OX352773.1, read on the forward strand.
AATTGTTGTTGCGCCGTATAAGATGGACTTATTACTTGGTTAATCGTTAATACCATTGATAATATATTTCACTAAAGCAGGTTCATCATTCATTCTGCCTCTTACTGCAATTTCGCGAATTTTCAATATGTACTCCTGCACACTTTCATTTTTCTCTTGCTTGGTATTGTTTAATTTTTTATGTAGATCCGCTGAATTAATAATTTCATCAAACTCCTCAATTAAAAACTGTTTTAACTGATTTCATGTCGGCAATAATGGTTCAGCTCGAATAGCCCTTTTGGCTGTTGCCGTTAGCAGTCGTTTCGCAAAAATATTTAATTCTACAGTTCTGATTTTCAAAATTCTAGCCATTTCCTCTACGTTAGAAATCCACATTCTCACATCATACTCATCATTTCCGCTAAATTCTGGAACAACAGCCTGAAAATCGCTAAATGTGGTATTACTTCTTTGATTTTGTTTTAGTTCTTCGACTTCTTCTTTTCTGTCTGTATCTCGTTATGTGCAATTTCTGTGTCTCTATCTCGTTCAAAAATTTGGTTAAAATCGACTTCATTTTCTCTAATATGTGTGCTATTTTTATTTCTCCTTCTTGTCATTTCTAAAATTAAAATTTTAAGATTATGCTTACTTTATCTAATTTCTGTGTAATCGGAATTTCCAAACTTCTGATTTTCAAATCAAATTTCTAAACTTCTGAATTATAGGTTAATTCCACATGTGCTTTTTTTGAGCCCCCATTTGTATGTGTATTTGTTTAATAAAAATTAAATCCAAGGTGTTTCTTTTAATATTTTAAGATTGAAGTTTTATTCCAATAAATGTTACAATTTTTATTTTATGTTTAAATTCTTTTAGATATATAATTTTTTCCAAATTAGATCTTTTAACAATAATTAATTCAATTTTTATTTTAACTTTAATCTTAATTACAGTAAATCATAATATTAAAAAGGTTTTTTTTCTACAGGCAAAATCTAATTATTACTCTATTCGTCGACAGTTATAGCAAGAGTGCTCTTTTTTTAGTCATTCAATTCAAATATGCATGTCATCTGTTTACGACATCTGTTTAATCAAAATGGCAAGACTAGAGTGACCAGCGGGCTAAATTTCTACATACATATATGCAAATTACTTTATACTGATACAGATTCATTGATTTATGAAATAAAGTCAAAAGGTATATATGATGTAATAAAAAATAATCTTCAAAAATTTGATACCAAGCGGTTACCCTGAAAATAATGTTTATAATATACATTTAATAAACAAAAAAGTGCTTGGATTGATGAAAGATAAAATGAGTGGAAACATTATGACTAACTTTGTGGATCTAAGATTAAAAATCGATGATTATTTAAGCTGTTTGAATGATGAAAAAGTAAGGGTTCAATCTCAATTATTAATAAAATGCACAAAAGATAAAGTTTATACAATATCATAAAATAAAATTGCTTTGAAGCAGTTTGATGATAAACGAAAACTGTTGTCAAATTCTACAGACACTTTACATTAATGGTATTACTAATACTTAGACGATATATTTTTATTTTAAATTAATTATAATACTTCACAATAGTATAAATTTACTTAATGAAAAAAGAATCTGAAAAAATATAAGTAAAATATCTACGTAAAATTAAAATAAAAAGCAAAAAAAGAAAGAAAAAAAATAAATGAAAATTTTGTTTTTAAGTTTTAATTATTTTGTATTATTTAATTTAAATTTTTTATTAGTTGTGAATACTGAGAACACTATTATCACTACAAATAATGCAATATGGACCATAGTTCAAGTTTTCAGCTCATTATGTGTTTTAATCCATTTTTTTTCAGTTCGTTTTATGTTATTAATTTATGTACACTAACAATTTTAATAAAGTTAGTTGAGTATTATAAAACCGCAATTATCCTGTTATTTAAATTTTATACATTTTCTGTAAATACTGAATGAGTATGTAAAAGGAATTTACTTTAAGAATCAAAAGTGTAAATATGATGTATTGTGATAAGAAAGAGAATTCTATAGTATTTTAGAGCATAGAGTATTTGAAGCATCATAATTCTAATAAATTTATGCACCATAAAACGGCAATCTTCCGGCTTTTTCTTTTACATTTCCAAAAATTATAATTTAGAAACTTAATTATTACATGACGTCAAAAAATTTCATAGTTTTTAAAAAAATATATAGTAACTTGAAAAGCATTCTAAGTGTTATGATAATTTCATAACAAGTATCATATTAATGATAATTTTGGTACTATGAAACCGCATATATCCTGCTATTTAAATCTTAAAGCATTTTCTACAGAATCTGTATTAGATTGATAAAAAACAATTTTTAAGAATTTTTTATAACCAGCATAAGAAAAAGTGGTATAAATAGGCTGCACATATTGATTAATTATTCAGTTGTTACACTAATTAGCATAAATAAACATTTGAAAATTAAAATATTAGAAAATTAATTTTTTAAACAATTTGCATAAAAAATTCGAACCAAGCTTCTAAAATACTAAAGCTTCAAAATACAAGCTTCTAAATAGCTTTTATTAAGTATATACAAAATTGTATAAAATTATAAAAATTATGAAAGTTGATACCAAATTTGGAGAAAGAGTTACAGCAGAACTGGACGAATTCAAAATTTTTCTCCCAGTACGTTTTAATACCCTTACAAATGATGAAATAACAAAATTGAATGATGGATCATATGGCCTGGTTAATTATGGTCATAAAGGGAAAACATTCAACATAAAAATTGTGAAATAAAACAAATGGACCGGTGTGATGGAGCATACAGACGACAATGGTAAGGATGATGAAGATTCCGTTATTCTTTCTTCAAGAAAGTCAGGCGATGTTATAATTATATGATAAATAATAAAATTAATATTTTAATTTATATAGTTTTCTTTTATTTTTAAATTGTATCTTAATTTTCACTTCAGTTTTCCCTTTCAAACTTTAAACACGTACTTGTGGTTCTCTCGCATTTTAATTTTATTTAATTTCTTGTTTTTTTTTTAAAGTAATATTACTAACTAACTTAATATTTCCGTTATAAATTTTTTTATTTTTTTTCTTACTATTAACTGTTGATATTAACCTAAGTGGAATTCAATTCATTTATTAAATACAATTAATATACAAAGTAAATTTAAGTTAACCAAATTGACAACTAAAAAAAATAAAAGGTGTAATTTGATCTCTTTAAATACTTTTTAATTTTTATTGCATTTTCATCTTGAACTTGAATTTTATTTGAATTGCAATTATATGAACTTGAATTATTTTTAAATTTTAATTTAATTTGTATTGACTGTGCACTTTTTCTTTTCAAACTTATTTTACTTTAGAACTAAAAATAAAATTAAAACTTATTGTACAAAAAGGAATTTAAATGCAATCATAATAAATCTAAATTTGTTATTTGTAAAGCATTCTGTAAAAGGAATCTTCATGGAGTGTGTATGGGTTTAAGTAGAGATTGGTATCTCTTTTATCACCTGTAGTTAAGTTGAATCTCTTCAAAATAATAATGATAGTAGATATGTTTTAGCTAGATTAAGGGATACTAAGATTTTTGCAAATGTAAGACTGTATTTAGTTTACTTATATGATAAATATAATGACGTATGTATAGGCGGTAAAACGAACACATAAAAGTTGCAATCAACAAGAGGGTCTTCTGACGGATGTAAATGAGCTCCATAATATTTTTGTAAGATACCATTCAAATGTTTGATATTTCTCCACAGAGTGCTGTAACTGATCTTGCTTCCCACATTTCTTCTAATAGAATCGATTATCTTCAAAGGGCAAGAGATAACTATTTTAAGTACTTTCGTCCCCATACAAATGATAAGGAATCTAGGTAATATTAACTCATCTAAATTAATCTCTCAATCTATCTTTCTTAATCCCACTGCTTCTAAATTTTCCATTTAATATCAAAATGTTAGAGGACTTCGTACTAAAACTAAAATTATTTTTTCCAATTGTTCTCTTCTAGATTTTGATATTTTTATTTTAACTGAAGCTTGGCTAAGTTCTTCTATTACTAATTTTGAATTTTTTTCGGTATTATATACTGTTTACAGAAAAGACAGATGTGGATCAATCTTGTCTGAAAATATCAAAAAAGGTGGCGGTGTTCTGATAGCTATTAAGAATACATTTAATTCATGTGAAATAATAATTCCGCTGGGTGATGCTCACGATATAATAGAAATAATTGCTATAAAAATTCAATTTCAATCAGCTAATCTTTTCATTATCAGTTGGTATATTCCTCCTGCTTCTAATATAGATCTTTTTATTAAGTATATTGATATTATTGAGTTAATAATTGGTGATCTTAAGAACAACGATGATATAATTCTTTTTGGGGATTTCAATCTTCCAAATATTAACTGGGTAGAGCATGATGAAGAAGCCTACCTTATTCCTTTAGAATTAGTGAATAATACAGAATGTCTTTTAATTGATTCATTTAATTCGTTTAATTTACAACAGATATCATCAATTTGTAATCATGAAGGTAATCAATTAGATCTTATATTCACAACTAACTGGAATAATATTAGTTTTTGAATTGTCCTTTGGAACTTGTAAAAATTGATGTTTATCATCCTCCTATTTGTTTTCCTTTTACCTCTCTTTTACTCCCGAATATTGAATCAGCACTTTCTTATCGTTACAATTTTCTTAAAGCCAACTACGATGGTATAAATTATATATTAAGTACCTATGATTTTGAGTTTTTATATTCTGTTGATATTTATATATTAGTAAATAGTTTTTATTCAATCATATTTTCTATTATTTCACAATTTGGACCGTTAGTTATTTACAGAAGTAATAATTATAGTCCGCCTTGGTTCACTAAAAATCTTAAAAAAATAAAGCCTGGCGTCAATTTATTAAGAGTAATGATAGTTTTGACTATAACGCTTTTATCGTGTCATTTAAAGAATTTAAACCATTGTCCGATAACCTTTATTCAATTTTTATTATGTGCAGTGTATGCCTTTAAATATCAAATCTAACCCTAAACTATTTTGGAATTTTGTAAACTCTAAAAGAAAATGTGATCAATATCCTACTTTTATGAATTATAATAATAATAGTAACTGTGATTCCACAATTATTTCCAAATTGTTTCGTGATTTTTTTTCAGCAAGCTATTCCCATCAGTTTTGAATCCTGACACAGTTAATTTTTCCTATTTAAATAATTTTCCTAAAACAACGCTTAGAAATATTACTATTGATCCTAATTTAGTGTAATGTTATTTGAATAAATTAGATGATAATTCTAGTCCCGGAACTGATGGTATTCCCAATTTATTAAAAAAAAAATTCTTCTATATTTTTAGCAGACCCACTTTCTAAGCTATTTAATCTTTCTTTATCTTCAGGAATCTTTCCATTACTTTGGAAAATGGCTCTTACTAAGCCTGTCCATAAAATAAACCTCAAAAATGACGTTATCAATTATCGCCCGATCGCAAAAAATATTATATAATTTAAAATATTATTATTTTAAAATTGCAGAATCTGGGGTTTCCACTATATTTTATTAATTGGATCTATTCTTATCTTTTTTTGTTTCTTTATTATCAATATGAAATTTACAATGAATTAATTAAGTATAAGTAAAATGATTATAATAAAATTTTAAAGACCTTAGCATGAGTTGTGTGGTCGAATAGATTAAACAATATATGAATTTATTATTATTATATTCTTATTGATTCTTATTTAAAATTAATTTTATTAAAAGCTTGAAATATATTTTTATTTGACATTAAATATATTTTTAATTTTAATTTGAAATTTATTCTAGTTGTAATTTTAAATGCGATACTCACTACATTATAATTTTTAAATTATTAAAACAAATTAACATTCAGGATTAGAACTAATTAGAACTAAGTAACATAACATTAGAGATTAGGATACTAATTTAGACTACAAAACTTAGATTTTAAGTTTTACTATAATGCAACCTTAAACTACACAAAGTGTATTTACTACAAGGATTAATTCCAGTGGTTTATCCAGTGATTAATTGCAGGGATGAATTACTACAAGGATTAATCCCAGTGGTATAGTTAAGTTTTAATTTATTTTAAAATTAATTTAATTAGTTTAGAAGTAACTATGCGAATTACCTAAAAAAATGTTTACTTCTTTTTTGAAAATAAGGAGATTGGTAATGGCTTTCATTTCGTTTGGAAGATGATTGTAAGCCCTTCAACAGTTGTACAGACTATTGTTCTTCTGTTTACCCGTTTTTTACAATTTTAAATAGTAATTTGATATGCTTCTAGTATTGTGATTGTGTATATCGACCATCCTATCTAAGTTGAAATTGTGTTTTAATGGTTTATTGATAATTTTGAAACTTAACAAAAAGGTTTCCCGATTATGTATATGATTAAAACTTACATATTTTTCGGAATATAGCAAATTTGTTGGATGAAACGTAGGGTATCTCTTTATTGTTTTGATTGTCTTTTTATTTAAAATATTTAATTTATTTATCATGAAAATTGACCTAGTACTCCACAGAGGGTTCAAATAAGTTAAGTGAGAAAGTATATACGATGAATATATGCTGTACAAGGCGCTATCGGAGAAGAAGTTTCGCATCCTTTTTAAAATGAAAACATATGGGCAAATTTTTTTGTCCATATGTTTTCATTTTAATTTTGTCAATGTGCTCACACCATCTTAATCTATTATCAACTACAAGACGCAGGTAATTAAACGTTTTCACAATTTCAATTGGGTAGTTTTTATAGTCAATATTGAAATTGTGTTCTGTTTTATTATTAAATACAATTATTTTGTTTTTTTTTTCATTTAATAGTAGACGATGTTTATCCAGCCATATATTGTTAGTTTATTTATTATCTAAATCATTTATTGCATTTGCCAAGTCAACTTGGTTTTTTTCAGCATATTTCAGTACAGCATCATCCGCGTAAAGCTGAACTGTTCTCTTTAAATTTAGCTAACATATATCATTAATATATATTTGAAAGAGGTCAGGACCTAAAATAAAACGCTGTGGAACCCATTTTACTATTATCTTTGTCTGACTTTGGAGAGTTGAGTTGATGCGAACAAATTGTTGTCTATTAGAGAGATATGATTTAAAAAAATTTAGTTCAGATTCAGTGTTAAAACTTAGATTAGATAATTTGATAAGTAGAATATCATGGTCTACACAATCGAACACTTTTTGCAAATCAAGGAATGCGCAAGCCACAAATTTACGGGAATCGATTTCTAATAAAATCAGTTAAGTTAATACAAGCCGCAGTTGTATTAGAACTTAGGATTGATAATAATAGGATTGTGGTAGAGGAAATATTGCAATATATTCTTGATAACTAACTCGAAAATTTTGGAAAAAGCTGGTAAAACCGAGATAGGGCGATAATTAGAACAAAGTTCAATATTTCCACTTTTGTAGATTGGTGTTAGAATTGCTGTTTTAAGAGAATTTGGGAAAATTGAAGTTTGAAAAGCAATATTAATGAACTTTACTAAGATTGGAGTGAATTGAAATTGGAATTTTTTTATAAATTTAGTAGAGATATGGTCAAATCCTGTTGCGGCAGAAGATTTTAATTTATTTATAGTTTCTTTAACTTCCTATGCATTGGTGGGGTATAAATTAAAATTTTTATACATATTGTATTGAAAATTATTGAAATAATTTAGATCTAGTGGAGAGTTGTTTATAATAAGTTTTTTTTTCACATTGATAAAATAATTATTTACAATTTCAGCGATTTGTTGTTCATTACTAATTAGTTTGTAATTATTAATGAGATAATAATTATTCGAGATAGTTTTTATTTAGGATTTAAAATTTACGTCTTTATTGACGTAATTGTACAGATTGTTTTATGTACAGTTTTCATAGGAGTTTATTGTCACTTGCGTAATTAAGTATTTTTTTTCGTTTTTAAATTTGTTATATAATACCGATGTGTGTAAATCGTCCGGATATTTCTTTTTGTATTTGAAATACGTATCTCGAATTTTGATTTTATTTAAGATGCTATCAGTCATCCAACAAGACTTATTTTTCTTACGCACCTCTGTGTGTTATCAAGTGTTATGGTGCTGAAATCTGCAATTATTTCTTTCTGATCGTAGCTACCATGTTTCTTTTAGATCTTCAATTTCTTCTCAATTTAAAGCTCCTATAGGTGTTCCTCAAGATAGCTACCTTGAACCGCTTTTGTTTATTATTGCAATCAACGATGTCACTTCCGTAATTCAACATTGCGACATTAGAATTTATGCTGATGATATGAAGATTTTCAAGAAAATTACTTCCTTAGACGATTCAAATGCATTACAAGTTGACCTTAATTGTTTTTATAATTGGTGTAATATCAACAACCTTAAACTAAATATTACTAAATGTTCTCATATTACTTTTACTCTCCGTTCTAATTTAATTTCATATAACTATTCCTTTACCCTTCAAACTATCCCTAAAGTTAATTCTAAGACTTGGGTGTATTTTTTGATAGTAAACTTTCTTTTCATGCTCATTATGCATATATTTTAAACAAATCGGCTAGAGAGTTTGATGATCCTTATGTTTTTAAATCTCTTTATACGTGCTTAGTTTGTCCTAATTTAGAAAATGCCAGAAAGTTCATTTTATAAAACCCATATATTCAGAATGGAATCTGTTCAAAAAAATTTCTTAGATATGCCCTACGTCATCTCCCTTGGGAAGATCTTTATAATCTATCTCCGTGTGAAAATAGACTAAACCTTTTATGTGTACGCTTGAAAAACGTCGTAACGTCGCAGACATATTATTCTTGACAGAATTGGTAAAAGAAAATATTTTATCTACACAATTATTAGCCAAAAATTTCTTCGGAAATTTAGTTACATACTTATATAATATATCTATAATATAATACACAAGATGTTGGCGAGACCTTGCCAACATGTAAAAAAAAATATTTTATATCTATAATAAAACACTCACACTGAATGTAAACTAAACTGGCAATGATGATATTTCTGTATATCTAAATATAATAAAAGACAAGTTGCTGCTGCTGAGTAGCGTGCCCTCCTGTTATGTTAAATGTTAATTTAACAAATGTTATACTATGAAAAGAAAGAAACGTACATCTGATATTTACCCATATAAAAGATAGAAAACAATAAATATTATAATGTTATGCTATGAAATGAAAGAAAAAACAAGGCAGTGTATAAATCAAAGTTTTTAGAGGGTCGTATTTTTAAGTAGAACATTATAAAATTGCAATAATATTTTTATTTAAATTTTGCTAAGTAACATTTTCTTAATTTTTTAAAAATTTTACCATAATATAGTACAATTTTAGAATCAGAAGTTTAGCCCATAATATAGATATATGAATAAAAATATGGGTATACATATATTAGATTTATTATAGATTTATTAATTTTTATATAGGCAACAGTTATTTATATGAATGAATGGACGGTAAACATAAACGAACAAAAAAAAAATTCAGAATGTTCTATAGGTTATAATTTATATTTTTTAAATAGACTGATGTATAAATTTAATATTTAAAAAAAATAACAGAAAACAAAAAAAAAAAGTAAAATGTAATACTGCGAAGAAAATAAAAACGAATAGAAAAAAAAGAGAACAAAAATGTTACTTTGATTGTTTTTAAATATTTTTAAAGAAAAAAAGAACTATTAAAATGTTATAATTTTAACAGCAAAAAAACATACGTCTGATATTTACGTACCTACATAACAGATAGAAAAAGGAAAAAAAAAAATGTTATGCTATGAAAAGAAAGAAACGTACATCTGATATTTAGGTACATAACAGATAGAAAAAAAGAAATATCAAAATGTTATGCTATGAAAAGAAAGAAAAAACAAGGCAGTGTATAAATCAAAGTTTTTAAAGGTTCGGATTTTTAAGTAGAACATTATAAAATTGCAATAATATTTTTATTTAAATTTTACTAAGTAACATTTTCTTAATTTTTTAAAAATTTTGCCATAATATAGTACAATTTTAGAATCAGAAGTTTAGCCCATAATATAGATATATGAATAAAAATATGGGTATACATATATTAGATTTATTATGTTTTTTTATAGGCAACAGTTATTTATATGAATGAATGGACGGTAAACATAAACGAACAAAAAAAAATTCAAAATGTTCTATAGGTTATAATTTATATTTTTTAAATAGACTGTATGTATAAATTTAATATTTAAAAAAAATAAAAGAAATACTTAGCGTACGTAAATAACAGAAAACAAAAAAAAAAAAATGTAATACTGCGAAGAAAAATAAAAACGAATAGAAAAAAAAGAGAACAAAAAATGTTACTTTGACTGTTTTTAAATATTTTTAAAGAAAAAAAGAACTATTAAAATGTTATGATTTTAAATGAAAAAACATACCTCTGATATTTACGTACATAACAGATAGAAAAAGAAATATTAAATGCTATGCTATGAAAAGAAAGAAACGTACATCTGATATTTAGGTACATAACAGATAGAAAAAAAGAATTAAAATGTTATGCTATAAAAAGAATGAAAAAACAAGACAGTGCATAGATCAAAGTTTTTAAAGAGTTGCATTTTTAAGTAGAAATTATAAAAAAATAAAGCGGTGCGTAAAACCAAAGCTTTTAAAGGAGCGCAATTTAAATTATAAAATCACAATTTTCAATTAAATTTTGAATGTGTAACATTTTCTTAATTTTATGCTTCTTTTATGATTTTTATTTTCTAAAACTTCAACATTATATGCACAGCCAATTTTTATTGTTTTACATAAAAGGTGCGTAAAACTTACGGTGTGAAGATTTTGTAGAGAAAGCGATAGATAAAGAGACAGAATATTATTACGGATAGAGTAAAAATTTGTTTGAAAAATATAACAAAGAAAGTTTTGAAGCATTTGCTATGGCAACCATAGAAAAATATAACAAGTGTACTATATATTATAATTAGGCAAATGCATCAGATCAGTGTAGTTTAGTTTCAAAATTATAAAGTTTGATACTGTATTTTTTCGAAGCGAAAATTTTTGATACTATTGGCAAAAATTTATTTACCATTGGTTTTTAATCCAACCTTTGGTTTTTTAATCCAAAGCTTGACAAAGAAATTTACAAGAGATGAGATTTATTAAATAATCATTTTTATTACATTTTTGAAAGAAACTACTTCACCGCATCATTGAAGTTTTTCATTATTTAAAACACTTTAGCAATAAATTTTACATTTATCAATATCTAAATATAATACATATAAGTATTTGAATAAATTTACTAAAATTAAATTGTTCATAAAACTGAGGAAACTTTCACAAAAGCTTTATTTTTCTACTTATACCCTTTAATAAGGCTTTTTTACTATTTATTTAATAATTTAAAGTTTTATTACCAGAGATACGAATCTTTAACTCAAAGTATTATCAAGAGACGCAAACCGTTAATTAAAAATATAAATAAATTTAGTAAATATTATTACCAGAGACTAAATTTTCCACTAGAATTATTGTCAGAGACACAAACCGTTCATTAAAAGTGAGTACAGTCAAAAAAGGAAAAGTACATACATACTTAAAAAACACATTTTCAATCAAAATAAATTCAGCAAATTTTTAATTTTTAAATTTGACCGCTACGTCCATTATGAACTGGTCGCAGCGGTAAATTAAAAATAAATTATTAATCTTCTGTTGGCGTTTTCAATCTTTGTTTTGGAAAAAAAAAATAAAAATAGGTACTCTTAATAAAATTAAAGCGCCTGAAAGTGAAAAAGTGAGAGTGAGCAAAGTTTATAGTAAACCTCATATTTATTAGAAAAAAATAATAGGCCGATTTTATTCTTGATTTTGTTTTCATTAGTATAAAAGCTGGTGCTTCGTAACAGACTTTAAAATAGTTTTGTTTATTTAGGTTGAAATTTAGATTTTTAAGCTAAATTTTCGGTAGAACTGGTATAACATAAAATATTCGAAATTTTTTTATTAATATAAAATTCGGCAGACTTAAATAATTATATTTCATAACAGAAGTCAGAAACTTACTAAATATTATAGAAACGGATATTTTTCTTAAAAAAAAAAAGAAAAAAATAACATAGAAAATATCATTTTAGACGCCTTCTCTCACAAAAGATTCATAATTTTGTACTAATTTATTATTAGACCATTAATAATATTGTTAGCCATGGAAAAAAATAAGATTTATTAATCAGATCAGATAATATAATACCTGAAATTAATGATTGAATTTCTGATAATATACTACCTTGCCAACATGTAAAAAAAAAAATATTTTATTTCTATAATAAACCACTCAAACTGAATGTAAACTAAACTGGCAATGATGATATTTCTATATATTTATTTAATAATTTAAAATTTTATTATAAGAGACACAAATCTTGGACTAAAAGTCTTATCAGAGACACAAATGTTTACTTTTTAAAAAGTACTTTCGACACAAAATTTAGAGCAAATTTTTCATTTTTAAATTTGACCGCCACATCCATTATGAACTGGTCGCAGCGGTAAATTAAAAATAAATTATTATTCTTCTGTTGGCAGGTTTCAAATGATTCTTTGTTTTGAAAAAAATAAAAATACTCTTAATAAAATTAAAAGATCTGAAAGTAAAAAAAGAGCAAAGTTTATAGTAAGCCTTATATTTATAAGAAAAAAATAATAGGCCGATTTAATTCTTGATTTTGTTTTCACTATTATAAAAGCTGGTAAAAGCTTCGCAACAGACTTTATAGTAGTTTTGTTTATTTAGGTTAGAATTTTGATTTTTTAAGCTGAATTTTTGATATAACATAAAATATTCGAATTTTTTTTAATAATATAAAAATTCGGCAGACTTAGCTAATTATATTTCATAACAGAAATCAGAAACTTACTAAATATTATAGAAATGGATATTTTTCTTAAAAAAAAAAAGAAAAAATAACATAGAAAATATCATTTTAGAAGCCTTTTCTCACATAGATTCATAATTTTGTACTAATTTATTATTAGACCATTAAATTAAAAAGCTATCGAAAACGACAGTCACAAAAAAAAAGACCCCGAAAATTTATGAAATTACCTTATCAGAGACATGAATCTTTTATTAAATATACCAAAGACTTCTTCCAAAGTACATTTAAATAAAATAAATTCAGTAAATTTTTTTCAAGCAAAAAAAAAATAAACGCAAAAGACTTGAAAGTAGTTTTGGTAATTGAAGTAATTTCGCGGCGAAAACTGTTTTTCATCTAAATAAAAATTTTTTTTTTAAAACTAAAGAAAAATAGAGAGTAAAATTTTAACAAATATTAAAATTATTTCGATTATTGGGAGTGTTTTAAATGTAACAAAAAAAAAAATGTCGTAGCGGTTGGTTTTTCGCCGGTTTTTATTGTACACTTTATACATGTGTTTCAAACAATTTTTGAGATATCGGCACGAACTTTTACCCTGAATGTGTTTTTAGCTTGGACCATTTTTTCTCAATAATTAAAAAACTGTCAAAACTTATCGCCACGAAAACACGGCGAGAATAAATTAATAAACTGTACCTAACATTTTTAATTTTATGTGTTTAGATTTGTTTTATATTTTTTTTCTATTACAAGTAAGTAAGTGATTTCAACGTTTTTTTAATGGTGCTGATGTAAAAATGAAATTTTTAGGTAGTTTATTAAGGGAGTCAGTATGATAACGTAAATGTTTTTGAATCTATAGAATTTGTGCAATTGCACAGGGGATTTTCTAGTATACATATATTGATATAAAAACTCACGTTCTAGTCAGAGTTCCGTAAAGTTTAATGCAATTCATTTTTTTTGTGCATAATATAAACAACGATTTTCATAATAGAAAAAACAATTTAATTTTTGACAATTTTTGTCTTTTTTTTTCTTTTCTGTTTTGGAGCTACATTTAGTATAAAAAACTTTAGTAAATAACGAGGAAGAGTGCAGTAGAGTAGACTGTGTCAACTCTGGGATACCCGTATGAACGTAATATATCCTGTTTCTATAAAACTTGATCATCTTTTAAAAACATTCAGATGTTTTTAAATGCAAAAAGCCTGAACGGGCTGCTTTAGACCAATCAAATTTTACAAAAGTTTTTGGCATGCAACTCGACACTTTTTTCACTAAATTTCAGATAGCTAGCTTCAATAGACACTGAGTTATTTTCATTTAAAAAGAGAAGTTGTATGGCAACTATCCGAACCTGTCATATCATCACAACCAAATTTTACAGAAGTTGTTGCCATAAAACTCGATCATCATTTGCAAAATTTCAGGTACCTAGATTGAATAGACACTGGGTTATTTCCATTTAAAGAAAGAAGTTGTATGGCAGCTACTCGAACCCGCTGACCGAAAATGTTGGATTTAAATAGCAAAACTAACAATTTTGCAAAAGTGACGTAAAAAAAATTTCAGCCCCCTAGCTCTTTTATTTTTTGAGTTATCGTGCGGACGGACGGGCGTACATGGCTTAATCGACTCACAATTCAATTCTGAGCCGATCCATACCTTTGACACTATATCTAGCTCGACTCCTTTAAGGTGTCACAAACGTAATGGCAAATTTATTATACCCTTGAACATAGTTCATACGGGTATAAAGATAACCCTAAAATATAAGTGTCAGTAAGTGCAGTTAAAATTTTAAAGCTAGGTAAAATGATAATTAATAATATATATCTAATAAAATAATGAAATAATTTTTGAATGAGAAAAAAAAATTGAGTAATTATTACAATAATAATGTTATGCCTAACTCCTCCACCCCTTGATGAGAGATTCTTCTAAATCATTAACCTAGAATTTTTTTGCTTTTTTTTTCAGTTTGTTACTTTTAAATATGTACATTAATAGTATTTCTTGTTCAAGTACCTGTTATAAAAAAATAGTTTTCAATGTCAATTTTTCGCTTACCAAGCAAAATTATATTAAAGTAAGATTATAATATTATTAAATTAACATAGGTCAGTATAAACTAAAAAGAATTTAAATTTAGATTTTATTATGTGGTTTGAAATTTGTTTTTTATTTTTTTTTTTATTCTTGATTTAAATTTGGAATTCTAAGATTATACATATATATAAACCATTCCCATAAATTCTGGTCTTACATTGTTGAAGTACTTTTATGCATTGGTAAGTTATACAGTATTTCTGTGAATTAATTTGTTATTTATATTACTTGAAAGACTACTTATTACATTAATATTTAACAGTTTGTGTTTATAATAAAAAAAATTAAAAGAATAAACAGTATAATAATTACGATAAAAATACACGATCCTAATCCATAATTGACAATATTATGAAATTGAAGTTCTTGAATTTCTTCTATATTTTTTTCTTGATTTAATAAAATATTTTCAAAGGTAACTTTTTCATTGTGGAAAGTAATATTTTCAAAGTTAGTATATTATATTTTTCAATGTACATATATATATATTTTCTTACTATATGTTTTATTATTTATATTCATTGTACAATTGGTAAAGCTATTGAAATAATTACCATTTAAATTTATTTTTCGTTCATCCCAATTACTTTTTTTTTTCTCTATTAAATTCATATAGCATAAAAAAAAAAAATTTGTTAATACAAGGTTAAAAATAATTTTTTTGCGATCTTAGCTTAAGGTGTCTGATCTTATAATTTAGTTTTATTGAATAATTTTAAAATATTGTTGTTGTGATTTTATCAAAGGCGTAAAATTTTAATGAATTCAATATTAATAAATTTTAATTAAAATTAACATAAATATATAAAAAAAGAAAAAAAACAAAAATAAACAAATAAATAAAAATTACAAGATAGCTAATTTTCATTTTCACATACATTTTATTTCCTTTTCTCATTTTATTTTTGTTCGTTCATTTTTCTTTTTTTTTGTTAAAGTTAACCATACTATTGAATGTTTTTCTAACTTGCATTAATTTGTTAAGATAAACTGGTGTATTTCTCTCTTAAATTACGATATACTTGATAATTCCTTTATATTATAAGGTAACTTATTAAACATTTTTAAACATGTATGTAGGCAATTATTTTTCTGGTTATTTGTCCTAAATAGTGTTAGATAGAAATTTGTTTTATTGCGTGTGTTATAAGTGTGGATATCCAACATTCTTTTTAGAATAAAATTATGTTTTATTAAGTTATTTCTTAATTTGAAAGCTGTCATATACATTGCTTTTCTAGAAATATTTTCTAAGCTTAAGTATTGTTTCCATTCGTATATTAAGTATACTTTCCATTCTTATGTTTTTTACATTATTTAAAATTATGATATCTTGTGATAATTCAAAAATTTGTTCATTAGGACTAGTTATATTAATTTACAATTTTTTTGTATTACACAAATTTTTACTTAATTTTAATTCGCTTTAACCTAAGCTATCTTCACATTTATAAGTTTAATTTTCAAGATCAATTATGTATTCTAATTCTTCGTTAATTTGTCTGTTTTCTGAATTTGAAAGAGGAATAATAAGTTTCTGATTGACATGAATAGTTCCAGAAAGAATTTTTGTTGCAAAAATTATTGAATCGTTAACAAACGTTCCGAGGCCTAACCGAATATTACTAAGTTTTCTAAAATCAATATTGTAGTCGTTTATTTCGTCGTCAGTTAAGATATGTGGGTGAAACATTTCGATTCTATATTTAAAGTAGTTATTTCGTCTGGTATTGGACTTTGTTAAAAAAAAATAAAAATTAAAACATAAACCAATTTTTACTTTTTACCAACGTTTCGTGTATAATTGTACACTTCATCAGGGCTAAAATTATTTATTTTATATCAGAAATGTGAGGAAAATTACAAATATTTTACCTTAAGAATATTGATCCAGTAAAAATAACATGTACATAATTATATTTAAATTAAATAAACACTTTTTCAAAAATTTATAAAAAATTATCAATAAATAAACATGTACATATATAATAAATTAAAAAAATTTTTTAAAAACAATTACATATTAAAAACAAGTTTAGTAAAATTCAAATTTAGAAAAATTTAGAAATTACAATTAAAGAATTTTTTATAACATCATTTTATCACACGAACAATTACAAATTAAAAATTAAAAATTAAAAAAAATTACAAAATATATAAAATATATTGATTGTTTGTTGACTTAACAAAATATAAAATAACAGAATTTAATAGACTCAAAAACTAAGTTAAATTTTTTAATAAATTTAAAAATAAATAAATAAATTTAAATAATTTAAAAGTAAAATATTAAAGAAACCTCACATTTCTGATATTATAAAATAAATAATTTTAGCCCTGATGAAGTGTACAATTATACACGAAACGTTGGTAAAAAGTAAAAATTGGTTTATGTTTTAATTTTTATTTATGAAATAACTATTTTAAATAATAATAAGAAGGACGCAAAATCAATAACAATATAAATATGAATGTTCCTGGTTTCTTCGCTAATATCAGAAATGTATATGATAATGATGTGGTGATAATTATGAAACAAGTCTTAAAAACTTCTGAAAATCTAGCTTCTTATTAAAACAGGAAAATATTTTTATTACAATGTAGGAAACGTAATACCAAACCACATAATCAACAATATAACATGCATATTCTCATTACAAGTTGAAAAACACCCATATACACACGAGTCTACAAAAATTCTACATAGATTTAGAAAGTCCGTTTTGAGCTTAGAAATTAAGATTACAATACATAAGATTAGTCTGTATATTGATAGAATAAGGGAATTATATAAACATTTAAGGGAGCCACATAAGTAATGACATATTTAACACCTTCAAAATGAGAATCTAGAAAACTTTTGATAATAATTTTATGAAGTTTAAAAAAACGAACATTAAACAACTAAAGGAATTGGAGAATAAATATGGACAAATACAAATTCAAAACTGTGAGAAATTTATTTTCAATTACACTAATGAACATATACCTCTTGAAGTAGAAAGTTTAATGTCAACAGGTCCAAAAATGCCTTTTCCGGTCAGAAAGAGGGATATCTCTATTCCCAATATTATTAAAAACCTAGAATTTAATATTGAAATAAGTGGCTTAAAAACTGATGAAAAAACGATGATTCGTAACAAATGTGTCAATATAATCACGAATTTTTACAACAGAATAAACCATTTAGATAAATATAATTCTTTGATTAAAGAATATGAGATTACGAAACTTTTCCTTAGGAATAATCCAAATTTTTACGTGTTGAATAATGAATAGTGATAAAAGGTACAGCACGGTTATTATGTACAAAAATGATTATACAACAGCCATGCTAAATTTATTAAGAGACAATAACATATATAAAATTGTGGATAAAGATCCAACCAATAAATGTCAGAATAGAGCTAAAAATTTAATAGACAGACTACATCGAGAAAAATACATTACTTTATCACAAGAAAATCAGAAAATACTTTAGTACAAGAAAATCAGAAAAGTAAATACGGTGCGGCCCAAACTATACGGAATGAGAAAAACTAATAAGCCCGATATTGCAATGAGACAAGTAGTATCGTGCATCAAATCTCCTGCATATGACATAGCGACAATGATACATAACATTCTTTCGAATCACACCAAAACTTTTGACCACAATATCAATAATTCTAAAGAGTTAGTTAACTTAGTGAAAGATAAAAAATTGCCTGAAGATTATATTTTAATTTCCTTAGATGTAATATCACTTTTTACGAATATACCAAAAGAACTTGTGATATCGTGTATAAAAGAAGATTGGACATTAATATCAACATATACATCTAATCCTTTAAACTTGTTCATTGAATTGATAGAATTTATTTTCCAACTATTCCAACTATTTTAAATTTGGGGGAGTATTTTATTTACAAATGGATGACACGGCTATGGGTAATCTAACCAGTCCTTCTTTGGCAAATATTGTACTAAATAAAATTATTAATAATGTTGTTAAAAAGCTTCAATTTAATGTTCCGATATTAAAATTATATGTAGATGATATGTTATTATCATTCGATTCCAAAAGATAGTGTAGAGGATACTTTATCATGTTTTAACAGTACCAACAACAAGGTACAGTTCACGATCGAGGTAGAAAGTAATTTTATGTTACCATTTTTAGATGTTTTACTTATTAGGAATGAAGATGGAAGCGTTTATACGGATTGGTATATAAAACCCACATCTTCTGGGAGAACACAATTTCCTTTCAACCCATCAATTACATCATAAACGTAACATCGTCTTTAACATGTTAAATAAAATCCACAATATATGCTAGCAACAATTTATAGAGAAAAATATTGATAGAATGAGAAGTATTTTGAAAAATAATAATTATCCAAAATTTTTTGTGAACAATATAATTAACAACTATAAGAATAACACAATCGATAATAATGCAGACCAAAATATTCCTACTAATAAAGAACCCCCGAAAGAGGTGATATTAAATTTTTAAAATTTGAATATATCCCTGGTTTATCTAATAAAATAGAAAAAATATTCAGAACAGCTACAGCCAATTATAAAATTGTATATTATAATAATAAAACTCTACATAGAGTGTTCTCCAAATTAAAGGATAAAGATAATAAATTTCGTTAGTCTAGTCTGGTTAGTCTACAAAATTGAGTGTAGTACATGCAATGTTTGCTACATCGGACAAACTAAGCAATATTTAAAATCTCGGGTGTATCACAAAAATATGACACAAATATGATTGCCAGATTATGAATATCAACAAAAAAGAAAAAACTGGTCCAGCGCTACATTTTTTTGAAAATGAAAACCACCAATTTAATTTTGACGAAACGAAAATAGTAGATAGAGAATCAAACTGGTTTAAAAGAAATATCAGCGAAATGATATTCATCGAAATGAATTCAAACAGCATAAACTTCAAAACGGACACTCAAAAATTAAATACCACTTATAAGTCTTTAATTGAATATGATTATATAAAAATATAATAAAACTAGGGGCTCCTGTTAATGTGTAGTCAAATTTTATGTTGAATCCCAATTCATATAATAGACAGTTGCAGTTTAGAAAAATAGAATTTATGGAAAAAAAAAGTACAATCCGTAAAAATTCAGAAAGCAAAACCAAATTCGTCAAAACACTAACTGAAATTATTTTTAAAATAACGAATTAAATTGAATAAAGAGCCTGTAGTTGGTGTACGTATATTTAGAATTTAGATTATTTGGTATTGTGAGTGAGGACTATTATGTCTATTTATTTATCGAGTTCGAAATAAATGTTTTAAAGGTACGTGGTGAAAACAGAATAGGTATCCGTAAAATATTCGGAAAAGACACAAAGAAAGGTTGGAGCAAAATACAATTAAATTTTTTTAATGAGCAACGTTGTCTGTAACAATATTGCCGTTGTTCGTTTTACCTTGCCCTAATATGAAAAATTTAAAATCTAAAAAGACCCTATATGTATTTGTCGTACAATCCTTGATTAAGATTGTACATGTAACATGGTACAGAGGCCGAGAAAACCATACAAATATTACCACAATTGTACAAATGATAACCCTGCATAAAATTGACATACAAAATATTTAAATAATTATTCAATTATAATATAAAAATTATTCAAATTTAATTTTGGTTATAAGAACTGCTGTATACTCAAATTTAAGTATATGAGAAGAAATTGAATTCAAAAAAGAATGCAATTAGAAAATCGCTTCAAATAATATACAAACATTCATACATAAATGCAACAATTTAATAGAAAAGTAAAAAACCAATACTTAGATACGCATTGATTATTAATATCAGATTAATATCATTCATCATTATTTAAAATTTCAATAAATATTGTGATAAATGACGATTTTTATCAATTTTTAAATTTTTTTCTTTACATATGCATAAGTTAAGTAAATTACATACATATAGCCAAAGAATAGTTGAGCCGTTGAGGTCGAGTCGTGTCGAGTCGAGACTCGTGACTCGTGAGGAAAAAAAAGAATACACAATTTTAAAGAGAGTAAGTGAGAATGTCTCTTATAATTTTGTTTTTTTTTTGTTATTCTGTTTTGTTGTGTACGTTTTGTTACTACATACTACTGACTATCGTAGGTACCATACTATACTATATAAATAAATATAAATATGAAATGTGTTGTTTGTTTTTTATTATTAATATTATGTATAGGTTTTATAGTAGAAAAATGGTAAAAAATATGTAGTTACTGATGTTCAAAGCTTGAAACGGAATTCATAATACGTTGTGGCTGAAAACTACTAAATTATAATTATAGATATCATTAAAAAACTGGAATGTTGATAAATATTATAATTTGTGTGAATACGTATGTAGATATTTCTTTAAATTTATTAAAAAATTTAACTTAGTTTTTGAGTCTATTAAATTCTGTTATTTTGTGTTTTGTTAAGTTTGGAATACATGTATGTTCATACATTCATATATATACAAACAATAAATATATTTTATATATTTTGTAATTTTTTTAATTTTTAATTTGTAATTGTTCGTGAGATAAAATGATGTTATAAAAAATTCTTTAATTGTAATTTCTAAATTTTTCTAAATTTGAATTTTTCTAAACTTGTTTTTAATATGTAATTGTTTTTAAAAATTTTTTTTAATTTATTATATATGTTCATATTTATTTATTGATAATTTTTTATAAATTTTTGAAAAAGTGTTTATTTAATTTAAATATAATTATGTACATGTTATTTTTACTGGACCAATATTCTTAAGGTAAAATATTTGTAATTTTATTTCATAAACAATTTGGTTTATGTTTTAATTTTTATTTTTGAAATAAAGTCTAATACCAGACGAAATAACTACTTTAAATAATAATAAGAAGGACGCAAAATCAATAACAATATTTCTATTCTAGTTGTAGTTTTAGTTGCATTTCAAGGAATTCTTCATGAGTTATTACTGCTTTGAGACTGTAGTCAGTTTCATTAGCTTTTCATAAGACTTTATTTCTGTCAGATTCCATAATGTCTTTAAGAAGTTCAAAAGTTTTGTTAAAGTTGCCATTAATTTTTATTTGTTGGTTAACAGTTTCTATAATATTATGTGTTTGGTCTAGTATTTCAAAATGATTTTCAATGTTTTGTCTGGCATTGTCATTTAAAGTTCCATATAACCATTTATAGACAGTACCAACTGGGTTTAATAAACCTCGTCTAGTCCTGTGTGAAATAAGTATTCATAACTTTCTTCTAATTGTTTTTATTTGTTTGTTTAACAAAGTTTATAGTTTCCTTTGAATTGTAATTCGACATTCGATTCAAACATATCTAGTATTGTGGAAATTTTCTGTGGATAGATTATGTGTAAAATTATGTCGAATTTACTTACAATTTCTACCTCATCGATTTTAATTTTGCTATACCCCATATTGGTTTTAATTTTCTCCAGGGTTAATTTTGCTTGTACTGAGAGAATTAGGGTGACCATCATTAACCATATGAGAACTTGCTTCATCTGAAAATTTAAATTTTCTTTTAATGTTACAATCGTGGATATTTTCAAAAATTTGTTTTCTAAATTTTGGTTCTTCTTTTATAGTTTTTTATGTAACCTATATTTTTATTTTCTATGTTTTTCCCTAATTAAGTTTCTTTTACGAATAGTTCGGTTTTAATTGAAGTATATTCTTTTTTTTATTAAATTAAGATCTATTTTCTTATTTTTGACTTGCATAGGAGTCGGTTTGATGGTTGAGTGGTATGAGTTGTTGTAAAATGTGACTGCTTTTATCATTTGAAATTTTTCTTCGAGGTTAAGAGCTCTAATTCTTTCTGTGATAGTGTTGTTAAATCTTTCTATCTCGGCGTTGTTGTATGACTGTTGGGTTTCGTTAGGTGGATATGAATATTTTCTTTAGATTTCAATTCGTTGTCAAAATAGATGTTTTAATTTTGCCTTTAATAGAGATAAATTGTTGGAATTTTTCGAGTAAAGTTTGGTTGTTCCTATCTTCTAAGTAAAAGCTAATAGCATGTTTTGAAAATTTGTTAATTACCAATTTACCAATGAGTGTCTGCTATTAACATAGATGTCCACATGAATTATTTCGTTTGTCGTTGTGGGAGTTTCTGTCATTTTAAATTTATTTTTGATAAATTTTCTATCATATTTTGCGGCAGAGCATATGTCGCAATTATTAATAATTTCATGGATTTTAATTTTTAAGTTTGGGTTATAGACTTTGGTTTTAATTTATTTGTAGGTTGGTATATACTATATGGTATGAATGGCCTGTCTCGAATTTATGGAATAAGGAAAATTGCTTTTTTAATTGTTCTTCGTTCGCAATATCCATTGCAAGTGTTGAACATTTTACAAATTCAATTTTTTTATTTATTGAAAATATTCTAATTAGTCCTTGTTGTAATTTATTATATTCGTGGCGGTTTAGTTGTGAGAAAATTCCTACTTTCCTATCCTAATATGTCTTCGTAAAAAATTGTCAAGTATGTTATTTTCTAAATCGTTTAGGTCAATAAAAATTCTTTAATTTCCAAAAATACTTTCGGATTCTTTTTCTTTTACTTTTTTCAGTATAATTTGTGTTATGAATCTATTAACTATTGTTTCAAAAATCGGCATATGGTCGTTAAAGTTTTCTCGGCAGACTGTGCTTTGTTTCCTTCTAAAGATTCGTCAAGCGCATTTAATTGGTTGAAGTCATTAGATGTTTCATTATTATAGATACCTGAATTTTCATTATTTGAAAAGTTGTCTTATTTTGAATTATGTCCATTAAATTTATTTCTTCTCTTCGGTATTTATTCTACTGAGAAAGTCTGCGATTTTGTTGTCCTTTCCTTTGATAAACTCGATTTTAATATTTTATTCACCCAAAATATAATTAAAAAAAAAATATTTTTATTTATTTAAATTTTGGAGTTCAATTCACTCTTCGGTTTAAATTCTCCGCGACTGCGCCAATTACGTTTTTTAAACATATATGTTCTTTAGAACATGAATGAAATGACTTTGTTTGTTTTGGTGTGGTCTTAAGACTGATTTTATTAATTTATTTTTAATTTTGACTTACTCTAAAAATTTACAAAATTACTTAATGTTAGGATAAGCATTTCTTAAAACAAAACAACTATACTATACAAAAACAACTATTACTATAAGAATAGTAATACAAAATCAGAATTTAAATATATTACCTTCAACAAGTCTTATTTATATAGAAGGATATCTATCAAACCACGAACTACTCCTAAAAATACTAAACTAGTTAATAATGCCGCACCATTTTCATTTGAGAAAATTGGATATACGCTTAATGGTAAGGAAATTGATCATAATAATAAGATTTGTATAACTTCAACGTTAAAAAAATATATTTCACTTAATGAAAACGAAAGCAGTGCTTTATTGAATACGATTTGGTTCCCAAAAACATCAATTCAGTTGGAAGAGCATTATTTCAGTTTCGTTTAAACTTAATTAACCAAAAATAGGTTAACAGAAATGCTAAATTGCATTTGCTGTTGTTGTTTAATTCATTCATAAAAGTTTAATGAAATTAACTTTGATTAATCAAGGTTAAACGATAATGTAACTCGCATTAATATCAATTCATATTGGGCATTAGGAATATAGTTTTTATAATCTTCCGAAAATCCTAATTTATAATCTCTTTAAAGGAACGTAAAAACTGAAATAATGCTCTTCCAACTGAATTGATGTTTTTGGGAACTAAATCGTATTCAATAAAGCACTGCTTTCGTTTTCATTAAGTGAAATATATTTTTTTAACGTTGAAGTTATACAAACCTTATTATTATGATCAATTTCCTTACCATTAAGCGTATATCCAATTTTCTCAAATGAAAATGGTGCGGCATTATTAACTAGTTTAGTATTTTTAGGAGTAGTTCGTGGTTTGATAGATATCCTTCTATATAAATAAGACTTGTTGAAGGTAATATATTTAAATTCTGATTTTGTATTACTATTCTTATAATATTACTAATGGTGTTCGTATTGGTTATGTTGAATGGATAATATGTATGCCAGTGCGCACTAATTATAGTTTCATCAAAAACTGGTTCACCGAAAAGGTTTATTAAGTTAATGTAAACTGGTATCCAAGTAATTTTAGATATTGCTGATTTTCGACAGTTAATTTTTTTTTTGATTTGTAGTGCGGCCTTCCTTACATTGTGCATACATTGAAATGTGAAGATCCACACTGAGATAACACTAGCATTTTATTTTTTATTGTTTCTCCTCGAAAATTAATTAAATTTCCATTCTGATCGAATAATTTAATAGTGACAGATCTTATCTGATCAACAGTTACTGGTAGATAAATTACATTTTTAGGAACAATTATTTTATAGCCAGAACTGACACTAATAGAAAATTCATGTAAAATGCATGCTTCCTCTCAATTTACATACGTTCCGGAAATAATAGTACATGCTATTCTTGCTATATTTACTTTATTAATATCAACAAAAAGATCTGAAGTATGCCATTTATAACGTTTTTCTCAGAAATATTTCAATATCTTCCATTTCATATGAACATGTTGGAATTATAATAGGCTTATATCATCAATAATAAATCTATTATTCTCCTCATCTATATTCGGTATTGAATTATATGTTTCGAAATCTGGTAAACCGCACGTATATTCTTTCCACTTTAGGTTTATAGGACGAAAATAATTAGTTGTCAATATAGAAGAGTTTCCGTTTAAAGTTAATGTTATTGACATATCTTTAATTGAAATAATGAGGAATTTCAAAAATGCATTCTGCTTTTATAGATTTTCAAGGTTATGTTTCAATTCAATTTTTCTTTAAATTTCTTTTGGAATAAATTCTAATTATTCTTTATCAGTACTTTTTGTTTCTTTTTGCTCAAATAGAAAGAAATAACCTTGAACTTGAACGAAATTATTAATGTAGGTTTGTTTTTTAATTAAATTAGACTAATAATAAAGAAATTTTATTTTGTTTTATTTATGTTTTATTTACTGATAATTTTTTATTAACAATATGAAATAAAAATTCTAAACATAAATGACTGCAATTATATGAATTAAAGTTTTGATATTTTTCCTAATTATACACAACATTATCTCTTAAATATTGAACTACTCCTAATGGGGGTTTTAAATTTCCAAAACTGTCAAAATATTGCACAATTTGCGGTTTCCTGTAATAAACTACCCAATGTGTTCCATTTCCAATACAATTATCCAAATTTATTATACCAGTTTCATATTTCCGAAGTTTATGTGCCGGTAATTTATCTCTCATAAAAACCTCGCGGAAATATTTTAAATATTTTTTTCAGCATTCTTCTATCCCATAATTGTTGAGTGCTCTTTTGGGTAGCTCGTTTAATGGTTTTCTGGATTCAAAAACAGACCTAAACCTTTTTTATCTGGTTTTAAATATAATCCTTTTCCTCCTTTTAATGCTATTGTTACCATTATTTTATTATGACGCTCATTCTCATGCAATTGTTTACGAGCACTTTTAGCATCATTTATAACTTCTGCTACAACTGCATCACCGCCAGAAAGTGCTCCAACAGCTGACAAACTAAGAAATATTGGGATTAAAGGTAAAACTGCATGCATGTAGAGCTGCATGTAAAGCAATTTTTGTAATATTTTTATGGTTCATTGGTTTCTTTGTAGCTTTAAGAGCTAATTTAACTTCTTTTATGACATTTTTCAAAGATTTTTTTCTTTGAATTTTTTTTGTTTTTTTTTTTAAACCCATACCCAGTTTAACTTCAGCTTTCATTCCGTTTGTAACTAGATATTTAACCTTTGACCAAAACTTGAACCTTTCGCTTTAACTCTTTGCCAAGCTTTTTCTGAGTATATTGTCAGCTATATGACGCTGATTTTGATCAGAACTTTTGGAATATGCTATATCATGCTCTCGACAAGCTTCATCTAAACCATTAATCCCCTTATCACCGCGAGCTAATCGTTTTGTTAATTTTATTCCCGGTCCGCAATAATTATAGCCAGGTAAATGTGTTTCAAATGGTAATTTATTAATTAATGAATTAGCAACTCCTCTTCCTTTAATGGTTTTTCTATTACTTTTTAAATATTTATTGCGAAAAAGCATAATATGCAGTTTAGTTTAAGAAAGTCAATGAAACACTAATCAACTTTTAAAACTCATCATCATCATTTAAAAGCAAAAATCTTTTACTAAGTTAAGGAAATGAAATTTGTAAAAGTAGATAACGCTATTTAAGTAAAAAATTTGGACCAAAATTTAAAGAAAAAATGAAAAATGGCGAATGCTTTCTAGATAGTATAAGAGGATTAATAGTCGGACCATCAAATTGTGGAAAAGTAATGCTATAATATGTATGGTTTTAGATCCTAAAGGGCTTAAATTTTAAAACATATATATAATTTTCATAATTTTCAAATAACGTTGATGTAATTGCACCTTCAGCCTGACAACCGAACTCAATATTTATTTTCGACGATGTAGCTTGCGGTAAGCAAGATAGCATACGAAACTATTTTTGCATGGGGCGACATCGAGTGATAGTTATGGTTTTTTTAAATAAAGATAAGCAATTTAAATAATGGTCGTTATAGAAAAAATGTTGATGCATTTGCTAAATTTTAGTTAACAAGAGATTGATTAGCAGTACGTTATTAACTGAACGGGCATTTAACAAATAGCAGTTAGCAGTTAGTAATAGAACAGTTGAGTCATTAATTTGCAATTAATAATTGAACAGGTCGTTAATTTAATTAAAACTCGTAAAAGTTTAAAAAGAAAATTTCAATCTTTAAAATTTAAGAAGCTTTCAGAAGATCATAATCGGGAGGAAAAATTTACTCCAATTACAAAGCCATTAAAAGAAAAATTGACAAAAATTGTTAAATAACAACATATTTTATATCAAATAAAATCCGGTTTTATATATCAAACCGGAAATTGAATGGGCTGATGATGATGATAAACACTCTAAGTTAATGAGCTCATTTAGGTCGGAATTTAAAACACCTAGAAACAGAAGTAATACTTACAATGAATTTAAAACTTCAACATAGAATACTGTAAAATTTCATAATCATGAATCACCATCAAATTGTCACAATTTTTGTTTCTAAACAAGTCAGAACTCGATAAGACATATGGCTCATATTTTGATGAGTCATTAAATGCGCGAAAACTTGGCAATGCTAATTTTGAAATAGGTGAAAGTAATAAAAATATTTTGATAGATAAGGAAATTTTTGAAGGTACTGACGGTCTATAAGAATTAATATTTAAAAAAAAACATCTAAATTATACTGAAAGTGATTTAAGTACGCATCATAAAATTCTCAACAAAACGAATGCACATAGAAGAAAGGATGACGCTTTAGCACAAATAACAGGAAACAAAGGTTTTAAATTCAAGAATATATTAAGAAAATTATATGAATATGATTACAACGCTAGACATAAAAAAACTTGATTAGGTTATTCGAAAACAAAATTTACAGTTTTTTCACAAATCTTTAACACCAGAAACCCAATTAAATTGTACAAATCAATATGTTTATTGGGATGATCCTAATGAATTAATTGATAGATTTGCATTTGGATCATTTCTATTTGCATCACAATCAGCTGTTAACAATAATCATCATAATGATATTGTACCTATAATTGTAGAATTGAGAGAAGCAAATATAATTCAACTGGGGGCCCCTGTTGTAGTCATGTATATGTATTATGTAGTCAAATTCTATGTTGAATCCCAATTCATATAATAGACAGTTGCAGTTTAGAAAAATAGAATTTGTGTAAAAAGTCCGTAAAAATTCAGAAAGCAAAACCTAATTCGTCAAAACACTAACTGAAATTATTTTTAAAATAAAGCCAAAACAGAATTAAATTGTATAAAAAGAGCCTGTAGTTGGTGTACGTATATTTAGAATATTTTGTATAGTGAGTGAGGACTATTATATCTATTTATTTATCGAGTTCGAAATAAATGTTTCAAAGGTACGTGAGGAAAACAGAATAGGTATCCGTAAAACATTCGTAAAATGCACAAACAAAGTTTGAAGCAAAATTCAGTTAATTTTTTTTAATAGACAACGTTGTCTGTAACAATATTGCTGTTGTTCGTTTAACCTTGCCCTAATGTAAGAAATTTAAAATTTGAAAAGACCGTATATTTGGCGTACAATCCTTGATTAAGATTGTACATGGTACAGAGAGCGAGAAGACCATACAAATATTACCACAATTGTACAAACGGTAAACCTGCATAAAATTGCCATACAAAATATTTCAAAATAAAAAATTATTCAAATATAATTCTGGTTATAAGAACTGCTGTATACTAAAATTTAAGTACTTATATGAGAAGAAATTGAATTCAAAAAAGAATACAATTAGAAAAGTTTTCTTTAATCGCTTCAAATAATATACAAACATTCACACATAAATGCAACAATTTAATAGAAAAGTACAAAACCAAAACAATTATATATTTGAATTTTAAAGAAACTCTTCCCGCTGGTCATACTTAAGTACATACTGAGATACATATTGATTATTAATATCAGATCAATATCATTCATCATTATTTAAAATTTCAATACATATTGTGATAAATGATGATTTCTATCAATTTTTAAATGCACATGTGTAATTAAAGTACATACTACATTTCTTACATATAGCCAAAGAATAGTTGAGCCGTTGACGTCGAGTCGACTCGAGAGAAAAAAAAATACACAATTTTAAAGAGAGTAAGTGAGAATGTCTCTTATAATTTTGTTTTTTTTTGTTATTCTGTTTTGTTGTGTACGTTTTGTTACTATTTACATACTACCGACAAAGACCTACATAAACAGGCCAAGAACTGAAAACGCATGAATGTAGTTGTGAGAGAATGGCAATCGAGTCTCGCATACATTCAAACAAATGACATTAAAATTTAATTTTAAAAGATTTTTTTTGTTCTTATTATTTTGTTGTTTTTTTCGAAA
Source organism: Poecilobothrus nobilitatus (assembly GCA_947095535.1). Classification (NCBI taxonomy): domain Eukaryota; kingdom Metazoa; phylum Arthropoda; class Insecta; order Diptera; family Dolichopodidae; genus Poecilobothrus; species Poecilobothrus nobilitatus. The sequence goes on from OX352773.1 coordinate 129,191,215, forward strand.
AAATGCCCATTTTTAACAATTTTCATTACGAGTTTTCTTTATGAAATATTCCCCAAAATATGTCAATGGAATTTTTCCTACAACATATCAAAAAATTAGCTTTCAACTCGTAATTTTAACTTAATATTTAATAAAATTACTTTTAGGTCTTTTTAGTTATTTTTTTCCGCTTGCTTTTTGACATTTGTAAAAGTAGAAGAAGAGAATTTTTTTTCAAAAAATAAGAGTGGGATTGAAAGTTTTATTTGAAAGCTTTGAACCATAACCTAAAATTTAAATAAAAATTGTATATGAAATGGGTAAGTACTTTTATAATCAAATTGAGTTTTAATATTTTTAATTTTATTTAAACATTTTAAAAATGTCATATAATTAAAATTTAGAATTTTTTCTTTCCTCTTGTAAGAAAATTAATTTTCAACTCGTATTTTTCAGCCATATTTCGAGCACATAAAAAAAGGGAGTCACAAATTCTGGTAAGCAAATTATTAAATATTTTGATACACTCCATAAAAAAAAAGTAGTGGTGTAGGAGATATAAGTAATTTTAATTTTTTTTTTATAAGATATAATTAATTAATTATTACTTATTATAATTAGTTTTGTTTGTTTTTTATGTTAAATTAGTTTTATAATTTTAAACAGAAAATCGTATCTGAGCATAGACAATAAATTATTAATATATAAAGTGATATTTAGCAGCATTCTTTTCTACGCTTTCGCCGTATGGATGGATTCTGCAAAATCGCATTTACTTCTTTTACAAAGAAAGCAGAACTCCGTGCTAAAATTAATTCTAAAGAAAAACAGATGCTTTTCAACCGCAAGGTTACATGAAATCGCCCAAGTGCCTACAAGTCGAGACAAAATTGATAGACTTTTTCCAATTTTTCAAGAGAACTGCTTTAACAATTCAAATCCTCTAATAAATAATATTTTCAGTATAATCAAAGTTAACTACATGTAAATTCTAAATTTAATAATTAGTCTATAGGTTAGTTTTAAGTATCTAGTTACAAGTCTTTAAAAAATGTGTCAGTAGGTTTTTTAGCCATTTTTGCTACACCAACTAAATTTTTTAATAATAAATATTAATTCTTTTCTCTTAATTTTAAGTCAAAGTTGAAAATACTCCTATTATAGTATGATTTTCTAAATTTGTAAATATTGGCTTTTTTGTACACAAAAATTTTTTTTTTTTTTTAAGGCTTAATAAATATTAATAATATTAATAATAAATATTAATTTATAAATTAATAAAAATTAATTTTTTTTAAGGCTTAATAAACGCTCCATATTCCCTACCTAAAAGGTGGTGTGGGAATGGGAAAAATTTTTAGAAATTATAAATTATTACTTATATAAATATTATTTAATTATTGCTTATTTCACAATAACTTATATTTCAGTTAATAATTTTTTATTTTTAAAATTTAATAAAAATTTTTACTAAGTTAATTTAAAATCAAAATTGTCATTAAAAATTTTTTTGTTACCAGTAGTGTACTATAAAAACACTCTCATTGACTTTCACGAGACTCGAATCTTAAGAACTTTAAGAAGCTTTTAAAATAAAAAATTTAAAGGAAGACAATTTTTTAAATGCATATTTATGAATGAAAATATTATATTTTAAAATATTTTGCTTTAATGAATTATGTAAAAAAGATGCGACTTTAATTTTCTCTTTGGACCAAATTGAATAAAGTAAATGGTTTTTGTATTATTTCAAGATTTATAGTCGGCCCCCTATTTTTTTCCATAAGACTACGTGTAAATTTGTTAAAAGCTGGCCCCTTATTAAGCTTTTACTCTCTGCACTTCATGGCCTGATAATTGATGTGAGTCTCGCTACCGACTATCGTAAGTACCATATTACTGTAATATAAATATGAAATGTGTTGTTTGTTTTTTATTATTAATATTATATATAGGTTTTATAGTAGAAAAATCGTAAAATATATGTAGTTACTGATGTTCAAAGCTTGAAACGGAATTCATAATACGTAGTGTGTGGCTGAAAACTACTAAATTATAATTATAGATAGTATTTTACATTAGCAATTATTTTATTGGAAAAACATTATGAACATTTGAAAGACCATTTCAAATTTTAAGGTTATTTAAAAATTCTCTACAAATTAAAACGAAGGAGAATATGCCCGTGACATGCCCCTATACATCAGATAATATTGAAAGTTTTCCAGATACTTACCCATGCCATTCAGCAATACAATGCATAGAAAATAGGTTATAATAAAAGTATACATACTTGTAAACTATTATATAAAATAAAGAATATAAATTGTACAATTTAAACATTTATTGTTTGCTTTATTTATTTTATTTATAAATGAGTGGGAGAGGTATGTTTTAATTAGTTATTTTCAAAATGAGTAAGAATGAAGTTGTATATTTATTCAATTGGCTTGATGCTTCACATTCATTTGATGAGAGCGATGAGAAGGAAGATGATATTTAAATTGCGTCTGGAGATATTTCAGATTTATCTGAAGAGAGCCATGACGAAAGGGATTATTATTGTGAAAAAAAAGTAAAAAAGAGAGTCAAATTTATGTTAAATCCTCAAATCCATATATTACACAAATGATATACAGCATATAAGTTAGCACAACAAAAATATTGGGAAGTTATAGCACTGGATCGTTAAAGATTTAATCAAAGACTTCATGATCTTTATCAATACTGATGTTTTATATCTAAGATTCTAGATAGTAATCATCAGGAAATCATTTTCAATCAAAGATTTTCTAATTAGTTATATAATAATAACATACATTTTATTTTATTTTATTTAAAAATGAGGAAATGAGAGGCTGTTGAAGAGCTTCATAAGCCTGCACGGAGAAATTTTCAAAAAAAAGCAATGCAAAATATTTTTCAAACTTCTAAAAGACATCCACAAAATTTGCAAACTGATGATGGAAAAGAATTCTTCAATAAAATTTACAAAAATTTAATGGATAAATATCAAATAAATCATTATTAACATTTAGCTCGTTAAAAGCTTCCATAATAGAACGTTTTAATCGTACTCGAAAAGAAAAAATATGGAAAGAATGTAGTTTCAATGAGAATTAAAAATGGACTACTATTATTTTTAAAGTAGTTCATCAATATAATATTAAAAATCGCACTACTCAAAAGAAGCCAACAGAGGTAAATAGAAAAAATGCTTTGTTAGCAACTATTTATAATCATATTAAGATTTAAATTTAAAATTGGTGACTCAGTTCGTATAAGCAAGTATGAACATGTTTTTGAAAAAGGTTAAACATCAAATTGGACAACGGAAGTATTTAAGATAAGAAAAGTTCAAATTACTAACCCTGTTGTTCAAATTACTAACTATAAATTGTTACGAACTGAAAAAAATTTGAAAAAATTGAAAAAATTCTTAAAATTAGAAATAATAAAATGTTTGTAAAATGGTAAGGGTTTTCTTCTGATCACAATTCCTGGATAAATAAAAAAGATTTACGATAAAAAAAATTTTATTTTATTATTTTGCAATTATATTTTTATCATTAAGCTTAAAAAATCTTTTTGATTCAGTTAATTCTTGATATTTATCATATTTTATTTCTAAATTAGTTGCTTAATTAGTTTTCTTTAGTTTTAACCATTCAATGGAGTTCACAAGAACAATTCTCCTATTTGTCGTTGAAAATTCAATGTCATATTAAATTTTTGAGAAATTATGCAGGGTCAACATTAATGCAATTCAATTCATTGAGAGAAGATATGGATGATAAATGGACAGATTTAATTACTCAGAGTTCACTTTTATTTCCTAAGAGATGCCTATTATGGATGCCTATTACAATTGTGAAGAAATTTCAAGAAAAAAATTGTAAATATCGAAAAACACTAAAAATAAATAAAAGAAAATTTTGTAGTATCTATATAATTTGTTTTTTTATATTAACCAAAGACATCCCCGGTATGACGTTTGGTTTCTATTTTTTTTTTTTTTAGATATTTCAAAGTTTGTAGAGTTTGTTTGCTAAATACAACATCCCCCTTATTATGAAAAAATCCGATACACGATATACGATAGTTCTAGCGTATCGTTATCGTTTTATCGTAGTATTATGAACCGATAGCCGCTAAAAACGATAAACACATTCAAAACGATAATAACGAAAAAGCTTTTTTTTGATATTGAATGGGCAAAGCTTTTTTTTAAAATTGAAGTTTCAATATTTGTACCTACTCGTAAAATATAAAAGCAAAATATTTGAAAATAGAATTTTAAATATAATATGTTATCAATAGAATTTTTTTTTATGATGAGGAGGAAGAGCAACCGCAACAAAGAATCATACGAAGAAATATTAGAGATTCTTCGGATCCTTTGCAGTTGAATAGTCAAGTGTAGGTATAAATATGTATATACTTATGTTATTGTTTTTAGTAATAGTTTTTTTTAAATTTGTTTCTTTTGAAACTGAATTTTTAATGAAACTAATTTCATTAAAAATTTTAGAATATCGAAAGATATGCTTAAATTTCTGTTAAATGTAATTGATAACAAATTAATATTAACAAAAACAAAAAGAGCTGTGCCAAATATAATAAAATTGGCAACCAGTCTTAAATTCTTCGCACAAGGCAGTTACCAACTGAGTGTTGGTAATGATTTTAATTTAGGCCTAGCTCAATCTACAGTTTCTGTTATTATAACCGAAATTTTAAACGTTTTGGAAAAGTATATCTGTCCCAAAGAAATAAAATTTTGCTATACCGAAGCACAAGAAAGAAGAGCAAAATTATATTTTTTTGAAAAATCGGGAATTTCTAACATTATAGGTTGTGTAGATGGAACACATATAAAAATAATTGGCCCCAAAGAAGATGTCAGGTACGCTTACTTTAATAGAAAAGGATTTCACAGTCTAAATGCTATGATGGTATGTAAATTTTTATTAATTTAAATTATTTAAGTTTTAATTCACTGTTAATTTTTAAAATGTGCGATGATTTGATATGCATCCGATATATTGATGCTACATACCCAAGAAGCTATCACGATTCCAACATTTGGAATATGTCAAAATTAAAAGCATTAGAAAATGATTTCCGCGTACAAAAAAAAGATGTGAAACTTCTTGGTAATTTTTTTTTTTTAATTGTAGTTTCTTTGAAATAAATTTGAAATATTTATTACAGCAGATTCCGGTTATCCCGTGTTACCTTATTTGCTGACAACATATAGAAATATAGAAGAAGATGCCGATGCAATATTAAACATGCACAGGGCAGGAACATTATAGAGAAAACGATTGGCTTGTTAAAATCTAGATTCCGTTGTCTTTTAGGAGCAAGGAAATTACATTACCGCCCAGAAAAAGCTGTACAAATTACTAATGTTTGTGCAGCTTTACATAACATCTGTTTAAGATTTAGGGTTGAAAATTTTGAAATTGAAGATGATCTTGCAGAATTACCTGTAGAAAGGGAAGAAAGCAATAGTGTAACTGAAACTAGTAACCCTATAAATAATTCACAGTTATTGCACGCCAGGCGCATCCGAGATAATCTGTTAAGATTTATATAATGGCACTTAACCACCTGTAAGCTTATATTTTCGCAAAAAATATTTTTTCTTAAACTCTATATGTATTTACCTATTATTAGACGTTAAAACAATAAACATTAAGGATTATGAAATTAATTATAAGTTAAGTTATAAGTTATGAATTAAGAATTATGTTAGTTTGATACCAAAAGAATTCATATTGTTAAATTATGAAAAATATTTTAATTTTTTAATATTATAGTTAATTTATTAATTTTTTATAAACTAAAACAACAATTCATTTTCATAAAAAAACTAAAATAAAACAAAAGAAACATAAATTTTCATTTTATATTAAAAAGTAAAACTAAAATAAAAAAAAACCTATATTTATTAAAAAAATTAAAAACGTAACGAAGCTTGCTTTTCCTTTTTAATTTCTAATATATTAATTTTGATTTGTAGTTTGGAGTTTCTGTCTTCTTCTTCTATTGCTTTACATTCTTTTAAAAACTGAAACTTTTTTTCTTTTAATTTGATTTCTTTTTCTTTTAATGAAACCATTTTTCTTGAGTTGCTTTCAATCTTGTCGATTGAGTATTTCAGTTTTTTTTATATCTTTTTTAACCCTATTGAAAAATTTTTTTGTTCGTCCAACTGGTTTTTAAGAAGTAAAGTTCGCTCATCGTCTAATGCAACTGTTCGTTTGTGGGTTTGTCTAGTTTCTTCTCTGTATGGTTCTGTGATTTCTATTTCACCAGGTTCTTTACTTTGATTATTTGCTTCTGCATTGTGCATATAATTATTGTCTCTATTTTCATCTTCATTTTCCTCTACAGAATTAAAATAAATAAAATTGAATTGATAAAATTTTTGTAAATACGTTTACCAGTTAAACCAAAACTAACACTATCCGAATTTTGTGGTATATCTAATTTTATAATTTTTATAACTGCTTCATCAACTGTAGAAAATTTTAAATCTTTTTTTGCTCCACCCCCCGTCGCGACTGCTTCAGCTTTCTGTTCAGTTATTTTTTTCCTAGTTTTATATTTTAAATCAATTAAATGAATATATGTATAGCCTTTTATAGAATCTTCCTATATAATTTTGTAAAAATTTAAAAAACGTCAAAATATCTGACAAATACGGGAGTGTTTTATTTAGCTGCTTAATATAATTAAATTTCAAATATTTAAAATATTTAAATTAAAGTGGAGAAATATTGAAAAAAAAAAAATTTTAACTTATTAATTACTTTTCTTTAAAAGAATAAAAAAGGAAAAACAAACTTAAATTATTTCATTATAAACTTTCAATCATACTACTTTAAACAAGGAAAAAAGTACGGTTTCCATACAAAAAAGGAAAAGTGAACAAAAAACATTTACATTAAAAAATAAAAAAACATATATTACCTTATAACAATAACAAAATAACAAATAATAAAAATAATTAAGAATCAATAAAAATCAATATAATTAAACTTCAAATATTTAAAATATTTAAATTAAAGTGGAAAAATATTGAAAAAAATTTAAACTTATTAATTACTTTTCTTTAAAAGAAAAAAAAAAGAAAGTACGGTTTCCATACAAAAAAAGGAAAAGTGAACAAAGAACATTTACATTAAAAAATAAAAAAAAAAACATATATTATCTTATACAATAACAAAATAACAAATAATAATTATAATTAAGAATCAATAAAAAAATTAGCAAATCCAGAGTAAATTAAGTATTGCTTAAATATGCCAAAAATAAAAGTAAATAAAGGAAATATTCCAAAAGTATGTGCAGTATGCAAAGATGGAATTCTAGAAGAATCTAAGAGAACCCAATGCAATGGAGGAGTATGTCGTAAGTTCTTCCATAATATATGTGCAAATGTCACAGATGAACAATCTAAGGCTGTAAGAAGTGGGAACGCAAGTTGGACATGCCAAGAATGTTCTACAGAAAATGACAAGGCTCATGTGGTATTAGAGGACGAAGAGGAAAGTTTTAATCATAACATAAGAAATATTGAAGAAATTCGATCCAAGCAATTGTGATATAAAGAAAATGGCTGTGTTTCTCAAGATACTAGGAGCTGTAATAATTGATATAAGAACATCGCAAGTGCATATGGGTGACATAATAGCGCAAAACCAAGATTTGTTAAAAGTAAATGAAGAATTAAAAAAGCGTCTTGCTTATATAGAGGAAAGAACAAATCAGTTGGAGTTTAGATTGAATAAACTTGAATATCACATTGATGATTCTAACAAGGAACACAACAAAAATAACATTGTATTGGCTGGTTTACATGCTGAAGTTGAGAATCCCTTAAATGTAATGCTCGATATGTCAAAAAAAATTGGTGCAAATATTTCTGAAGCAAATTTTTCTAGAATCAGTATTATTCGTCAAAAAAAAAACCGAACAAAACTTTACACCTAGCCTGTTATATCTGGTTGAGTTGTCCTCACAAAAAGCAAAAAACGAGTTGATGGAAAAAAAAAGAAATTACAAGCACTTATTCACATCGGAAATAAACTTAGCTACATCAAAGAATAATGAACTATTTTTTCGTCATCACTTATCACCACTTCAAACTAAATTATATTGTGAAGCAAAACAAATTAAACTGGCAAAATCACTGCAGTATTTATGGATCAGAGATGGACAAATCTTCCTTCGCCAAAGTGAGAATAGCAAGGTATATAAAATTCTTTCATTCACTGATATTCACTATGTCAAAAAGGCACTTAAAATTCAAGAATAATTTTTTTATTACTTTAAATTTTATTTGGTACTTGTATTATACCTTGATATATTTTTTAGTTTTAAAAACATTAACTTTACACATAACCTTAAAAAATAACTTTTCAAACGATTTCTTATGTAAATTTCCTGAAAAGCCCAATCATGAATTATTTTTTGTTAAGTTAAACAATATATCTTTTTTCTTATGTTATTTTTGTATTTTTTATTTTTACTTTATTATTCCAATTAATTTTTATAATAACAAAAAAAGCTTAAAATATTCTAAATTATTTCAAAAGTTAAAAATGCACATAAACCTTAAAAATAATCTTAAAAATTATATTAATATAAACTTTTTAAATTTTATTTTTACAATTATTATACTTAATTCAATATTAATTTTATTTAGATTTTATTACAAAAGACTATTATTTATCGTATGCTATATTAATTTGAATTTAAAAAAAACAATTTATTATTTTAAAATTGTGAAACAAATAATTACACTTTATTTATTTTATTATTATGTTCTCCACGATACAATTATAAATACTAGTACCACAAAAACACCTGATAACTCATTTCATACGATAAACAAAAATATGTGTACATATATTCACCTCTTTCTAGAATATTGTAATCTTATACGAACGTCATTTAGTTATTTATTAAAATGTAATAAGTATGTGGATACATATAATGATGTTGCCGTTGTAGAGCATTTAAACATAAATTACTATGTACAGCTAGACAACCTTGTTATTAAATCTAATTATAATAAAAATTTTAAAATATTATATTTAAATATTCAAAGCTTAAGAAATAAAATAGAGGATTTAGAGGTTCTTATTAAATCTTTCGAATTGGATATTCACGTAATTGTTCTAACAGAAACATGGTTAATAGAATCAGAAAATATATTTTTCAATTTAGCCGGTTATACAGCTTATTTCTCTAATCGTTCAAAGCCTTATGGTGGAGTAGGTATCTACGTCAGATAAAATATTAGTAGTACTCTGATTTTAAAAGAAAAATTTCAAAACTCGAATATATTAATAGTAAAATTATTGAAAGAGAATTTCAATATTTTTGGTGTATATAAATTGCATAATACAAATTTTGATGATTTTATCCAATTTTTAGATGATCATACACTAAAAAATAAAAACTCGTTAATCTTGGGTGATTTTAATATTAACTTACTCAATACAGTCAGTGCGGAAGTAGAACGTTTCACAAATACCTTACTCAGTAACGGATTTGTAATTTGCAACAGGTTAACTGAAAAATATGCTACAAGATTCGGAATGAATACCAAAACTATAATAGATCACGTCATAACAGATTTAGTCAAGTACCGATATTGTGGACACAGATCTCTCAGACCATCAAATGTTATTTGTCAGTATAGATAAATGTCCCAAATTAGAAAAGCATTCCAAAGTTAAAACTGTTGTAGATTATAACTCTATTGAAAGTGATGAAATTTGGAATAGAGTCGGTAGTTTACCTGACTTTGACAATTTAGTGAGCGAGTTAACTGATCTTATAATAAGAAATACAAAACAAAATCCTTTTAAAAATAAAAATTAACATGAATGGATGAATGATGAAATTGCGAGGGCTATGAGAATTATTGATTCCTTTTATAAATTTAAAAAGAAATACCCAGAGGACGTACATATAAAGGATCTCTTTCATTTCTATAAGATAAAGACCAAAAATTTAGTCAAACAAGCCAAACAAAAACTTTATCAAGAGGAACTAACACGAGATCCCTCCAATACTAAAAAATTTTGGAACTTGTGTAAAAAAATTATGTTTAGTAGAACCACTGATAGTATTGAAAGTAGTATTAAAACTCTGAAGATCGATGAGATCGATATTGACAATGAAAGGGAAATTGCTGAACATTTTAATAAATATTTTGTCAATGTTACAAAGGAAATTGAAGTTTCAAATGAAAGTATAGATTATAATTATCTAAATAACAACTTTCTATTTAATATTCACTCTGCTTTTGAATTAACACCAACTAATTTAGAGGAAGTCAATCAAACCATTAGTAAATTAAAGTCGGCAGCAGCTACAGGCTTTGACCTTATTTCAGCTAAATTTATTAAAAGATTCTCCGAAAAACTTTCCCCTATTCTGGTCAATTTCATAAATACTTCTTTTGAAACTAAAATTTTCCCGCAAGCCCTAAAAACTGCTTAAACTATATTTAAAAGTGGAGATAAAAGAAACCCTTCAAACTATAGGCCGATTTCAGTGTCGACTACATTTTCAAAAATATTTGAAACTATAAAACTTCTATCGTACAAAATTTTAAACACGATAAAAAAATACGTTAAATCCGATAAATGCAATTTTCATAATACGATAAACTAGCGTTTGCATTAAAAATATGTAAAAAAAAAAGCTTTTTTTGATATACGCTAAAAGCATACGATAAAAACGATAACCCAAGCTTCATACTACTAACATTTTATTAATTATTTACATACTATTAAAACTATCGGAAATAAAACTATCGTGTATCGTACGATAAATTGTTTCATAATAAGGGGGCATATCATTTTTTTTAATTCTGTTATTTTTCAACTATATTTTTTTCAATGATAAGAATTTTTTTCTTCCTTCATGATAAAATTTTTTTTTAAATATCATGTTAAATAAAACTTTGTAGTATTTTTGATTCTTTTCTTTTAATATATATTAACAAAATGACACAATTACACACACTCAATCATCCATTATTCACCCTTTTAAATAATAAAACTATTAAAACAGCAAAACAAATTTCTAAGTTTAAATTTTAAACTCTTATCGCAAAACCATGAAAATTTACTACAAACTATAGGATATTTTTGATAATTTCATAACACTATATTTTTACAATTATAATACAGTCTATCCAAAATCTAAGATCGTTGATGCATGGTTTCAACAACTTCGGCTGGTTTACTTATAAACAACTTCATCGGATACATGGTTATAACATCTGTGGTCGGGTTCCAAACTTACGACTCTACCGAAGTTCAAAACCCTTTTCAAAACGTAATTCTTCGGAAATCTACAACTGCGCAGCTCTAGGCGCTCTACAACTTTCAAATAATATTCTTAAATTTCATTGAATCATCCTACATTCGAATCCATTTAAATAAGAATTCGAACCCTCTTTTTAAACCCTTGTGTAAACCCCTTACATCCCGGCAGCTTGCATCTTGATTTTTTATTCTTTATTGGACCATGGTCAAAATTATCCCTTCTGACTTCTTTTGGAGGAATGTGTTTTATAGAACCTTTTCTCTTCTTGATTTCCAATTCTTTCGCCACATTCATACTTGTACTAGGTCTACCTCTTTTTATTTCAATTTTCTTATACAAGCACAAAGTTTCTGCTAATTCAGACCGAAATTCTGCTAAGGTCATTACTTTATCACTACTACTTTTTTTCTTTATTGGGTTTCTGATAAAGTACCCAAGAACTTATTATAGTAATATCAAGCAAGTGGTAAAACAAGCGTAAATACCATTTACGGCTCTTCATTCTGATTCTGTATCTATCCAGAAAGCTGTCCATCAAGTCCACTCCACCCATATGAACGTTGTATTCTTTCACAACTTTCCGACACTTTATTGTAATTTTTTTTTCCTTTTTTGTCGTATCTATCAATTGTTTGCACTAGTTCTGAGCTCACATAAGTTGAAGCTAGAATCACAGGTTTATTATCCTTCCAATATGTTACTGCAATATCTACTCCTTCATAGACTGTTCCAAGTTCTTCAAAAGTTTCTGTTGGGATGCAGTTTTTCATTAAATCACTTTTACTGGGCAATTTACAATTTTTTCCTAGCCTGTTTCTTTGCACTGTTCCAAGGCAGTGAATTCCTTGTGTTGCGAAATAGTGTAATAAGGGTATTGAAGTATAAAAATTATCAAAATACAAAATATGATTTATCCCTCTAGGTATTACATGACTTAATCTCACAACTGTATTTGAAACACAGCCCAAATCAGGTTCAAGAGGCAGTTGTGTATGATTTTCTTTTCCCGAATAAACTTCAAATTGGTAGACATAACCTTGCAGAGAACATAGTACATAAAGTTTAAAACCCCACTTATGTGGCTTATTAGGTAAGTATTGTTTCATAAAAAGGCCTATTTTGGTTGCACACATTTGCTCGTCCAAAGAAAGTCGTGCTTCTAATGGAATTTGAGAAAAGGTTTTGTTTAGGTGTTTAATAACTGGCCCAATTTTAAATGAACGATCATGCTCTGGATGTTCTTTTGGTATGTGTAATGCGTTGCCATTAAAATTTATTACACTTCGAATTTTCTCAAACCTTTTTAATGACATAGCATTCATGATTGATTCAAAGCCGTACTTAGACCAATAAGAACGAGTACTAGGATAATGGTAAACTAAATAAGTATACCAAAAAACTGTTGTAATTCCACAAGTGTAACAGGGGGACAATGGAAAACTGCTTTTTGTGTGATCTATAAATTTGTTTCCTCAATAATGTTTTCCAAAATTTCTTCAGAAAAAAATAGAGAAATATTGAAAAGGTGTTTACAGAATCTTTTAAGGTTGAATCGCCGCCTTGAAAAGTTATTTGATTTTCGTTTCAAATTAAACTTTTTTTTTTATACTAATTCCCGAATTTTTGAATGGTAAGTAGCCGAACATGTTGATGGCAGTACTAATTCAGGCTTTTCCAAAGGTGGTTCATCTTCAGCACGATTCTCATCACTAGAACTATCATTATCAATAGGTTCTTCTCTGTGGAACGAAAAATTATTGTTCTTATCCAGTTCAATATCATTTTCGTTATCAAATTCCATGCCATCACTTGACATACCATCATCTAATTTGTCCAAATGGTCTAAATAGTTTTCTACATCTTGTTCGCAGAGAGGACGCATTGTAGTTCTATAAAAAATTATATGCTTTTATAATATTATCTTATAATAAAAATTTTGATTAAATGCACGTTGTTGCTAATTGGCAACACAAAGTTATTTGCTAAATAATCGGTTAAATAAACATAAAAACATTTAAAATTCAACAACAAATTATTAACTTACTTTTAATTGTTGTAAAATAATTTTTTTTATTCAATAAACTCAAATTAAACTTAAATATTATTAAAAACAAATTACTAAAAATTGCAGTTCTTATTAGCGCGCGCAAAAAAAACAACTAATATTTTCGGAGTATTTGTTTTTGCGTAGTCATGGTGATGTAATAAATTTGTATTATCTCAATTATGTAGCCAATTTACTACAATACGTATTTAAGTAAAAATATAGGAATTTAAAGATATTGTTGCCATTTGGCTACAGTACGCATTTAAGGGTTAATAATATTTTATTTTATATTTTTGTAGAGTTGAACTTTTGAATTGAATTAAAATTTTTAAAGATCTTATTTCATATTTAAAAAAATTTGTTCAATTATTTGGTGAATATAAGGCACCTTTATTTAAGGACCTTTTTTAATAATTTTCTTAAATAAAATGAGTCGAAAATACTCGGTTCTTCGATGTAAATTATAATAATAGCATGATATCTGTCATTACTTTTAAATTTTCGGTTTAATTACACAGTAAATTTAATAGAAAGGAATAATAAAAATTTACGCGATGATAATCTAATTTTGCATTCCTCTAATTTAGTTTAAATATTAGTAAAAAAGTAAATTTAAATTACTGGCAATTATATAAAGTTCAATATAATATAGCTTTTTATATTTTAAAAGAAAATATTAACTTTGGATGCGATTTTAAATTTAGAATAATAATTAATAACGATCTATCAGTTACCTACCTACAGGTACCTATTTCAAGTAGGTATCATGTACCTTTAACTTATTGTAAAAACAATACAATTTCAAAATGTTTTGTCGGAAAATACGAAACTTGTATTTTAGTCTCAGCTAAGACAGAAAATATCGCGTTTCAATAGCGTAGAATCACTCTGAAAATAATTCTTCCCTTCTTAAACATTGTCCAAATTCAGAGAATGATATTGAAAAGCGCGAAAAAATTATTATTCACCAAATTAAACTTTTAGATATGAAGCTACCTAAATATAGTTGTGATACTATCGTAATGTCATTTTTAATTTTTGCCCACTCAAGATCTACAAATTCTATTATATCCAATTTTCTTTCTTTTCCATGCGGTCGGCATCTTCAAAGATTATCTTCAAAATTTCACATAACAACTAACTCATGGCGCAGTGGTTAAGTCGCCAACCTTTCAATCGAAGGGTCTTGGGTTCAAACCCCGGTCAGGTCATAAAATAAAAAATATGTAGTACTTTTATATCGTAATAATGTATATAGTATAATTAATAATAGTAATAATAATAATAATAACAATAATAATATTAATAATAATAATAATAGTAATAATAATAATAATCTTTTATTACGCTATCACTTAAGTTTTACAAGCAATTAACTTTATAATTATATAATAATGTAATAAGAAATATTAAAAAGAGGTATAATTTTTAAGTACAGTAAATACCAGCAAAAATAACAATATGATAAAAAAAAATATTTTTTACATTTCTAATTATGTTAGAATTATCAGAATATTTACTGTACAAAACTAAATGTATTAAATCATTCTTTTCAAGTTTGTGACAACATCAAAGTATACATTATATATTTTTATTAAATTCTTATATAACTTCCATGATTATCCATTATTAGCAGACATTGATCCGTCAAATGACGAGTATTTGCTGTAATTCTTAAAATGAGTTGAACACATAAGAAAATCTGGTCCCCACAAGGGATCATTCTTTTTTGCTAATTTGTTCCTGCCAAATCAAGTATATCCAGGTTCCCCTATTAACAACAAAATGTAAACATAATATTTAATTTTTAGGTTGAAGATTTGAAGACTTTTTGTTCCTTCCTCAGATAAAGAAGGATTCAAAAACAAAGAACTGAAAAAAAAAAAACAAATATTATTAGACCAAAGAAACTGAAACATAAAATGTTAGATGTAAACTGATGTAAGGTACATAGAAATAGGGATAGTCTAATTCGCGATTCAGATAATATTAAAGCGATTTTTAGTCATTTTTGTACTACAGCCACCCTCTAAATAATGTAGTTAATAATAAGAAATCAAAAAATAATTCTAAGCACAATAAGTATTTTTATTCAAGATTAAAGACTAAAAGCAGATTTTAGCTGTGTTTGTATGAATCCTACAATACGTCCAGTTGTAAAATTAAAGCGAAATGTTCCCATTGTAGATCATAGTATTTATATGTGTTATCGTCTGCTGAATAGAATACTTCAGAATGTGAAATTGTACTTAGCTTATTTTTGTACTTAGCTTAGATTGTATTTAGCTTAGATTGTACTTAGCTTATGATCAAACCAATGATAAGACGATAAAACTAAAATCAGTATGAAAGTTGCTGTTGAGCAACAAAATTTACCATCGATCTATAAAGAGCTCTGAACCTAAATAAAATGAATAAAGTAAATAAATGAAATAGTATGAGTTATATACAGAGAACAAGAGAATTGATCAGAAGTAACTTAATTCCTCTAATAAAATCACAAAGATAATTCGGTAAGTTGTAGAAGTTAAAATTTCTCTCAATTTATTAAGAAAATGTACAAGGACTGTGATCTAAAACCTCACTAATTTTTCATAAATTTGAATTGAAAATAATAAAATTGAATTGAAGCTATGATATATTTATTTAAACTGAGAGCTGGTCAAAATTTAACTATTAAATAATTTTCTTTTTGTAATTAATTGTTATATTCTGTTAATCCTTCGATCATATATATATATATATGGATAGAGTATTATAAAAACAAAATTGTACGCATTGTTCTGTCATTAGAAAAAAAAATTAAATAAAAATTACTAAATAAAAAAAATTAACTTTCGTTATTAATATATTTATTAATATATTTTTTTAAAATTAATAAAATTCAACAAACTTTTTTAAAATTTAGATTTAGAATAAATTATCAATTAATAAATACACGCTTGCTGAAATATTACAAGACGTGTTAATTTTTTTCGACTGAAAGTTCTGGTTTTGTCTTGAATGCAATGTAATGGAATCGAGTTTTTATATACATATTTCTCCATGATAGCTTTAATCAACAATAAATATATCGATATTTCGTTCTGGTATTGCTCTTTGTACATTGATACATATTTTTGTAGATAGCTTTTCGATCAATATTAGCTTATTTTATCATTTGTTTGAGCCATTTATTTACGAATTTCTTTTTCTGGTAAGAACTATTACGTGGAAGTTTTGTTTCTATTTTTAAAATTTTCTTCCATCGGGCTCTTTGTCCTGAATTTTTCGGAAAGCTTTATAATATTTATAATAATGCAAGCATGTTTAATTTATGAAAATGTTTTCTTAAAATGTAAAATGTTTTTTTGAAAACCATAATATATGGTTAATAATAGTATATTTAAACTTACTTCTATGCTATTTAAGTTATTTAATTTTGACTCAAAATAAATCAACCAATCATCATGTCATCAAAATCAAAGAAAGATTGTTGTAAGTTATTTCCCATTTCGGAAAATTCTAACGTTTCAACCTCTGACGCAGCCAGTTTCTTAGCAGACTGTAATACTAAATCGTTTATGTCAGAATCAGAGTAGTAAACTTGTCCAGTTATCAGAGGCTGAATCCATTTTTTTTAAAGAGGGACATAAAACGTCATCTTCTGCTTCTGGTTGGAGGTCAAAATAGGTTTGAAATCTTTTTATTAGGCTTTGTTGTAACTAGATGGCTACCTGCTTTAGTAACTTTAAAAACAAAATTAAATAAAATAATTTTGTTTGAAAAATTGAAAAATTCCGAAATGGGAAATAACTTATAACAAACTTTCTTGATTTTGATGACATTGGTTTGTTTATTTTGAGTCAAAATTAAATAACTTAAATAGCATAGATACATAAATATATTTCGTTTTTATAGATACAACGATTACAACAACACAGGATTACATACATAATTGAAGTGGAGCTTTAGCTTATATAGGTGATTCAAGTATACAGCTTTCCATGCTAAATAAATATCCTATGCTAAAAAAACTGTTTAGGAAAACAAACACACACTTGACATCATCAGCACCAGTTGAAAGATTGTTTTCTTTAGCAGGAATTGTAAATGGTCCCAGAAGTCGAGGGCTCTCTGATGATCATTTTGAAAAGCTGGTGTTAGTGAAAGCCAACTCGAACTGGCTGTAACATATTATAGTTTTTCGTTTTTTTTGTTTTTAAGATTAATTTTTTTATATAGGTATATATTTTTATTGTTTGTTTACTATGTTTGAAATAATAATTTTATTTTATTTATATTATATCTAAGCGTATTGGAATATTTTTTTTTTCGTGAATATTTTTAATTTTATTATTATTATTTATAATTTTGATTTTGAAACTCCTTTTTTATTATACAAATTGTATTATATGTACAAAGATCATTTTTGTTTTATTTTAAAAGAAATGTTTGATAGGTACATAAGTATAATAAAATTATGATGATTCTGTTAAAGGTCGTAAATACTACATTAAAACTAAAATAATTACTTCAACAATCTATAAAAATTGAAATTTAAAATCTATAATATGAAAAAAATTACTATTCAAAATCTAAATTATACCATTAAAGAAAATACATCATAATTTTAATATATGATTGATAAGAAATGCGTACCATAGTTAATGCAAATTTGTTTTATATTATTTAAGCAAAGGTGTGTTATTTCTAAAATTAAGTAAATAAATATAGACAAGTATAATTATTAATTAGGTTTCTTTCGTGATTTTATTAAAGTATATATATATTTGTAAATATGTAAATGATTTTATTAAAATTGTTTACACTATAAGAATTTAGAATAGAGTTAATTAAAGATACAATATTATATGGATTTGAATTGAAATTTGTTGATTTTAGAGTTAATATGATTTTCAATTCCAGTAGTATTATTCCAGTAGGACTTTATAAATGAAAATATTTGTAAAATACTTGAACACTTGGAAAATATTTAAGTATACTCTTGATACTTAAGTATTTCTTGGTACCTAATTACTTGAAAATACTTAAGTACCAAAAAATAATTACAAAAGTAATTAAACTCAAAATTTAATTAATTTTTGAAAATTGCAAGTATTTTTACTTGATTCTTGTAATTATACTTTGAATTTTGTAAGTATCGAAATCTAAGTAATACTGGTACTTGACAAAGTAATGAGTATCAGATAATGGTACTGGTGATTGTACTGATTCTTGAATTGTACAGGTCTGCAAAAAACTACTAACGAAATATTAAAACTTGAACAAAAAACACTCAGTTTTTGTTCTTTTTAACAACCTTTCAATTTTAATGGTACTAAAAGATAAAAAAAATAATTGACATATTATTGTACCAACATATAGAGGAAGATTCAAAGTATACTCTTAATGTAGTTTCCTTACCAATTTCAATAAACCCTAGAATAAAATTTCTGAAAAAAAATATGTTAACGTTTAACTAATTCTAACATAAAATGAAGTTAAAATAAACTAATTTTAATTAACAAATAACAATTCGATATATTTACGACTAAACTAAACCCAATTTTTTTAAATTTTACAAAGGTTAAATGGAGAAATTACAAAAAAAAAATAACCTTACTTTCACCAATTAACCTTGATTTCACTATAAAAAAAAATTTTTGTAAAAAGTATGCGTACAATTTTTTTTTTAATTTCGAACATTTTTATTTTTATTATCTATCTATATGTATATATGATCTAAGTGTTAATCCTACAGATTTATATTACAAATTAAAAATAGGAGTTGGTAGTAGCTCTGCGAATAAAATAATAGTATGTAGTGAGTTTAATGTGCAATACATTTCTTGGTAAACACATGAAGAATGTTTTTTGATTCCTTCTAAGATTGTTACTCAATCTCAAAATTTAGTTGTTGACGGATTTCATGAAAGCTAATTTCAACACATTTTTGATAAAAAAAATTTCAGCAATTACTGAGAGTGTGAAAACTTGTTTAATTTTGCTACAAAATAATAATTAAATAATAATAATTAATTTTATGAATATAAAAATCATAAAAAGAATTGGTGAAATATTTCGAAAAATATACTATATATTCTTACTAAAATATTTATATAGTTAATGCTTTTTTTTGAAAAACTTATATTCATATTTATCATCAACGATCAGATGAATTTTATTAGAATGCTTTAATGTGAATACAATGACACATTTAACAAAGAATAAAGTTTTATTGGAGAAGGTCGAAATCAACACGAAGCTGAGTGTGGTATATGTTGTTGTTTTATTAGTATTGCTCACATTGGTAAAGGTGATATTAAAAATCATATTAATTCCAAGAAACATAATACAAATTCACATAATTTCGCTTCTTTGTCTATTTTGCCGGTATATTTTGTGAAAAAAAATTCTCGAGAACATGAATTCTGCAGAAAGAGATCTTGAGGACAAAATGCGAAATGGGTCACGCAACTCAGGTGAAGATTCGTCCTCGAAAAGGAACAGGTCGTAAAATGTACCTAGTCCGTGCACAAAGAGATCAAAAGTACTTCACAGCAGTTCGAAAACTGCAGCATAAAAATTACAATGATACTGTAAAAGATAGTGTATGTGAAACAGCTGCCAATGAAAAAACCACCGATCGTAAAGTATCGAGCGATCTGTGGATTAAATTTGAGACGAGGTTGTTCAAAATGGTGAATGAGTACATTCTAGGAGGAGCTAGAGGTATTCTTCCGTGTTTTGAATCATCCGAAGTAGTCAAGGACTACAGGGTAATCCAATACGAGGATCAGTTCTCTTGGATCTCTTTAGGAGAAGCATAGCTAAGTTAAGATATGCTTGGGAGGGACCCAAAATTGGTCTAATTCCAGCTAACGAAATCCCAAGACCTAGAGCCCGCATCTCGTTGCCTAGCATGCAGATAAGCGAGGAAAAGCTTCTCGTATGCCTCCGACTCCATAACCCGACGAGTAACATAGGGAATTGGTCGGTTATGTATAAGAAAAATCGTCCGAAGAACTGTTGAATAACAGTATATCGTTTCTCTTTCCTATCAGCGACGAAAACCCCGAATCCTTGAGAAGCTGGAGTATAAGCTAAGGTTTGGTATAAGTCATACCAAACTGAAAATATTTAAGTCAGGTATTCCAGACGTAAACTACCTTGACGAGGTGAACGACTGCTGGAGGAAATGTCAGTTGAGTCTACAGCAATAGCAGCCAGCACGAAAGATGCGGGCGGTTCAAATTAATCTAAAGCACTCAAAGTGTGTCTCGGACAATTTGCTAGCTCTTCTAGACGAGGAGGACCTCGGCATAATCTTTATTCAGGAGCCATCTGTTAACGACTCCAGGATCAACAGCGGTGACTACAAACTGTTCTACAAGAATGTAAGTTTCGAAATAGGTAAGCCAAGAACTTTTGTTCTGCTTTAAAAATACATCAATGCAGATCAAAAATGGAGATGCAGACCGATGTGAGCATGTACATTCTTTGTACATGCCATATAATGAATCCTTTCCACCGCCCCGTTTTCTGCATGTGGTAAGCGCCCCAGATGGCAAGATGTTTGTGGGCTGCGATGATAATACTCGGCACACCATATGGGGGAACTCAGAAACAAATGAACGAGGTGAGTAATTTTATTTTTTTTTATTCAATAATCTCAATCTAGGAATATGTTCCCTTGTACTAAAAAGTAGTTGAGACTAAATTTTTTGGGATACGGACGGACAAAATGTGGATAAAGAGGAATGAGATGGTAATTGCGTCATAAATCTGTTAAGATTCGTCTTGAATCGTGCAAATTGTAAATCCAAAAATCGTCAACTTTTGGAAACCCATTGGATGGTAATAGGTTTCACATTTTTGCAGTTCTGACAACAAACAAATCGCTATAACCAATTTAGTAACATCCAGGAAGTTCCACAAAGTAGGCATGAACACTTGGGGCCTTTCTAGTAGTGCGGTGGAATGCTTTGAGAGGTGGTATCAGCGATTTTACCTAATCTGAACAAGTGTCATTACCCAGAAAATATCTATAAAAAAGTGAAAAGGCTCTAATATTACGGCAAATGCCAAGAAAAGTGGGACAAGCAATCGCAACGGGTCGCCAATAAGACGAATGTTACGTTTTTGAATTCGATCGATGTAATTTAATGAAGTAAGTGAGGCGTCTGCCCATATATGGAATACTACATCTTGGGTCGTATATAAGCTTTATAGATATTAGGCAAGTCCCTGAATGAAAAATATGTCTTGCACCTAAAAAGAAAACCTAAGCAGCATATTTAGCTTTTCTAATCGTTGCACAATTTCATCCTGGAACCTCAAAAAGTTCGGTTAGCACATTTTTCTTTTAATGAGATCTGGCAAAATTGAGTTTTGGTGATGTTAAATTCCTAAACTAAATTCTGTTGTTAACACCCCACCTAGCAATTATCGCTAAATCATGGTTGATCGTGTTGAAAAACTATGCTGCATTAACGGCGGTGTTTATGACATCTGATTTACTAGGAAATTCGTAAGATGCCACCAGAGTGCTGTCGTCAGCGAAGCTGTAGATTGGAATGAAGGTTGTAGACAAGAAATCGTCGGTGAAAATCAAAAAGAGAGTTGGGGCAGGGTCAGATCCTTGTGGAACGCCAGCATATATATATATATATAAGTGTAAGTTTCGAAAGATAATCGTCAATTCATTTAGAGAAAGTAATTCCAAGGCATATAGCTTAATATTCGATAAAAAGAGCACCATGCCAAACTAAAGCGAAATATCAAGAGCAACAACAGTACATCCGCCAGAATAGTAAATGCTGCTGTTGACTTTTCCACATCATTAAAAATACCCTTATCATCAAGATATTTCTAAAGCTTTTGGTTTATGGTCGTTTCCTTAACTTTGGAAACAATCAAAATTATTTCTATATTTATTGTTGGAGGAGTCGCTTTTGTCACCTATTTTGGGTATTGGTGAAACATGAGCAAGCCTTCCATTGACTGGGATATATCCCAGTTGAAAATGATAGGTAAAGGTTGTGCAGCGGTTTCGAAATATAAATTTTGCCATTGATAACTTCTCTCCATACAAAGCTGCAGTTTTCGATGGTATTTTTCCGAAAATGCTTCAAAAAATGAAGAAATTTGTGGCTCCATTATTCACCAAGCCATTTCAAAGTAGCTTCTCGCTAGGCCATATTCTCCTGCTATGGAGGCGGGTGAACGTCGCGAAAGAATACTAGAGTTAGGACTTAGAAAAGCACTAGAGAGTACTCCACTATGTAAGTATCAACATGCCTATTGTAAGCGCAAGTCAACCGGGACGACACTAAGCGAATTAGTACGGAGCGTTGAGCAATCGATACAATACAAAGAATATACGTTCGTCACCTTTCCAAACATAGAAGGTGCCTTCAACAATATTCATGTATCGGCTATAAGGGATTCACTGGAAGAACTAGTGGCAGAAACTGCCCTTGGCAGTGGATTATTAATATGTTGCAATCAAGAGAGATCCAGTCGGAACTCAGCAATCATACGATTACTAAAGAGTAAGCAAAGGTAAAGGGGTGTTATCACAGCTTTTGTGGCTTTTAGTAATAAACAGAATTCTTAAAGGCCATCAGAATGAGAGAATCAAAGCTATCTTATATGCCCATGATTTAGTAGTATTAGTGCTGAAAAGTATCTTGTCATAATTAGTGGAATTATTGAAAGACATTTAGCTAGGGTAGGTAGATGATCCAGTGGTTGTGGCCTATGCGTCAACCTGTGTAAAACAGAACTAATGATATTTACCAACCAGAACCAGGATTACGCAATCCACTAAGCCAAGGCTGACTGGTGTATCTGAATTTGGCCTCGAGTGTCAAATAGAAGTGGTACTTTACCTAAAATTGAAATGAAAATCTAATACACAAGAAAGAGCCAAAAAGGCCTTTGTAGCCCTGTATTTTGTAGGAAAATGTTAGATAAAAAATTGGGATTAACGCCAAGAATGGCTTTATAGATGTACACAGCTATAGTACGCCCCATCCTTACCCACAGATCAGTAGTGTGGTGGCCAGCTTTGGAGAAGAAGTATAACCGAACCAAACTTGGTAGAGTACAGAGGAGTGCATGTGTAACCATTACGGATGTGTTAAGATCAACGCCAAGTAATGCACTGAATTCATTCCTGTACCTTCTCCCGGCTGCCCTTCAAATTAAACTTTTAGCCTGTTCTAGCCTGTATTGTGGCTCTCAACTCTGCAATAATAACATCTAAGCTCGTCAGAAAATGCTTTTATAAGCTTAAGAATGTAAACAATCAATATAATGATACATTACTGTGGGCTCCAGGACATAGGAACATCACACGAAATAAACATACTGATGAGTTAGCAAGGAGGGGTTCCAGCCTAAATGCTTCACTGGCGGAACAAGTAGAAAACCCGCTAAAGAGCATTAAGAGAGATATCCTCCTCCACCTTTTTTCCTTACCAAATCGAAGGTGGAATGAACTAGCCACATACCGCACGACCAGGAGAAAGTCTTGCCATGGTATGATTGCCACGAATCGATAGTCTGCGCCGGAGGTGTGTTTACGGAACACTGGCCAACAAAAGACTGAATTAATTAAACTAAGTTCATACTTATTTTCAATACCTGCCCATAACCCTCACTGCTAATATGTTTTTTCTTGATAGAAATTCAATCAACGAATGAGCATGAAAATGACATTTCAACATCCAGTGCTATAGTTACATCTCTTATTACTTTAAACCACATTTATTGTAAAGGTTTCATCCAGATTTTAAAGAGAAATAAAAATGTGTTTAAAGCTGTTCATAGATGCTCAAAATACATTGTTTAGTTTTAATTAGATATTACTTACTGCCTAATATAAAAATATTTAGTTCCTAATGAAATAAAATACGATGATGAAATAAAATACTATATGATTTGTTTTGTTTTTTGTAAACATGTATGTTGTTAAATATTTTATTACTTATCTATTCTTACTGATAGATAAGATAAGTAACTGATAGATAAGTAATAAAATACTTACTTCTTACTTTTATTGATAGAAAAATATGGCCAAATATAAAAAAAATTGTAAATTATTACAAAAAAAAATGTAATTATTACAAAAATATTAAAAATTTAGTATTTGAGAATTATAAAACAAAACAAAAAATTTCGAAAACCACATTTTCAGAGTTTTTTGCATGCATATCTTTCGTGTATTAAAACGAGGAAGAATACAGTTGCCTTTGTCAACTCTTAGATACCCGTACGAACCGTTAGTATGTTCACAGCCTGTCACTCTGCTTACAATATTATTTTTCTAATATTTTAGTATCTTAAAATAATTTGGATGAATTTTATAATTTCTAGAACTATGGGTTGTACATATATTCAAACTATATGTTTATATGTACATTCTTCAAAAGCGGATTCTAACCTTCCACATAACGATTATCAATCCAAAACTTTTTCAAATATTCTATAGTACCATTTAATACTAAGCGGGAAATGTATATTAAAGTTACTTAGTACAAAATAGTAAATATAATTTTAAATATTATATTATATTATATTTAAATATTCCATTGACAGAATAATTTCTTATAAGTACAATAAAATACATATATGTATGTAAATACGGCGCTATATAATATACATATATACTCTTATCATTCATTCATCAGTGACATATACGACATGTAAATAAACATGATATTATATAAGTATGTATATATATCAACACCATATAAATAAAAATTCTTCAAGCAACCGTTATGTTGTTTATTTATTTACATTTTTTTGTACTACGCATTATTATCCTTAACAATTTCAAATTATCGAGTAAAACAAATGCAAACAATTTGTTGAAGAAATTTAATGTTAGAAAATTTGAAAAAATCACTTTCGTCAATTACAAAGTAACCCTATATTATGAAAAAACGTTGTTAACAGAAATAAGAGTATAATGTTGAGGCTTTAATTTTTGTGTATTACTTCAAAAAAATTTTAACAGGTGTTCAAGTTACAGGTGTTTAAAAATAGGAAATTTTCAGTTTTTGACCCCTTACAGATCCTAAACGGGAAGTGATACAAAAAAAAATTCTGAAATGACTCATACTTAATGACTCATACGACTCAAAGATCTAACTTCTGTCAAAATTTCAAGTTTCCAACTTTAACCGTTTAGAAGATAGAAGGGTTAAAGGATTTTGCAAAATTTTAGTTTCGCATAACGGTAAATTAAGACACCGTATGCCACAAATATAGATTTATTGTATATATCCTTTTAAAGCTAGTGAAAGTAGTAATCGTTTGGCGTTTTCAAAATGAAGATATACCTTATACAACTTGTGCTATAACAATTTAAATATAGAGCTTTTTTGAACCTTTGGGGAACTGTAGCTCCGTAACGGGTGGGACTACAAAAAAAAGTTATTAAAAATAAAATTAATATTTTTGTGAGATCTATCAGCAGTTAAAATTTCATAGCTCTATTTCAAAAAAAATGTGGGGATCTAAAAGTTAGGTGTTCGAGTGCTACTTTAAGTTTTGGTCCAACCTCAACCAAAAAAAATAAGGAACCTACAAATTACTCCCAGAATATTTTGTGTAAATTTCAAGATTCTAGCTTTCTTAGTTTTTGAGTTAGCGTGCTGACGGACGGACGAGCGGACGGACATGGCTCAAAAGTCTTAGAATTTTTTTCTGATCCGATCCATACCTTTGAAGGTATATCTAGCTCGCTTATTTCGAGGTGTTACAAACGGAGGAGTAATTTTATTATACCCGATCCTATCGTACGGGTATAATGACTCTCAAAAGTGGCTGTTTGCATTAATCAACATATTCTCAAATTTTATTTTATTCCTTTTTTTATGCTAAATGTGTTTCGAGATAAAAACTGACGCAAGAAGTGATTTTGGAGGTCAAAATAAATAAAACAAATGAAAGAGAATATGACGTCTCTTAACGTGAGAGTTATGGAGCCTAGATTTGAAAATTATTTATAATCATAATTTAGTAAAATCTTTACTATCAAAATTTAAAGATAAATCTTTAAATCCGAACAAGAAGTTTTAAATTTGAAGATTATGTTCAAAATGTACTATTTTTTTGTATGCAAGAGAGTAGTTTTCTGTTTTCGATCATTTTTGAATTTATATTTATTTATGATTTTGATTAAAGTTTCCTCGGTAAATTCATTAATTTTAGTTATTTCTATAATTCTTTTAGTATCTACTTTTTCTTCTTCTAAATTTATTTATAAAATAAATAAATTCTTCTTCTAAATTTATTTAATATGATAATTCTGTATAGTTATCATATTATTAATCGCCACGAGTTTATGTTGCTGGTTGTGATAAGAATTTGCTGTGATATATCTTGGCAAGAAAATAAAGATGTTATCACGAACGAAGAATATAGTCCAACACAATTCAATCTTTTTGCAGTTTTATTTTTATTTAATAGTAGTTTTTTGTGTTATTTTTTTTATTAATTATTTGTAGTTGTTGTGCAATTAAATTATATTTCAAAATATTAATTATACATATTTAATATATACTCACACTTGATTATACTCATGCACATTTATTTAATATGCAAAATTATATCTCATCATTTAATAATAATAATAAAAAACGTTTTTCTATAAGAGTTACAACATTATGCATGTATATATTGCAATTAGATTTAATATTTTAAGTTTAGTTGAAAATAATTGTTTGATAATGTAAACTTGGCTTACGAAAATCAATTTACAAAAATTAATAAATGAAAATTATACATACGAAAAAATAATGCATTTTTAACATAATTTCAAATTTAATATCTTTACCATTCATTCATAAAAGAAAAACAACCAAAAGTTTTGGGACTTATGAAAGTACCATTTTTCGAAAATGGTATTTAAGAAAACTTTTTTTTTTATGAGAATCACGTTCCGCACCCGTCATTAAAATGAGTAAACCAAATAATTCTTATTCTGCATTTTGTTCCTAAATTAATTTTCTTTATAGATTTTATATGCTGAAAATTTTTTATACTTTTGAAATTTTATTTTTTTAAATCTTCCACATTTTTTCTCAGATTTCATGGATTACCCATCAAAAACATAATATGTATGTAAAATTTGGCGATTGTTATCAAGAAAGATAGTTAACTTATAATTTTAATGTTTAATGTAACTTTGAACAATTTTTTTTAAACCTTAAAATTAAATCAATAAGAACTGTAGTTCAGTTTATACATTAAACACAAATTTAGCTGATTGAATTATATATAATTACTAAAAACACAAATTTAAGAATTTAACTAAGTTCATATTAACGTATTTAAGTACAAAAATTATTAATACATGATATGTATTTTAAATAATAAATATTTATAATAAACATGTATAATTTGGTTATTATCGTCAAAAAATTAACTCAAGTTTTTATAATTTTTTCTACTATTTCTATTACGTGTTATAAAGATAAATGTTAAAATGCGAATTTGTGGGAAAATTCAAATAGAAATATTGTTATACATATGCTAAACTTCATGTATTTATAAAAAATAAACTGAAAATTTTTAATATTATAGTATTTTCTTCTGAAGTGAGATTTTTAACTTATTTTTTAATTTTACATAAAACAATAGTCTTTAATTACACATATTTAAAATAATATTCAATTTTATTTTAATAATTTTCCTTAACTTTCACTAACTTTAACTTTTTATTATTATGTAAATATTTTTATTTTTACTTTACTTAATTCTTATTTTTATTTAACAAAGGAACACGGCAATACACAAGTAAACACGTCTGCATTGCAAACAATATTAAAAGCGACTGCTTCATTATAATATTATTTAAAAAAGATATACTTAATAGTGAATAAAATTAAAATAAGGGGAGTAAAAAAAAGTGTTACTTTACGTAATACGTATACTTATACGTACAACATAGAACAACTCGGTTTTAAACCTCATTTTCATGATTTGGATAATTTTATTTAATTAAAAAAGTCAAACAAGATTAAACAAGGTAAAATATAAACCAACGGTTTTTAAAAGCGCACATTTCCAAATCACAATACAAACTGTTTAGAATTGTGACTTGCACAAAAATTTGAAAATTTAAAAAATAAAATTTAAGAAATTTTTTGTAATAAGAGAATATGTGAAAATAGGACTTTTCTGAAATTTTGAGAGGCTGTAAGTCCGGAACCCTATATAACTAAGAAAAACCGTTAACACACGTAAAAATATATTCCTGGAACTTTAATTTTTATGACTTGCCGAAGAAAAATGTGTAAAGGTGCTTAAGTTACAGGTGCCTAAATATAGCAAATTTTCAATTTTTCAGCCCTAATACCTCTTAAACAGGGGGTGGTGCACAAAAAATTCTAAGGAAACTTATACTAATTCTAAAAGTTCTTTCTTGCCTTAAAATTTCATGTTCCTATCTAAAGGCCTGCCGGAGTTATGAAAAAAGAAATTTCATGCAAAATGTGGTTTTCACATAACGGTAAATTGAAATAAATTACAAAATATTACATAATTTTGATATTGTTTTATATAGATAATAGACTTTTCGGTCTTCTGGCGGTTTTAGATTGCAAAACTATTGCACAAAGCCTGAGATATGTACATCTGAAAATGGGGCTTTTTCGCAATTTTGATAAGCTGTAACTCTGGAACCCTATATAACCCAAATAAACCATTAACACACATAAAAATATATTACTCTAGCTTTAATTTTTATATCTTGCCGAAGTAAAATGTGTACAGGTTCCTAAGTTACAGGTGTTTAAAAATAACAAATTTTCAATTTTTGAGCCCTAATAGCTCATAAACAGGGGGTGGCCCAAAAAAAATTTCTGAGCAAACTTATACTAATTCTAAAAGTTCTTTCTTGCCTCAAAATTTCAAGCCTCTATCTAAAATCGTGCCGGAGTTATGAAAGTAGAAAAATCATGCAAAATTTGGTTTTCACATAACGGTAAATTTAAATACTAAATTTAAAAAATTGTATAATTTTGATATTAATTTAGAAAGGTAAAAAAAGTACCTGTCGAATGATGTTTTCAGAGTGAAAAAATCTTAAGCAGAACATAAGATATATGCATTTAAAATTGGGCTTTTTCAAAGTTTGAGGGGCTATAACTCCGTAATGGATGGGGCTACATGAAAAAGTTGTTCCACAAAATTATTATTATTATTATTATTATTATTATTATTATTATTATTATTATATTATTTTTATGAGACCTACCCAAGGTTAAAATTTTTTTTTCTCTATCTTTAACGGTGTAGAAGTTTTGTAAACAGACGAACGGAGTGAAACTAATAAGCACATTTTTTCAATATTTTTTTGGAAATGTGCTAAAAATAAAAAAAAATTTACAATGCGTCCACAAAACTTCATTTTATTTTATTACAGGATACTTAGAAGCATAAACAATCATCACAATAATTATATGCATATGTACATTGAAAGTAACCAACCAAAAAATACATACATATATGGATAATGGATATATAGGTAAATAATATATGCATAATTGTATATATTGTATACATTTATAGCCATTATAACTTAAGCTGTTACAACATTTTTTTATTTATAAAAAATACTTTTAACCTAATAACTACACTAGGTAAATGAAAGGTCTTGCAAGGTTTTTTTTAATTAGCTGTTAAACTGAGCATTAAATATGCCACGTTTTACAAGTTCTATATTCGAAATATTTAGAAAATAATATTTATTTATAAATATTGTTACATATATAAAGCTAATTTAGGTAGTAAATTAAGTGCTGCAATAGTAAACATCTCAAATTTCTCAAAATACGGCACAAATGCTAGTTCGAATCTACAGCTAAAAGTACTGGGTTTGTCATTGAAGCAATTATAAAAAGTCTATTATATGACGAGACCTATCAAACCTACTATATTAGGAGTATCAAAATATCACAACATGTATGATCAATCCAAAATTCAGGAGTTCTATTCTTTTGGTGCTTCTTGCTTTTTTTTGACATGGAACACATTGGTTAAACTCATAAATATATTATGTTAGATGAATATAATTTTTCATTATGTACCTACTATGTACCGAAGTAATTGCATATTTTTTAATTTGCTTTATTAAACAAATTGAAGAACAATTATAATACCTAATGTAGAGCCATATTTATTTTGAAAACGCTTTCAAAAACTTTATATAAACAAAAAGTTTTCCTCAAATATAAACCTCTTGCCTGGAGTTATGAATTTTTCTCTTGCATTTTAATGTGTGTTTCAAGTGTATGTTCGCATTTTTGATTTTCTATAAAAAATTAAGTTAAGTATTTTTTTATTACAAGTGGCGTCGATTGAAATGCACTTTTTTAGGTATATTTGTATGTACATATATGTATAGAAATGTCATTGTATAAAATTTTCGATTAATAATTATAGTTAGGTAGTTTAGGTTTATATTTTCGTCAAATTCAAAATTTAAAATATAAAGTTAATAATAGAACATTAAGAGTTTTTTTTTTTAATTAATAAGATGTTTAACAATTTGGTTTAAGATAGAATTGCAAACTATTCAACTGTTATCATGACGGACTACTCGGTTTTAAACAAATTTTGTATAGATTATTTTAAACAAATTTTTAATTAAAATATTTTAATATATTAAATATCATTTCATTTAGCTAAGCTAAACTAAATGAACTGTTATATTAAAGCTTGAACTCTTATACACTGCAGCTAAGCTAAGTAATGTAAAATATATGTTTCATTTGTATTCTAAATGTTAGAAACGAGAAACGTATGTTAGAAACGAGATAAAAATTGATAATTATTTACTTTAATTAAACTTTTTATATTAAGTATTTTAAACTAACAATAATAATAAAAATCCACATGTTTTATATTCATAGATATAAGTACGTATTAAGTATGTATATTCAAATAAGAAATTTTCTTAAACAGACACATTAATGTTCAAAAATTACTTTAATTTATATTATAACTTTAAATATGTTATATAAAATTTATATTAAAAAATTAGTATGTAAACCAAGGGGTCGTTAAATTAAAGGCGCATATAAAGATAATAAAAAGCCTTTTGGAACTATGACGACTTTTACATTAACCCCTATGTAATTTACACAAAAGTTTGAGCACATGTAAAAACACAATATTAGAGTTTATATTATATTTTGTCTTTCTTACGATAAATTTGCACAGGGGTCCAAATTGCAGGTGTCTAAAAATAAACAATTCTTAATATTTAACTCATAATAGCTATTAAAAGGGGGGAAGAAATTTTTTTGTCTCATTGACTTATGTTTTGTTGCGTTTTAGAGATCAAAAAATCTACGAAAATGTAAGACTTTATTTAGCCTACTTGCATAAGGAAGATGACGACCTTTGTGTAGACGGTAAAACCAAACTCAATATTAAAATTTTTATGTTAAATGTTAATTATATGTTAAATATTATGACAGTTTCGGAAACACATTTTTTTTGACAGTTTGACAGTTTCGGAAACTTAGCTAAATGATTCCTTCAAAAACCAACAAATACTGGACAGTATTTGGTCAATTTACAGGAAAGACAGGGATTACAATTCTGCAAAGTGTTCCCGTGGAGGCGTTGTTCTTCTCGCAGTTAATAACAAGTTGTCTAGTACTCGATTACATACTAGACCATTTTACTCATTCGATTACAAATTTATAAAAGTGAACTTAGGTAAAAATTGTTTATACCTTAAAATCGTTTACTTTCCGCATAATACTAACTATTCCTCATATTCTGATTTCTTTGATATATATCATGATATTTTATCAAAATTGAATGAGAATGATTCAATTTTCATTTTTGGGGATTTCAATCGTCCTTCACTATCTTTTATAGTAGACGATTCTGATAATTTGCTACTACTAATTAACTTTAATGACGAAATTGATTTCGATATTAATAGTGAATTCTATGGCAACGACTTACAGCAAATTATCAGATTTTCAAACAAAAATAATAAATGGTTAGATCTTGCATTTTATAATGCATAAGATAAAGTGCAAGTAAAGCTCGCAAATGATACAGCTAATTTATACTCCAACTCACTTCATCATAACGCAGTCATCCTCGAATTTTCTTCCGTTTTGCTAAATTTTACAATAATAATATTGTTTTTGATTTTCTTAATGCCGATTATCAAAGCATTAATAATGCTTTATCTGTTATTGATTGGGACGAACTGTTAACACAACGGAACATTGACTCAACAGTATCTATTTTCTATATGAAAGTATTTCAAACAATCAACTCCTTTATAGCTAAAATACGTAAAAAAGATAAAACCACAGAACCGTGGCTTAACAAAAAAAACTTAGAACTTTGCATAATCAGCGCAAACTTTATAAAAAAAATGAAACTTACAAAGGAGCCTGACACCAATTTACTGAGCATGCACAAGTATCTCGCTTTAGAATTTAAACATAAATCAAATTTGGCATACGACAATTATGCCTCTCAGATGATCGGTATTAAATTAATTACGGATCCAAAAAAGTTTTTTGACTTTGTTAATACTAAACGAAAAACTTGTGGGTATCCAAACTCTATATCTAAAGACTATGTTTTCTCTTCTAACCCTAATGTAATCTGTAATTTCTATGCAGATTGCTTTAAAAGTTTCGCAATTAACAACCTCGATCTTAAAACAGACGTGGGCCCTGATTTAATTCCTCCTTTTTTCTTTTTTATACAATTACAGGGTTGTCTTAAAAACAAAAAATTCCGGAAATATCAAAATGCTGAATAGGTAATATAAAATATCGAAAAAAAATCCCAAAAAAAATCAGTATTTGATCGATTGGATTCATAGTGATTCCAAAAACAAATAATTTTAATTCAAGATTATTGCTTGAAATATTATTTTTATTTTAATTATCTGGTAAATATTTAAATATAAAATAATTTTAATGACGTTTCTTTTAAACAAATAATATGAACCGGGTTGCTATCAAACAACACATAATATGAATGTTTTTTCAAATGTGCTACTAATTAATTGTTATAAAATAAAATGGAGATAAAAGAAATTATAACTTATACAAATAATATTAAACTAACTTACATATACATGCTTTACATATTTGTAATATTACTTGAATATTATTTGGATATTGACATCAGTGGTGAACCAAGGAAATATCTGTTTAAATATCTGTTCAAAATCAGGGTACTTACTTACTTACATATACATACTTTTCCGAGTACATATATATATATGCATATGCGAGATTTTAATTATCATATATCTTATGGTAGGTTACAAAATATACACATTCTGGAAAAAGAGGAAACCCACCCAGATTTTGAATCTGACTCTAAAAAATCCCCTAATTCGGAATATCGCATATTCATATGTATATAAATATTCTGTAAAGGGCGTAAAAGGCGAATACCTCTGATTTTGAGTACAACTTTAAAATCGCTCCTAATTCAGAATCTCATATATACATATTATTTAGATATACATATATATTTTGGAAAAAGCGTATAATCTGGTTTTGTAACCAATACTTTAAAATCCTTTTAGCACATTTTCAAAAAAAAAATTGAAAAAATGTATGCTTATTAGTTTCTGCCCGTCCATCCGTCCATCTGTTTACAAAACTTCTACACTGTTAAATATGAAAAGAAATTTTTGCCATGGGTAGGTGTCATAAAAAAAAATAATTTTGTGGAACAACTTTTTATGTAGCCCTATCCATTACGAAGCTACAGCGCCTCAAACTTTGAAAAAGCAATATTTTTAAATGCGTGTATCTCATGTTCTGCTTAACATTTTTTCAATCTGAAAACGTCATTCGACAGGTACTTTCCTTCACCTTTGTAAATTAATATCAAAATTACACAATATTTTTAAATTTAGTATTTAAGTTTACCGTTATGTGAAAACCAAATTTTGCATGCATTTTCAGAACTCCGGAACGCTTTTAGGGATAGATAGGGATTTAAAATTTTGAGAGCAGAAAAAACTTTTAGAATTAGTCTGTTTTTTCCGAAAATTTTTTTGGACCACCCTCTGTTTATGAGCTATTACGGCTCAAAAAATGAAAATTTGCTATTTTTAAACACCTGTAACTTAGGCACCTGTGCACATTTTATTTCGGCAAGATATAAAAATTAAAACTCCAGTAATATATGTTAAGCATGTAATTTATTGAATATACCAAAAAAATTTTTAACTTTAAGGTTTTACACAAAATATAAATAAAATAAAAAACTTTAATTTATGAGCGAATGCGTTTCAACATGATATGCATGTCATCATTAACATTCTTATTTTTTTTTAACTTAAAAATGAAGTTAATTTTGGAGTGTTTCATCCATCCAAACAAAACCGGACTCCTAAATAGGTAAATTGTAGTGTTGGACTACCTAGACAACTCCAAATAAGTTTTTATCCACCGCAGTGCTTTATATAAAATTTTAATAAAATCAACTGTGAGATACTAAAATAGAATAAAAATTTAGAAAAGAAAAAATTTTCAAATAGGTTTGGTCACCATTTAATATAAAAAAATTTTTAATTATAAAAATGAAAAAATATGAAATATTGAAATAAAATTATTAATTATATTTTTATAATTGCTTCCATTAATATACTTTTACGTGTATTAACGGTGCCTTTTAATTGTATAGGGTTCCAGAGTTACGGTCCATCAAAATAACAGAAAAGCCCCATTTTCAGATGTATATATCTCAGGCTTTGCGTAATAGTCTTACAATCTAAAACTGCTAGAAGACCGAAAATTTTGTTATCATTATAAAACAATATCAATATTATGCAATTTACTATTTTAACTATTTTGCGTTATGGGAAAACCCCATTATGATGAAATTTTTTTTTCATACCGCTGGCACGCCTTTAGATAGGAATCTGAGATTTTGAGACAAGAAAGAACTTTTAGAATTAGTATAAGTTTCATTAAAAATTTAGTTTTGTACCACCCCCTGTTTTAGAGCTATCAAAAAGCTTAAGCACCTGTACAAATTTTTCTTCGGCAAGACATACACAAATTAAAGCTCCAGTAATATATTTTTACATGTTTTAACGGTTTTTCTTAGTTATTTAGAGTTCCGAAATTACAGCCCCTCAAAATTCCGGAAAAGTCCTATTTTCACATTTTTCTTATTACATGAAATTTTAAAATTTTTGTGCAAGTCACAATTTAAACAGTTTGTATTGTACAACACTTGATACAAGAATATTTTAATAAATGCATTTAGTTAAAGTAAAAATAAATAATGATAATACTTATATACAAAAAAAAATTATAATTAAATAAATAATGAAGTTGGATAATAAATAAATAAATATTTAATTCTAAATTAATTAGTAATTGAACATGGGAAATTATATCGGTATACGAATTTTTTAATTGGTATATTTCTTTTTTAATATATTATAAATTTTACCAAACTGACAGACAACCTATATGTTATTGTCAGTAATACTTTATTATGATATTAATTTTGTTTTGTTATAGATTTAAGTATAGAATTTTGAATAAAAAATATTATTATTTATTATTAATTATTTATCATTTATTATTTATTTTTTATAATTTATTATTTATTAAAAATAGTTGAATTTAATGATAGTAAAGTAAACATTAGCAATAGAGACAATTCGAATGTAACAAAGGTGCCTAAATATCACAACTGGAACAAAGGAGAAACACTATATTCAAAAAACGAAGAAGTGGAAAATGTTTCATATAATAGCAGTTCACAGATTGTAAATAAAAGTTTTTTAAATCCAATGGTTCCTCCAATAGTTAAACTTACTAAAAGAGCGGTTGAAAAGGATGACAGTATATATATATTATCAAAATTACGAGATTATAGAATATATAATAATGTAAGATTATATTTATCATTTTTCCATGACCAAGAAGATATTTGTTATGAAGGTATAACGAAAACGAATATCAAAGTATTAATAAATCAGGAAGGATTACCAACGAATTATCAGGAACTGAGTGAATTATATTACCAATATCATAAAAGTATAGGTCTTTCCAGTAAAGAGGTACAAAAAGCAGCATATAGACAACACACGTACAATAAATACAGAGAACATCTTCAAAAAATTAGGGATTCCTGGCAAAATTATTTGATTGGTAGGCCGTAATGACAGTTCATACTAAAAATAATATACAAATCGGTAATTTAAAAATTTTGTATCTAAATATATGCAGCTTGAGAAATAAGATATTTGAATTAGAAACAGTAATTAATGAATATAAAACAATTGATATAGTAATCCTTACAGAAGTATGGATATACAGCAATGAAATCATGACTTACAATATTCCAATCTATAAGGCAGTTTTCAATTGCAGAGATGAAAAACGAGGCGGGGGAACGGTCATCTTTATAATATAAGCTTTACTGAAGTATTAAAAGATTTTTTTTTTTTTATTTATTGTTAAAACTGGTCCAACTAAACCAACCATTAATTTATTTCTCCCTTCTTAAAACTAGGTTTTAAATACATATTTTAGCTCACTCAGTGGTTTGCTAAAACTAAAACTTTAACATTTACATTATATTTACATTTTACTATTTTTACTATTTTTATTAATTTACATTTTACTAATTTACTAAGTTAAGTAGCTAACTCGAATGGTTTGGTTCGTTTCAGTCTTCTGATAACGTTGTCATTTCTTGAAAGATGAGCAGCTTCCTCATTGATATGTTCCTGCAGTATGGTTGCGTGTTTGATAGCATATTTCTTTATTTCACTCGCCACATGCAGGATACCTAAATCTCGATGCAAATCGTTGTTTCTGATGTACCATGGGGGGTTTATCATATTGCGCAATACTTTAATTTGGAATGATTGAATATGTTGAATATTACTTTATTTGGCACAACCCCATAATTGAATGCCATACAGCCATACTGGTTTCAGTACTTGATTATAAATTAAGATTTTGTTTTGTATTGATAAATTTGACCTTCGGCCTAGGAGCAAAAAAAATTTCTGTATTTTAACTCTAGCTCGGTTCTTTTTATTTTTAAGAAGAATATCAATATTTTCAGTTACTAAGAAAACTTCTACTTCTTGTATTTTGTTTATGACGCCATTAGCGTTCCATATTGCTATTTTTAGGTCTCTCTGATTCATATAGAAGGTGATCTACTCTGAGATAGAGAGCTGAGTTCTTGTCTCTGTTCTTGCTTCTATTTTTTCTAATCTGAATGATAGTTGATTCGTCATATTGATCACATTTTTGATCATCTGTGTGAATTATTATCATTGTTTGGTATATTATTTTGCTGAGGAATTTTATTTGTGGAAACTGTTTCTGTAAAAGTTAATTCTTTGCTAATTTTTTGTGAAGTAAACGTTCTTGGTTGTTTGATTTGATCTTTATGTGAGCTTGTTATTTTATTTCTTCTCTTCTGAAGCTCTATGGCAATTTGGCATTCCCTATAGTTCGCTGGATGATCTTTACCACAGTTAGAGCATTTAGCTGGAAGAGTTTTAGACTTCTTGCAATCTATTGTTAAGTGTTGTCCCACATTTAACACAGCTTGGTTCACGTTGACAATACTTTTGTGTGTGTTCATGTCTTTGACATTTTTTACATTGGGGAATCATTTTGTTACTTCTAATTGCTTCTATTTTAACTTTCATGTGGTTAATATATTGAATTTCGTATATCTTTTTGATGTCTTCTGTATTTTCGAAAGTAAGCATAAATAGAGGAAGCCTAGTTACATGCTGTTTAAATTTTTTAATCCTGTTTACAACTTCGATAATTTTAAAATTTTTATCAATAAGTTCATTTTTTATGTCATCCGTATTGCATATAGGATGTAGGTTCCTTACCAAAACTCTTATCGGTCTAGTTTGTTTGTTTTCATAAGAGTGCCATTCTAGGTATCATTGGTATCATTTTGTTAGATCTCTATATTCCATCTCCGTCCAAAGTATTAAAAGATGAAAATTATAATTTGAATGTAATCGAAATTCTAAATGCTCAACCTAACCTAAGAATTGGTGCATTTTACAAGGCCCCAGCGGAAAATAGCAACATATTTATAGATTATATGGAAAATAAACTAAGGAATAAAGGTAACTACACATTTTTTGCTGATACCAATTTAAATCTGTTCGATAACTCTAATGTAGTAATGAAGTATAAATATATGATAGCCACATCTGGTTATAGTATAGTAAATGCAACACAAAGTACCAGAAACACAGTTCACTCCAATACCTTAATTGATCACATTATAACAAATTTTACCGATAAATATAATATTACTTTTTCAATATAAAATAATAATCTACTAATTGGCAATAGTATCATTAAAAACAGTTAGGATTATGAAAACTCCAATGAAAAAACATACTATAAGTAAAACTGATTATAACCAGATGTCTCAAATTGTAAATAATAAAATAGAAAATACAAATATTTTTGAAATTGATACGTTAATTAAGATAATACAGGAAGCAAAAGTTTTATGTACAATAAAAAAGATCAAGAGAACACTGCTTAAAAGGTAAAATATAAAAAATTCAAGAAAAAGGTGGAAAAATTAATAAAGGAGGCAAAAAGAAACCATATCAATAGAAGTATTGAGAATGTCGGAAGTAACTCTAGAAAACTGTGGAAAGTATTAAATAATACTATAAGGAATTCTAACGACGATATTTCTGAACATATTACTAGTGTGCTAAAAATAAACAGAGAAAAGACAAAGGATGAAAATGAAACGGCAAATACGTTAAATGCATATTTTAATGAAGTAGGAGAATCCGTCATTAAAGGAATAAAAAAAAATAATGTAGATAATAATTCTGTTCAACATAAAAGAAATAACCGAACATTAGTTTTATTCCCAGTTACAGAAACAGAGATTTATAAAATGATTATGAAGTTAAACATAAAATTCATTTTCCAGAAATTCAACTCCAGGACTAGATAAAATAACAGTAAAAGATTTACAAGAATTAGCTAACATCATCAAACAACTTATACCAAAATTGATCAATAAATGCTTTATGGAAGGAAAATTGCCAGATTCATTAAAAAAAGCATATATAGTTCCGATTCATAAAAATGGTTCCAAAAATGAATGTGGAAATTATAGACCAATTTCCATATTGAATTCAATTTCCAAAATTTTTGAAAAAGCAATTAATATAAGGATAAAAAAGTTTATTTCAAAAACAGTTGGTTTTGATGCAAATCAATATGGTTTCCTAGAAAATAATGGTACAGAATCCGCAATTACAGCTACGTTGGAACCAATTTATGATGCACTTGATGAAGGGTACTTTGTGGGTGCAGTATTTATCAATCTTACAAAAGCCTTTGATGTAGTAAATCATAGTAGACTAGTTAGTTTCCTAGACAAGCTGGGTATAAGAGATAATTGTAATCTTTTATTAAAAAATTACTTAACAAATCGAACTCAGTGTGTTAAAGTGAACGAAGTTTTAAGTGGTGAACTTACTATAAAAACTGGTGTACCACATGGTTCTCGCCTAGGACCTTTGTTATATCTCTTATATATTATGAATATACCAAAGAGTAATATTATTTCAAACTATAATGTATATGCAGATGATACTAATATCATAAAAAATATGTATGCAAAAGCTAAATCGGTAAAAGAACTAGAAAACATACTACATCAGGATCTTAATACAATATGCAATTGGCTTGATTGTAATGAACTCTGCATAAACGCTAAAAAAACCAATTATTTATTATTTAAAACAAAAAAAAATTATATGAAAATAGTACTTTAGATAGTATAAGATAAGAGATACAACAATTGAAAGAGTAGATAATATAAAATATCTTGGAATAACAATTGATAATAATTTGTTGAAATGGGACAATCATATAAAAAATATGAAGAAAAAAGTGATGCCTATTATATTGGCTATAAAAAGATTTGGCGGCATTCCCGAATATGCAGCTAAGCTTATCTATAATGGGCACATTCTTTCAAGAATAAGGTATAATATATGTAGTTGGAACCAGTGCTCAAATTTTCATATTAACCAAATTGGTATTTTAATGAACAAAGTGCTTAAAATTCTTTTCAAATTTAATCCCAGAACTAGTACTAATTATCTATATAAAACTATTAATGAATTGGATATAAACCAATTAATCTACTTTGAAGAATGCAAATATATTTATAAAATTCTAAATACTAATCTTAAATCAAACTTAATTTTAAAAAATAGAGAAAATATTCATAAATACAATACTAGAAATAAAAAAATATTGAAATTCCTAAGGCTAGAACAACAATGAAACAAAAAAGTTTAAGATGCAGTGCTATTAAAATGTTTAATTCATTACCAATAGAAATTAGAAAATGTCAGAAATTGCAAATATTCAATAGAAAACTTAAAGAACATGTAAAAAATTTTAGAAAGTAAAGGTTGAAATAAGTAAAAAGTAAGTTAAAACAAAAAAAATGTAATTTAAATTTATGTTTATTAGTTTGTAGTTTTAGTTTTAATTTAATTTCTTATACATAATTTTATTTACATTGTAAAATTATCTGCAATTAAAATAAATAAATAAAAAAATTATTTATTATTTATTATTTACATATTATTTATTATTTATTATTATTATTATTATTATTATTATTATTATTATTATTATTATTATTATTATTATTATTATTATTATTATTATTATTATTATTATTATTATTATTATTATTATTATTATTATTATATTATTATTGTTATTATTATTATTATTAATTATTATTATTATTATTAATTATTATTATTATTATTATTATTATTATTATTATTATTATTATTATTATTATTATTATTAATATATAATAATATTAATCCCAAAACTAAAAATGTTTTTAAATTATTAAATTTAGATAGGTAGAAGCAAAAAACAAGAAATGTTTTTAAAGATATATACATACTTATTTTGTTTTTTTAATATTGAAAAGTTCATTAACTGGCAATGTTGTACGATTCAAATTTAAATACTTTTGCACAAACTCATTGAAATTATTTAATTAGTAATGCCAATTTTCCTTGACAGTTCATTTTTATAAATAGTTAAATAACACACGGAAACGGAACAATCGAAATGAAAAGAAAAGTTTTGTATATAACAAAATTAATAATTGAAAAATAATAATGAATGACAAATTTTAATCAATATTCTGTATAGAAATACATAATATATAATGTAATCTAATAGTTCAAGGGGCAATAAATAAAATATTTTAAAAGCTTTAAAGTAACAATAGCAAATATTTTTAATTTTTTTCACTTGCATGAAAACTTATTGCAAATATTTCAAATTAATTTAAATACAACACTTAGAAATAAAAATTCATATGAAGTTATATGATAATAGATAGATGGATATATTTCAATTACATAATATAATATTTATCACAACACCAGCTTTTTAGAGAGAAATTTAATATTAGCAGAAAATATTTCAGTTCAAGTAAAAAGCACTATTGTTAATAAATGTGTTGGTATTTGGCATACATAGGTTTTATTATTTTTAATGAGAAAAATCATACAATATAAAAAATACAAAACAATAAACACACAAAAGTCTACATTATAACTCAAAAATAATGCAAACACTTGTTTTAAAATACATAATATAGAATGTAATATTTATAATATTTCACCTAGTATATTATTTTTTGTTTTTATTTTATTTTATTTAACTTTATTTTACTTTATTTTATTTCAACTAATTAAATTGAAATATTTGGGTTTTTTTTTATTGTTAACCAGCCAGTATGTTTCTTGATTCATATATTAAACAGACAATAAAATAGTTAATTCATTTGTTAAAATTCAATTTCACATTTCAATTTAATTTCATTTTGATCTACATTCTATGGTATTATTTTGCTGTAATATCTCAATTAAATTACTAAACTCATAACACAAATAAAAAGAAGTATGTTATGTGTAATTTTCTGTGACACATACGGCTCGTTTTAACAGACAATTTGGACCCTAACCTACCTTAATAAAATTGAACAAAACTTTAAAAAATGTTTTATTAATAATTCTTTAATTTTTAATAATCTAATTA
The DNA here is from genome assembly GCA_947095535.1 of Poecilobothrus nobilitatus. Classification (NCBI taxonomy): domain Eukaryota; kingdom Metazoa; phylum Arthropoda; class Insecta; order Diptera; family Dolichopodidae; genus Poecilobothrus; species Poecilobothrus nobilitatus. The sequence continues at coordinate 129,233,740 of OX352773.1, forward strand.
ATTAATTTATTAAGATACTATCTAATTAATTAATTTTATATTTAGGTACATATTTTCACTGCACATTTTTAGATACCTATATAAAATGTTTGCATTTTTTTTTATTTTTTAGCAATTTTATCAAATTCCTGGATAGATTTTCATCACATTCATTATATTTTGTTGCAACTTACAACATCTAAAATAAATGACTACAAATATGTAACAAGTGGAAACAAAGCAGGTATACTAATTTGTGACACGTAGTGGCTTGTCCTAATAAAGAAGTTGGGTACAGACGTACAGTCCACCCTAATAAAATGAAGCAAAACTTTAAAACTGTTTTATAATTCTAAAATTACTATGTCAACAGATAAGTAAATTTCTATGGAATTACTTTTATACTTAAATAATACTTTACTTACATTTTTTCTTAATTTTTAGAAATTTTATCAAATCATCACTTATTAGATTTTCAGTGAATTGATTAATAAAATATCATCAACATATATATTATTTCTATTTAATCGAATTATAATTTTGCGAAAAAAAATATATATATCTAAAACAAAAATAATTAAGGGGATTTTATAGTTCGTTAAAAAGTTACTGGGGGAAATTTTCTAGAATATCTATAATACAAAAATATTTGTTGGTCATTCCATAAAGAAGACTTATATGAAATAAAACCATAAAATGGAAACATATGTTACTTTCATTGTGCGATTGGCTTGAAATTTTACTTAACGCTACCTAGTGACGTCCCCTATATTTCATAAAACATGACTTTTGGCGTAAAGATCATTTAAAGGTTGTTGTAATCATAAATATTACATTATGAACGTATAATATAAATATACAAATACAGCATACCAGGCTCAATATGTATAGTATATTATCACATGTTTTATTTATTAAAGTTACACATGATGTAACATATATAGTACAAATTGAATACGTGCAGTCTGTAGTTGTCATTAAAGAGAGTTGCTTCATATACCTAGTTAGTTTAAGTAAGAATAAAATAAATAGAATTTTGATATAAACCGGTATTTTTATTATAATTATTTTTCGATGATATATAACAAAACAAAAGTCATTAATAATTATTAACAAAACAAAAGTCAATACTAATTTTTTACAACATTGTTGGACCAACTACTGTCTTTAATAAATATCTTATTTCATCTTAATCAGTGCTACCGTTTCTGAGATAAAGCAGTTCAAACGGAAAATGTTGGTATAAAAAAAATTTCTCTCGGCTTTCTAGAAACTACTACACTTTATAAATTTTCAAAGTCACCCTATATTATTTTTATATTGTTAGAAAGGTCTCTTCGTACCCTTTTCAACGGTATATAATAAATATGGTGCGGCTTGATAATCAGTCCCAGTAGAGGTTAAAAATTCGAAATTGAAACAACAATTTTAATAAAAAAATGCAATTTCATACTTTACATATTTAAATTATGGAAAATATCTCAAAAATTGTTAGATCTAACACCGTTGTAGTCCAAAAAGGTAGGTCTGTAAACAACTCTTAAGGTGATATACCTAAAATGTGAACAGGTTGTCTCATTTGAGTACAGAGTGCTTAAAACAAACAAAATTTAATATGCCCTTTTTTCAATACATTTTAAAATTAAATATTTTTGAAATGACATTTTGTGAAAAAAATTTTTTCTTGGCGCAATGGTTAAACACATGAGCATGTGGGCCGGAGTTCGAAGCCTCAAGTAGATTGAATATTTTTGATGCAGGAATTTGATGTAGTGTTTTATGACATGGTAAAATAATATGTGAGATTGAGTTCGAATCCCTCAGTAGACAAATTTTTTTTTATAATTAAAAACTTCTAAAATAGAAACAAATGTATGTAAAAACATACATATGTATAAAAGATGTTTTTTTTTTTTAAAAACAAATTTTTTTAAAAAATAAGTATATTATTTTCGAAATCTAAGAAGTGGCTTATTTTATACTCGATAACGTTTAATATTATGCAGAATTATGATAATGTTATCAATGTTATAAATAAAATCAACCTTTTTACATTAATTTTTACAACTCACAGCCCTTTTTAATAATTTTTAATATAAAACTTTTTGTGTTGAAGAAATCTTTGGAAGTTGTCTAAGTAAGGTTCAGTTCTATACCTAATGAAAAGTCGAATAGATCTGAATAATTTTTTAAAAAAGAATTTCATAACGTTATTTAATTGCAGACGGTTAATTAGGAAAATTTAAATAAGTAGAATTTAAATTTAAATACTTACTTATTAAAGTAAATTTACTGTCAATTATTATACATTAGTTTAGTTGAATATTTAAATAATCTTCTCTTATCTTTAACTTCAATTGTAGTAGGAGAAAAAAAATATCATTCAACTACAAATCGGATACTAAATTTATTTATACAAGATAAACAATTATTTTCTATTGTTGAAAATAAAGATAAAGAATATAGAAAACAAAATATCAAAAGTAATAAATGCAAAATATATTGAAATTTTTGACGTTTATAGAAAACTAATATCAGACAAAACTATTTCTTTAACCGCCAGTGGATGGACAAAGCAAAATTATACTACCAGCAGTCAAAGTGCTGTTGTTGATAGCTGATATTCTACATTACTAATAAAGGAGTTAACACTTACGTCTCCTTTACCAGTAAAAGTTGACATGAACTTGATGTTTCTGTATACTGCTTCCATTCATATTGCGTTTGCTGGTGCTGGTGTGCGTTTGCTGGTGGTTTTATTTGTGCTTGTCTTTGTGCTTGTATTTTTTACTTGTAAGTTATTTATAGTTTCCATCATCGCTTGAATTTGTTGTTATTGTGCAATGATACGTTCTTGTAGTTGTTGTGTAATGATACGTTCTTGAAGTGTATGATACGTTCTTGTTGTGCAATGATACATTCTTGTAGTCTTCCATATCGTTTAGATTTTCGAGATTCCTGTTTTTGCCGTATTTGTTCATAAAATTTTATTTTATTTTAAGTACGAATCTTGTTTCTGCGGATAATGTGTAATCCTTTGTTGTCTACTTTCGTATCTTGCGTTGCTTGCAAAATGAATGCGTTTGTATGCGTGTGTATTGTATTAGGTTAGGTATACAGAGAACTGAAATTGAAATTGTGTGTATATACGGGTACACAAATGTATATTTAATTTACTTGAATTTTGGTATGTTTCGATTTCAAATCGCTCTTTTATTAATTATTTGTCTTTTTCGTGCATCATGAATTATTTTATTATCCACTTTTCAAAATTTGAGTAAATTTTTGTACAGGTATATATGGGCTAGCATGAAAATTTTGCAATCACGTGGTTATTGCAACTACTTATTGACATTGTAGACATTATTTGATTTTACCATTCTAAGAGATTGCATCAAATAAATATAAATAGAATATTAGAATCTAAAGAGTATGATGGTTATGGTAATGGTTATATTATGATTGGTTTTACTTTTTTTTTTGAACAAATGGATAATAATAATTCGAATTTATTATATTTAGTCATGTAGTAGTTAGGTACTGTTACTATACATATATACGATGTATTTCTCTTTCAAAAAATATTTCTCTTAATAAGAACCTTCTAAGAGATTATAATATAATGCATTGTCGTTTTAATAGCAGGAATTCTTTTTGCTCATAAAAACAAATGTCAATTGTCAATGTTAGTTAACCACACCACTTACTCAATTTTAATACAACATTATGAAATATGAAATTTATGATTGTTCTCTGCTTCTTTTTTATTGAATTATTTTCTCTTTGCTCTTTTTTTCATTTGCTTTTCGGTTTGCTTTGTTAATATTTACTGCTAAGTAATTATTATTGTGTATTATTTGTACTGCTAATAATTTTATATAATATCGTATGTTAATGTACATTACCCCTGATAAAAAAAAATGCGCTTTTTCGACGTTGATTTTGCGCAGAGAAATATGCTGAAAATATGAAAAGAAATTGTATGAATTTATAAAGGCCTCGGGAAAATTCTCTGCACAATTCCCCTTTAAATTTGCTAATACATTATCAAAAGTAGGCGCATGTTTATCAGCACGCAAATTAGCGCGTATTTGACTGCTTTCTAAAAACTAATTTTCTGCGCCAATTTCAGCACTTTTTTGGATAATGTTTTAGCTACAGTAAAATATAAAAATTTGTTATTTTAAATAACATGCAGGCTACATCTATAATATAATACACAAGATGTTGGCGAGACCTTGCCAACATGTAAAAAAATATATTTTATATCTATAATAAAACACACACTGAATGTAAACTAAACTGGCAATGATGATATTTGTGTATATTTATTTAATAATTTAAAATTTTATTAGCAGAGACACAAATCTTTGACCCAAAGTATTATCAAGAGACACAAACCGTTAATTAAAAATATAAATAAATTTAGTAAATATTATTACCAGAGACCAAATTTTCCACTAGAAGTATTATCAGAGACACAAACCGTTCATTAAAAGTGAGTACAGTCAAAAAAGTTAAAGTACATACTTAAAAAACACACATTTTCAATAAAAATAAATTCAGCAAATTTTTAAATTTGACCGCCACATCCATTATGAACTGGTCGCAGCGGTAAATTAAAAATAAATTATTAATCTTCTGTTGGCGTTTTCAATCTTTGTTTTGAAAAAAAAAAATAAAAATAGGTACCCTTAATAAAATTAAAACGCCTGAAAGTGAAAAGAGGAAAGTTTATAGTAAGTCTCATATTTATAAGAAAAAAATAATAGACCGATTTTATTCTTGATTTTGTTTTCATTAGTATAAAAGCTGGTAAAAGCTTCGTAACAGACTTTAAAATAGTTTTGTTTATTTAGGAAATTTAGATTTTTAACATAAAACATAACATAAAATATTCGAAATTTTTTTATTAATATAAAATTCGGCAGACTTAAATAATTATATTTCATAACAGAAATCAGAAACTTACCAAATATTATAGAAATGGATATTTTTCTTAAAAAAAAAAAAAAACTAACATAGAAAATATCATTTTAGAAGCCTTCTCTCACAAAAGATTTATAATTTTGTACTAATTTATTATTAGACCATTAATAATATTGTTAGCCATGGAAAAAATAAGATTTATTAATCAGATCAGATAATATAATACCAGGAATTAATGATTGAATTTCTGATAATATACACAATATTATACCATTTTACACACTAGATGTTGGCCAGATCTATAATAAACCACTCACACTGAATATAAACTAAACTGGCAATGATGATATTTCTGTATATTTATTTAATAATTTAAAATTTTATGATCAGAGACACAAATCTTCGACTAAAAGTCTTATCAGAGACACAAACTTTTACTTTTTAAAAAGTACTTTCGACACAAAATTTAAAGCAAATTTTTAATTTTTAAATTTGACCGCCACATCCATTATGAACTGGTCGCAGCGGTAAATTAAAAATAAATTATTAATCTCCTGTTGGCAGTTTTCAAATGGCTCTTTGTTTTGAAAAAAATAAAAATACTCTTTATAAAATTAAAAGACTTGAAAGTGAAAAGAGCAAAGTTTATAGTAAGCCTTATATTTATAAGAAACAAATAATAGGCCGATTTTATTCTTGATTTTGTTTTCACTATTATAAAAGCTGGTAAAAGCTTCGCAGCAGACTTTAAAGTAGTTTTGTTTATTTAGGTTGGAATTTTGATTTTTTAAGCTGCATTTTTGATATAACATAAAATATTCAAATTTTTTTATTAATATAAAATTCGGCAGACTTAGCTAATTATATTTCATAACAGAAATCAGAAACTTACTAAATATTATAGAAATGGATATTTTTCTTAAAAAAAAAGAAAAAATAACATAGAAAATATCATTTTAGAAGCCTTCTCTCACAATAGATTCATAATTTTGTACTAATTTATTATTAGACCATTAAATTAAAAAGCTGTCGAAAACGACCCTCACAAAAAAAAGCCCCCGAAAATTTATGAAATTTCATTGCCAGAGACATGAATCTTTTATTAAATATACCAAAGACCTCTTCCAAAGTACATTTAAATAAAATAAATTCAGCAAATTTTTTTCAAGCAAAAAAAAACAAGTAAAAGTAACAGTAAGTCGATGCAACCGACTTATTTATACCCTACACCTAAAAAATTCAAATTAAATTACAAATCCATAAGTTATTTTAGTTAGGTACTTAACTAAAATAACTTATTACCTAAGCTAAAAAAATACATGTAATAATCCCTCCCTTAATATAGGTAGTAAGGGAGTCAGTATGATAACGTAAATGTTTTTGAATCTATAGAAATTGTGTAATTGCACAGGGGATTTTCTAGTTTAAATTTGAAATTCGTACGATAATAAAATTGTTGCTATAGTTATAAATAATAATTATTCTAAATAATTGTGCTTACAAATTATCATGTTAATTTCAAATTTAAGAACCATATAGCATGTACATATTTAAAATAACAGAATTTTATATTTTTACAAATTTAATTTAATGGTAAAAGTATCATATAGAAAAAATTTACCCTTAAACATCTTATCTTTATCACAGCACTCAAACAAATGAAACAATGACAAAATGGCAGAAAATTTAACATTCTTTGTGCAGAAAATTTTCAGCGTCTAAAAATGATGCAAATAATGCAACGTCTACAAAATGCAATGAATAAATTGCATAAAATTTGCAGCTTCAGCGCAGAAAATTTTCAGCATAAACTGTTGCGCTAAAAGAGAGAATGATAATTTTCAACTCTTGTGCAAGAAATTATCAGCGTCAACTGCAGCGCAAAAAAGGTAATGAAAATTTTATGCATCTCATATAGAAACTTTCCAGCGCTAAATTATGCGCAAAAGATGGCGTACAAAATACTCGACAAAATATTCTACACCGCTTTCATAGCTTAAAAATGCGGTTATTTCACAAATTCTAAATTTACTAAACCAATCGCAAAGTTTTACAGTGTAAAAAACATTTTTACTGTGATAGTATTTGTAAAAAGGTACCAGGGTACATTACACTACATTGTACATATAAATTATAATTGTAGTTAATATTGGTTGGTACATATGCAGTAGAATTAAAATAAAGAGTGAAGAGTATAGTTTAAGAATGAAACCATTTTTTTTTCATATTTTTTGTCCCTTTTCTTGTCAGTGTTAGTAGTATTAAGTAAGAAATATTGTGCATTATTAGCAAAGATTATCTATTACAATAAGATGGGCCACTCTCACCACGGACCAAAAATTTCTATGCTACTCGAAAAAACAAAAAGCAACAAAATTGAAAGAAATAGATAGTAATAGGACTTTATCATGTGAAAAAAAAGCAAAAACCTGACACTATACAGCAAACTGTGTCGAAAGTGTAAAACGCAAAATAAATTTAAATAAATTGTAGTTTTAAAATTTGAAAAAAAAAACTTTTTTTTGTTTTAGAATATTTAATCCAAAATTTTAAAAACGATTTACTGAAACAACTAATTTGAAGCTGTAAAGAAAAGTATAAGGAATTAAAATAGGATTTTAAAATACATATATTATATTTATTTTTTACAAATGTTGAACACTTAACATTTTATGTCTTATATCAATTTCTTTAACATTTTATTAAAGTTTTTTATTAAATTATGAATTCTGACTATAATCTTTTCACTTCAAATTTCTCCTTTTTAACATTATATTGTCCTTTTTCAAAATCAAATTCGTCCAAATTTTCAAAATCAATTTTATCTGTTTTTAAAATCTAAAATTTTGACGAATTTGATTTTAAACGAGGAAGAATACAGTTGCCTTTGTCAACTCTTAGATACCCGTACGAACCGTTAGTATATTCACAGCCTGTCACTCTGCTTACAATATTATTTTTTTAATATTTTAGTATTTTAAAATAATTTGGGTGAATTTTATAATTTCTAGAACTTAATATTAAATGTATATTAAATTTACTTAGTACAAAATAATAAATATAATTTTAAATATTATATTATATTATATTTAAATATTCCATTGACAGAATAATTTCTTATAAGTACAATAAAATACATATATGTATGTAAATACGGCGCTATATAATATACATCTATACTCTTATCATTCATTCACTAGTGACATATACGATATATTGTAAATAAACATGATATTATATAAGTATGTATATATATCAATATCATATAAATAAAAATTCTTCAAGCAACCGTTATGTTGTTTATTTATTTACATTTTTTTGTACTACGCATTATATCCTCAACAATTTCAAATTATCGAGTAAAACAAAATGCAAAAAATTAGTTAAAGAAATTTGTTAGAAAATTTGAAAAAATCAAGTAACTCTTTCGTCAAATATAAAGTAACCATATTTTATTAAATAAAGTTGTTAACAGAAATAAGAGTATAATATTGAAGCTTTAATTTTTGTGTATTACTTCAAAAAAATTTTAACAGGTGTTCAAGTTACAGGTGTTTAAAAATTGGAAATTTTAAGTTTTTGACCCCTTACAGCCCCTAAAGGGAGGGTGATCCAAAAAAAATTTCAAGTTTCTAAATTAAACCGTTTAGAAGATAGAAGGGTTAAAGGATTTTGCAAAATTTTAGTTTCGCATAACGGTAAATTAAGACACCGTATGCCACAAAAATATATTTATTGTATATATACTTTTAAAGCTAATAAAAGTAGTAATTGTTTGGCGTTTTCAAAATGAAGATATACTTAATACAACTTGCGCTATAACAATTTAAATATAGAGCTTTTTTGAACCTTTGGGGAGCTGTAGCTCCGTAACGGATGGGGGTACAAAAAAAAGTTGTTAAAAATAAAATTAATATTTTTGTGATATCTATCAGCAGTTAAAATTTCATGGCTCTATTTCTAAAAAAAATGTGGGGATCTAAAAGTTAGGTGTTCGAGAGCTACCCTAAGGTTTAGTCCAAACTCAACCAAAAAAAATAGGGAACCTACAAATTACTCCCAGAATATTTTGTGTAAATTTCAAGCTTCTAGCTTTCTTAGTTTTTGAGTTAGCGTGCTGACGGACGGACGGACATTGCTCAAAAGTCTTAGAATTTTTTCTGATCCGATCCATACCTTTGAAGGTATATCTAGCTCGCTTATTTCGAGGTGTTACAAACGGAGGAGTAATTTTATTATACCCGATCCTATCGTACGGGTATAAAAAGACGAAATTGATTTTGAAAATTTGGACGAATTTGATTTTGAAATAAGACAAATATAATGTTAAAAAGGACAAATTTCAAGTGAAGAGTATAAGAGAATTTGTTGCATTTAATACAACAGTCATAATTAAAATCATTTTTTAAAAGTTCATATAATTTATATTCTAAATCTTCTTCTGTACTAATTTTACTAAAATATTTATAAATTTATTTTCTAAACTATCTAAATAATATCTAAATAAAATTTTCAATTAAAATACATTTTTCATATTCAAATTTTCAATAAACAATTTAAAGCACTTTCAATTATTACTTTTTTATTTAATTTCAAAAAATTTCAATTAACAATTTAAAATACTTTCGATTATTATTTTTTGTCACTATGTACATTATGTATAAAATTAAATAAAGTTTTGCCTTTAAAAATACATTGCAATTTCATTTCAAATATTCCTGTACTTTGTATTATAAAAATTCATAGACACAGTAACAAATTGCGCCTTTAAAAAAGCATTGTAAAAATACTATACCTAAACAATATTTCATTCATTTCCTCTCTTACAGTAATTTCAATAACAGAATGGTTTTGAAATGAAATAACATATATTTTACCTAAATGTAAAAAATGCATGAATATGTGTAAAAAACGAGAAAGAATACAGTTGCTTTTGTCAACTCTTAGATACCCGTACGAACCTTTAGTATGTTCACAGCCTGTCACTCTGCTTACAATATTATATTTTTAACTAGAAAATCCCCTGTGCAATTGCACAATTTCTATAGATTCAAAAACATTTACGTTATCATACTGACTCCCTTACTACCTGTATTAAGGGAGGGATTATTACATGTATTTTTTTAGCTTAGGTACATTAAGTACCTAACTAAAATAACTTATGGATTTTTAATTTAATTTGAATTTTTTAGGTGTAGGGTATAAATAAGTCGGTTGCATCGACATACAGTTACTTTTACTTTTTTTTTTTTTTGCTTGAAAAAAATTTGCTGAATTTATTTTATTTAAATGTACTTTGGAAGAGGTCTTTCGTATATTTAATAAAAGATTCATGTCTCTGATAATGAAATTTCATAAATTTTCGGGGACTTTTTTTTGTGTGGGCGTTTTCGACAGCTTTTTAATTTAATGGTCTAATAATAAATTAGTACAAAATTATGAATCTATTGAGAGAGAAGGCTTCTAAAATTATATTTTCTATGTTTTTTTTTCCTTTTTTTTTAAGAAAAATATCCATTTCTATAATATTTAGTAAGTTTTTGATTTCTGTTATGAAATATAATTAGCTAAGTCTGCCGAATTTTATATTAATAAAAAAATTCGAATATTTTATGTTATATCAAAAATGCAGCTTAAAAAATCAAAATTCCAACCTAAATAAACAAAACTACTTTAAAGTCTGTTGCGTAGCTTTTACCAGCTTTTATAATAGTGAAAACAAAATCAAGAATAAAATCGGCCTATTATTTGTTTCTTTAAATATAAAGTTTACTATAAACTTTGCTCTTTTCACTTTCAAGTCTTTTAATTTTATTAAGAGTATTTTTATTTTTTTCAAAACAAAGAGTCATTTGAAAACTGCCAACAGGAGATTTTTAATTTATTTTTAATTTACCGCTGCGACCAGTTAATAATGGATGTGGCAGTCATATTTAAAAATTAAAAATTTGCTTTAAATTTTGTGTCGAAAGTACTTTTTAAAAAGTAAAAGTTTATGTCTCTGATAAGACTTTTAGTCGAAGATTTGTGTCTCTGATAATAAAATTTTAAATTATGTATTAAATAAATATACAGATATATCATAATTGCCAGTTTAGTTTATATTCAGTGTGAGTGGTTTATTATAGATCTGGCCAACATCTTGTGTGTATAATATTGTGTATATTATCAGAAATGCAATCATTAATTCCTGGTTTTATATTATCTGATCTGATTAATAAATCTTATTTTTTCCATGGCTAACAATATTATTAATGATCTAATAATAAATTAGTACAAAATTATGAATCTTTTGTGAGAGAAGCCTTCTAAAATGATATTTTCTATGTTAGTTCTTTTTTTTTTTTTAAGAAAAATATCCATTTCTATAATATTTGGTAAGTTCCAGACTTCTGTTATGAAATATAATTATTTAAGTCTGCCGAATTTTATATTAATAAAAAAATTTCGATTATTTTATGTTGTTTTATGTTAAAAATCTAAATTTCAACCTAAATAAACAAAACTATTTTAAAGTCTGTTACGAAGCTTTTACCAGCTTTTATACTAATGAAAACAAAATCAAGAATAAAATCGGCTTATTTTTTTTTTCTTATAAATATGAGACTTACTATAAACTTTGCTCTTTTCACTTTCAGGCGTTTTAATTTTATCAAGAGTACCTATTTTTATTTTATTTTTTTCAAAAACAAAGATTGAAACCGCCAACAGAAGATTAACAATTTATTTTTAATTTACCGCTGCGACCAGTTCATAATGGATGTGGCGGTCAAATTTAAAAATTAAAAATTTGCTGAATTTATTTTTATTGAAAATGTGTTTTTTAAGTATGTAGTTCTCCTTTTTTGACTGTACTAACTTTTAATGAAGGGTTTGTGTCTCTGATAATACTTCTAGTGGAAAATTTGGTCTCTGGTAATAATATTTACTAAATTTATTTATATTTTTAATTAACGGTTTGTGTCTCTTGATAATACTTTGGATCAAAGATTTGTGTCTCTGCTAATAAAATTTTAAATTATTAAATAAATATACAGAAATATCATCATTGCCAGTTTAGTTTACATTCAGTGTGTGTTTTATTATAGATATAAAATATTTTTTTTTACATGTTGGCAAGGTCTCGCCAACATCTTGTTTATTATATTATAGATATTTTAGTACTTTAAAATAATTTGCAATGAATAAATTGCATAAAATTTTCAGCTTCAGTGCTGCTTTCATAGCTTAAAAATGCAGTTATTTCACAAATTCTAAATTTACTAAACCAATCGCAAAATTTTACAGTGTAAAAAACTTTTTTACTGTGATAGTATTTGTAAGAAGGTACCAGGGTACATTACACTACATTGTACATATAAATTATAATTGTAGTTAGTATTGGTTGGTACATATGCACTAGAATTAAAATAAAGAGTGGAGTATCGTTTAAGAATGAAACCATTTTTTTTCATATTTTTTTGTCCCTTTTCTTGACAGTGTTAGTAGTATTAAGTAAGAAATATTGTGCATTATTAGCAAAGATTATCTATTACAATAAGATTGGCCACTCTCACCATTGAATTGAAAGAAATAGATAGTAATAGGATTTCATCATGTAAAAATAAGGCAAAAAACTGATATGAAACGACGGCATATGAAATTTCACTATACAGCAAAGTGTGTCGAAAGTGTAAAACGCAAAATAAATTTAAATAAATTGTAGTTTGAAGATTTGAAAAAAAAAACTTTTTTTTGTTTTAGAATATTTAATCCAAAATTTTAAAAACGATTTACTGAAACAACTAATTTGAAGCTGTAAAGAAAAGTATAAGGAATTAAAATAGGATTTTAAAATATATTATATTTATTTTTTACAAATGTTGAACACTTAACATTTTATGTCTTATATCAATTTCTTTAACATTTTATTAAAGTTTTTTATTGAATTATGAATTCTGACTATAATATACTCTTTTCACTTCAAATTTCTCCTTTTTAACATTATATTGTCCTTTTTCAAAATCAAATTCGTCCAAATTTTCAAAATCAATTTTATCTGTTTTTAAAATCTAAAATTTTGACGAATTTGATTTTAAACGAGGAAGAATACAGTTGCCTTTGTCAACTCTTAGATACCCGTACGAACCGTTAGTATGTTCACAGCCTGTCACTCTGCTTACAATATTATTTTTTTAATATTTTAGTATTTTAAAATAATTTGGGTGAATTTTATAATTTCTAGAACTATGGGTTGTAGATATATTCAAACTATGTTTATACATTCTTCAAAAGCAAATTCTAACCTTCCACATAACGATTATCAATCCAAAACTTTTTCAAATATTCTATAGTACCAGCGGTAAATATAGCGGTAAATGTATATTAAATTTACTTAGTACAAAATAATAAATATAATTTTAAATATTATATTATATTATATTTAAATATTCCATTGACAGAATAATTTCTTATAAGTACAATAAAATACATATATGTATGTAAATACGGCGCTATATAATATACATCTATACTCTTATCATTCATTCACTAGTGACATATACCATATATTGTAAATAAACATGATATTATATAAGTATGTATATATATCAATATCATATAAATAAAAATTCTTCAAGCAACCGTTATGTTGTTTATTTATTTACATTTTTTTGTACTACGCATTATATCCTCAACAATTTCAAATTATCGAGTAAAACAAAATGCAAAAAATTAGTTAAAGAAATTTGTTAGAAAATTTGAAAAAATCAAGTAACTCTTTCGTCAAATATAAAGTAACCATATTTTATTAAATAAAGTTGTTAACAGAAATAAGAGTATAATATTGAAGCTTTAATTTTTGTGTATTACTTCAAAAAAATTTTAACACGTGTTCAAGTTACAGGTGTTTAAAAATTGGAAATTTTAAGTTTTTGACCCCTTACAGCCCCCAAAAGGGAGGGTGATCCAAAAAAAATTTCTGAAATGACTCATACTTATTTTCAAAGATCTAACTTCTGTCAAAATTTCAAGTTTCTAAATTAAACCGTTTAGAAGATAGAAGGGTTAAAGGATGTTGCAAAATTTTAGTTTCGCATAACGGTAAATTAAGACACCGTATGCCACAAAAATATATTTATTGTATATATACTTTTAAAGCTAATAAAAGTAGTAATCGTTTGGCGTTTTCAAAATGAAGATATAATAGAATACCTTATACAACTTGTGCTATAACAATTTAAATATAGAGCTTTTTCGAACCTTTGGGGAGCTGTAGCTCCGTAACGGATGGGGGTACAAAAAAAAGTTATTAAAAATAAAATTAATATTTTTGTGACATCTATCAGCAGTTAAAATTGCATAGCTCTATTTCGAAAAAAATGTGGGGATCTAAAAGTTAGGTGTTCGAGAGCTACCCTAAGGTTTGGTCCAAACTCAACCAAAAAAAATAGGGAACCTACAAATTACTCACAGAATCTTTTGTGTAAATTTCAAGCTTCTAGCTTTCTTAGTTTTTGAGTTAGAGTGCTGACGGACGGGCGGACGGACATGGCTAAGGAGAATGTAAATATTATACGATATATTATTTTTATTTTATTTATTTATTTATTTATAATAATATTACATACATAAATGTAAAACAATATTATTGAATCATCGGCTACCAAGGCCATTATAGGTTTTTATACTATTATTAAATTATATACTAATATTATTTATTTTGTTTATATTATACTATATATTTACATTATATTTGGTCGTAAGGGGGGTATGTAAAGTAAAAACACTTACGACCTGTGCAGAGATCGCACCCACACTCCTTCGGTTAATACACTACACGCCTACCCTATTTTATTTATTTGTATTAATATTACAAATCACATAAGATATTGCATGCAAAACCATCGGCTACTAAGGCCATTATAGGTGGAATACTATTAAATTATGCACTAATATTTTTTTTTTGTTTATATTATATATTTTATATTTACGCTGTATTTGGTAGGAAGGGGGATTTGTTAACCACTAGGTCACCGAGGTCCATGTATAATTTAAATGGTTATACCAAATATAATACCAAAAATTAAATACACTAAGGTGAACCCAAAAATTATATAACTAACTAAAGTTTTAAAATTTTTTTTAAGTATATATTTTTAAGTGCTTGTAATTTTATGTGTGATTTGTACAACTCGAAAACATTATTAGATTATTTTACCAATATAAAATTATTTTTAAAATTATTTAGGTAGACTTGAATTTAGCAAAAATACACGATAAAAAATCCTAAATACATGTATCCTACGTTTCACACAACTTTAGTCTAAACTCGTAAACAATTAAAATATTATAAAAATTACTTTGTCATCATTATAATTAAAAACAAAGAAAAAAAGAATTCATTTGCAAAATATCCTATTATTAAAAAAAAATTTTTTTTTATTATTGCTTAGAATTATAATTTTGTTTTACAAGTTCTTTTATGCCGATTGGAACGTTTAATTGAATTCAATACATTTTTTTTTATTTTAAAACTTCAACTCGGCTTTTTCCCTTTTCTAAAAATATTACATCAATAAAAATTAGATTTTAAATTTAATTATGCATTTTTAATTATGTCAAAGCTTTCAGATAAAATTATAATTTTTTCATCCAGGTATAAAATTTTATACGGCACACGAGTTTTTAATCTTACATAATTTATCTGTTTGTAAAATTTCTAAATTGATATAAAAAAAATTAAAAAATTTGCTCTCAAAGGTTAACATTTCAATATTTATAAAATGTAAGATTTTCTAAGCAAAGAAAAAAATAATATGCTTATACATATACATATATTTATATATATAAATAATTAGCTGGCTATACTACTCTATACTCTCCATTCATTAATAATTTTTTCCTTGGCTACTTCTTTTTATAAAGTAAAGTGACTGAAAATAAAAAAAAAAAAATAAACTATTCATTATCATACCAATACCTTAAATAAAAAAAAAAAACCTTGAGTTTAGTATTATGACTTGTTTGATTTTTCGTTAGAAGAATGAGATTTGAAAAATGAGAAATTTGAAGAATGAGAAATTTGAAGAATGAAGAATGAGAAAGAACAGTCAAAAATAATATGTTCACATTTTTAATGCAATGTTTTTCTTTCTTTGGGGCCCTTCAAACTAAAAAAATTGTGAAAGATTTTTTGTTCTACTTGCGTTATCTATATATATATATATATAATTTCTGATAATACGATAAAGAAATCATATAGGTATGTACATACAGAATTCACGTAGAAGAAAAAATCGTAGTCAATTTCATTGATTTGAAATCACACCACGATCGTATTTGGGGTTATTTCGTAAAGAGATGACCGTATTTTTGGTATAACATCAAAGAACATAAGAAAAACAAAAAAATATTATTTTTTCATTCATTCTGCTTACATTTCATAACCCAGAAAACTTAGGAAAAATCTATAGAATCACTTCTATAATGAGTATGAGAATTCTCATACTCTCAGAACCACTGAGAAAATGGTCAACACTTATACCACAATGCCAACCTTTCGGTCACACACAGGCATATTATAACAAGGATTTTGCCTGTGTAAAATGCGCTGGAAATGAGCGACATCAGCTTGCACATTAAAAAAAGAACAAAAACCTAAATGTGTTAATTTTCGTGGTGACCACCCTGCAAGTTATAGAGGTTGTCCCATCGAAAAAAATCAACAACAAAGGAACAATCAGCAAGCGAACACACGCAATAAACAGAACAAAATAGTCTTGGGCAAAGAAGGTAAAGGAAATACATTAAAACAACCACTCCATATATACAAACTGGGAATAATAAGTCATATGCACAGATAGCTAAAAACAAACAACAAGAAGAAACCTATGAAAGAAATGCTAAACACTATTTTGCAGAAAATGTATGACGAAGACGATTCACTCCAAAAACTACGGAACGAGATAGCGGAAATAAAGAAAAACAACAAGTAAAAGAGTGCCAAATAAAAATAAAAATGACTAATACTCTTAAAATTGCCACATGGAATGCAAACGGAATTTACAAACATGTTCCGGAACTTGAAATATTTCTAATGAATGAAAATATTGACATATGCCTGATTTCTGAAACACACATAAAAAAGAGTCAAATCTAAAAGTACCCGGTTATGAATGTTATCATACTCCACATCTTACTGATAAAGCGAGAGGAGGGTCAGCAGTGATAGTCAAAAATAATATTAAGAATCATGAAGAACCAAATATAGTAAATTGGGCAAGACAAACAACAACGATTAGTATATGGACTAAAAATAAAAACTTTAAGATAGTAGCCATATACTGTCCGCGAAATCACTCGCTAAATAAAGATGATTACTTCAACTTGTTCAAGTCATTAGGAAATAACTTCATTGTAGGAGGCGATTTTAATGCCAAACACACCTACTGGGGCTCGAGACTAACATTTATATTTTTATAATTAAGCGAAATAATAAAAATATTGTTTGTTTTGTTTTATACTTGACTTTTATTTATTTATTTATTTTTATATATAACATTATTTTGTTTTACATTAGATTTTTATTTATTTATTTATTTTTATATATAACAAAACAATTTCTTTTTATTTATTCAACTTTTTATATAACAAAACAACTTCTGATCGAACCAACGTCCAGTAGCAGAATCAATGCATTTTTATATTAGAATATTTACATTCTTAATAAGTCACGTTGCAATGCAACGTGCTGAGAAAATTATTATTGAAGTTTGGAATGTACAGTTATTTTAAGATAGGATCATGTTACAAGTTACAATAATATGTTGACGCGCGCAAAAGTAAGTTTGCGCGTGTGAAAGAAAATAAAAATATATTCAAAACATTGTTTTATTACAGGGTGACATAACTTCCCCACCCTTTGACGGAGGCTCCGACGAAGTTATCTTGATTGTTTTGTTTTTATAACAATTTTTTAACTTTACAATTTGAATTAATAGTACAATTATAATTATTACTATTATTATTTTAGTTACATAATTTACAATATTTCCAATTTTATTAGTATACAAGATTTCTTTAATTTGTTCTCTGTTATTTTTAATGTTTTTTACATGCAGTTCTTCAAAGTTTAACAATTCATTATTATTGACATTTCTTTTTATAATTACATTTAAAGTAGGTAAAATTATATGGTCTTTTATTTCGATTTCAAAATTTTTATATGTTAAATTATTAATTCTAATTTGACATTTTTCGAATCTTATTAAATTAGTACCTTCAATGAAGGTTTCAAAATTATTACAATTATGGAATATCTGTGTTCTTTTAATATTTTTTATAATTATAAGACCATTTTTAATTTCTGTAATAGATTGTTCGAAAAAATTTTTAAACATACAATTAGCTTCCTTATTATTAAAAATATTATATGTACAGTTATAGTTTATATCTTTTAAGTTTTTCTTTAGATTTTGAATTACATTTGAGTGATAAATATTTTTATTTTCATCAATCAGAATTTCCTTTTCTCCTATATATAAAATTTTATTGTCTTTAGTAGGTAAAGGTTCTATTAAGATTTTAGAATAGAGTTTATTAGTAAAATTTGGTATTAATAGAATTATGACTATTTCGTTTCCGAATGTTATTATATTAATTTTGATATTTGTCAGAATGTCCAAGTTTTGTATTATGTTAAATTCTTCGTCTGTTAGTATATTTTTTGATAGTATTCCTAATCTGCTCATTAGTAGTGTCTGTTCAATATCGTCAATGTGATTTCTGAGTAAGGTAATGTCGTAATTAATTTGATACATGCACTCCATAAGTGCCATTTGGTGTTCCATTTTAGATATTTTATTGTTGAGTTCATTAGTTAAATTTGTTACGAATTTTCTTATTGTGTGTTGTTGATTCTTGATATGTTCTGTAATGTTGTAAGTTTGTTCAATTAGGTCAGAGTTTATTTTAACTTGTTTATTGTTTTCTGTTATTAACATTTTGTTGTTATCTGTTAAAGCTTGTAGTTTGTTACGTATTTGAATTTCATCGTCGCTGTCCATCGTGCCTGTTATGTACTTTAGCACTTTTCCTATTCCGTTTACAAGTCCTCTTTTGTTTCTTTTGTGAGGAATAATGTTTTTTATTTTAGAGACTAGTGATTTGTAGTTGTGAGTTATTGTATTAAATATTGGTCCGTTCGAACTCAGTTCAGTTGAAAATGGTTGTATGTTGGTCCATATGTCTTGAAGGGTTTCTTCGTACTTTGTAATGTTGATTATGTGTAGGATTTTGTTATAGTTGCTTATAAGTTTTACTTCTCCTAGTTTTAAGTTAATATGTCCGTTTTTATTATTGTTCAAGTCTTGAATATCTATTATCTGAGATGTTGATAGATTGACAAATTCGAAGAGAATGTAGAGACTTAGTATGCTGTACTTTTTCATGGTGGAAAGGTCCTAAAAAGAGATTTGTTTTTTTTTTTTTTTTAAAAAAGGAAATATTAGTAAATAGTAATTTATAGTTATTTTGTAGGATTTTATAAATTGTTATTCTGTCTTGAATGACCTGAGATAAGATTTTTCATTTTACTTCTATGTTTTGTTAAGTTTCCTTTGGTGTTTACTTTAAGTCTGATATGTAATGGGTTTTGGAACTTTTTTCGTTTTCTAACGTGGGTTTTATAATATTTATGGCCAGTGTCTTTGTCGACTACGTGTTCTTCATCAGTTAATTCGGTGTCTATTTTTCGGAATTTTGAATGATTTTTTCCTCCCCTTATTTCTTTAATGTAGTTGATTCCTGCTTCTAAAGATATGTCGACTTTGTTTTCGTTTGCTTTTTCAATAACGCGGTTTTTCTTTTCTAATATTTTGTTGTAGATTTGTTCGTATTCGCTTTCTGTTATTTTACCTTGAATGAAATCTATTGGTTTCTTGTTTGTTGAGGAGTGTATCGTATTGTTGTAATACCCGTTTATTAAAATCATTTGCTCTTCGATTGGTAGATTTTTCTTTGTATGTTTTAATAGTCTGAGGTGCTCGTTGATGGTGTTATGCAAGCGCTCTATGTCTGCGTTACTGTTGTGATTTGAATTGGAAGTGTAGTGGATTGTGATATTATTTTCTTCCAAAAATTTTCTCATTAAATGGGATTTCATTCCTAATTCGTTATCAGTAACTATTTTCGCTATGTTACCGTATGTGCTAATATACTCTGCAATTGCTCTTCTGAATTCTGCCTCACTTCTATTTTGTACTTTAGTAAACATGGCGATTTTACTGAATTTATCGATCATAGTGACAAATAATGACTTGTTTATGGAATAGAATATGTCCATATGGATTATTTGGTTAGGTTTATTCGGAGTTTCGGATATTTTTAACGGAATCTGTGGGGGTTTTCTTTCATATTTTTCTAGAATGCACACTTCGCAGTTATTTATAAATTCTGATATCTTAAGTTTTAAATTTGGGTGATAGAATTCGTTTTTCATTTCTTCGTTAATTTCGTTAATGCCACGGTGATTGTTTTCCAAGTGCTTTGTTTGAATGAGATTTTCTAGTTCTTCGTCATTGGTAATATTTTTCAGTAATTTTTTACTCCTAATAATTTTGTAATTTATAAAATGTTCGCGAAGGATAGGATTTATTTTATCAAATATTTCGTCGTTTACATATATGGCGTTAGTTCGTTTTGGGTCAAAATGATTCTTGATAATCATTTTTAATGTGATATCGTCTAAGACTTTTATGGATATTGTTTTAAGGGTTTTGTTAAATATATTTCGTGTTTTGATTTGCAAAGAGCCCGAATTAATTTTGTTTATTATAATTTGATTTTTGTATAAATTTAAAGGCGTAACTGTTTCTATAATATTAGTTTGGAATGGGATATTTTCGTTTTGGTTTATGTCTATTCTACTTAGGAAATCAGCTACCTTATTTTCACAACCTTTTTTGTATGATATGTCATAGTCATATTCTTGAATTTGCAATTTCCATCTTATTAATTTGCTGTTTGGTTCTTTAAGACTGTGTAACCAAACTAAGGGCTTGTGATCTGTGAAGAGTTTAATTTTTCTACCGAAAACATATGGTCTGAATTGTTTAAGTGACCATACAATACTGAGAAGCTCTTTCTCGATTGTTGAATAATTAATTTCGTGCTCATTTAGTGTGCGAGACACGTATGAGATTGGTTTTCCTTCTTGAGATAGTACGCCACCTATGGCATAATGACTCGCATCTGTGGTTATTTCGAAATTTTTTTCAAAATCGGGGTAGATAAGAATTGGTGCTGATATTAATTTCTTTTTTAGATCGTTGAAACTTTGGATGTATTTGTGGTTATTTATGTCTACTTTAGAATTTTTCTTTAAGAATAGAGTCATGGGTTTTGCTATCTCGGCGAAATTTTTTATGAATTTCCTATAGTATCCTGCGATACCTAGGAATCTTTTTATTTCCTTTGGAGTTTTTGGAATTTGGTAGTTTTTAATTACCTCTATTTTCTTTTGGTTGGGATGTATTCCGTGTTCATTGATAACGTGTCCTAAAAATTCGACTTCTTTTCTTAGAAAGTCGCATTTGTCTAGTTGTACTCGAAGTCGAGCTGATTTTATTTTTGTGAAAATTTTTTTTAAGTTTTTTATGTGTTCTTCTAAACCGTTTGAGAACACTACAATGTCGTCCATGTACGTTAGACATTCTTTGCCTATATTTTCCCTCAATATATTGTCCATCAGGCGTTGAAAGGTACTAGGGGCATTTTTCAGCCCAAAAGGCATTCTACTAAATTCGTAGTGTCCGTTGTCAACAGAGAATGCAGTCTTTTGTATGTCTTCCGGTTCCATTTCTATTTGATGGAATCCGGATTTTAAATCTATTACAGAGAAATACGTACTTTTCCCTAATTTGTCCAATATTTCTTCAATATTAGGGATTGGATAAGAGTCTTCAATTGTCTTTTCATTAAGTTTACGGTAGTCTATGACAAGACGGTATTTCCGCTCGCCAGAGGAATCTAATTTTTTGGGAATAACCCAAACTGGGCTGTTGTACGGACTATTGCTATGTTGGATAATTCCATTTTCCAACATTTCCTGAATTTGCTTTTGTATCTCTATTTTGTGGATATATGGGTATCTGTAAATTTTGCTTTTTATTGGTATGTTGTCTATAGTATTAATTTTGTGTCTGATTTTGTTGGTAACTGAGAGAGGTATTTGTTCAGAAAATATTTCATTAAATTCAGATATAAGATGATTTAATTGAAGTTTTTCTTCTTTATTTAAGTGGTCGGTTTTAATTTTTTCTGGAATAATTTTACTGTCTTTGTACGTTAAGTATTCGTTTGTTTCGTAATTATTGAAATCCAAGATTTCGTCTATTTCTGCGGACGGGAATGGTTCGTTGAAATTGAACATTTTAGGTTGGTCACATACGTTAAGTATTTTGGCTTTTGCTTGAAAGTCGTTTACTTCATAAATACCTTCTAGAATTCGAACGTCGGCATTTAAATTAGTTTCTTCTATCATTGCGTCACCTTTTTGTTGTTTGACAGGGATTTTATAATAATATTCCCCAGGTTCGATTTGGTATATGGTATTTTCTGGTTGGTGACTAAAGTATAATTTTATTGGAGTGTCGTTCATCATGAGAATTTTATTTTTGTAATCGATAACAGCGTTACCTTGCATTAGTATATCATTACCTATAAGGCCATGGTATTTTTCATGAAAATCATGAACCAAAAATACAAATTTTTCATTATTGTTTGGTTTGAATTCCTCAAAAATATTTATACTTATTGCTTGATTTATTAAGACATCTTTTTTCAATGCTCTCAAAATTTTTGAATTTTTTAGTTGTATTCTAGGTATTTCCTTGAAAGTGTCTGGTCGGATTATTGAGCTTGAAGCGCCACTGTCGATTAGAAAATTGTATTCCTTTATTTTTATGTAGGTGAGTCGGTTTGGCCAGTCTCCCGAAAATTTCCTATATCGATGGTTTGCTGATTATTAACATCCATGGGTTCTACTTGCGAATTGTAATTGTTTTGGTAGTTGGGGTTGTAGTGAGAATTTCTGTTCTGGTTTGGTTGCCAATTATTGTAAAATGGTCGTTGATTATTTATATGATTGTACACACCAGGTGGGCTTCTGTTATTATTATGAAGAATGTTGGGATTAGAGGTACCGTTTTGGTGCGTTGTATTTGGAGATGTATTATTGTTGAAATATCTGATTGAGCGATTACCATTATTATTAATATTATTAGAGGGGTTTCGAATAGAATTACGATTATTATCACGATTTGGATTGTCTTGAATGTTATTTGAACGATTTTGGGATGTTTTGTTACTAATGTAACGATTATTGTTATTATGGCGATTACGATTACTGTTATGGTTATTTTGGGTATAGTTATGATTGACATTGATATTCGAAAAAGCGTAGCCCGATTCGTATAAAATTTTCATTGCATCTTCTAACGTCTTAGGATCTCTGCAAGATAGGATTGATTTCAAGGGTTCAGGAACTTTATTTTTAAAAGTATCTAAAGCTCTTTGAACGTTAGCTTTTAAATATCTTTCTAATTCGTCGTTATTGTTTTGGTATTCCAACTGTGTTTTTGTATTTAGTCTTCTAAGTATAGCTTTCACGTCGTTGTAAAATTCGACAGCATTCGTCTTAAAAGTTTGGCCCCTTAACTGGTCAAAAAGTTGGTCAGCGGATAGCCTATCGCCAAAATTGTTATTAAGTACTTTTTTAATTTCATCCCAGGTGGTAGCTTGATGATTGATTTCGATAACTTCTCTGGCACTTCCAGTTAATTTTGATTTAATTATGTCAGAGAAAATTCCTTTTGAGAATTCGTCGTATTGGAGTAGTAAAGGTGTGATCCGATCTACTAAATCGATAAAAGTTTGTAAGGTACCGAATTTCCCATTAAATTCAGGTACACGTTCTAAATATTTAAGTGGGTCAATTGTAAGGCTTTTTGGGTCTGTCATGATTCGATTTTCTGTATTTCTATTTAAATTTAATTTCGATAATTCTTCTATAAGTATGTCAACAACTCCGATAGCTACGAAATGTTGTGACATAAACGGCAAAATGAAAGTTTAGTACTATATGAAAAGGAAATTCGATTTATACAAAATTTATTTATGAATGTAATTTTTATTTAATTTGACTGGTTGTAATTCTTGTTTACTTCTCATCAAAAGTATAAATTTAAAATTAGGTAATTTATTATTTTCTTTTCTTATTTTATTTTTTTTTATTTAATAGTTTTTTTTTGATTAAAAATTGTTTATTGTATATATTTTTTTTTTATAAGTATGTAATTATTTTTTGTAATATTTATTTAAGCTTTATTTTTATTATAATTTTTTTGCTAGATTGTAAATTTTCGAACATATATATATTTTGGAATATGTATTTTAAAGTAATTATCAATATGAAAACAAAATTGTATTATTAGTAATAGTATGAAGAAAAAATTGTTTTATTTATTTTTTGGAAGTTAATACTACTTATTTCTTTTATTATTTTACGCTTCCCCTTTTTTTTTTTTTATTTAATATCTACTTATTACTTATTTAATATTTCATATGGTTTTAATATTTTATTATTTGATTTTAATTTTATTCTTTTTTCTTTCAGGTAATATATTCGCTTGGAAAAATTTATTTAATAAGTTAACACTGGGTTATTTGATTTTATCGTACGAAAAAAAAATAAATTTGATGTAATATAAAAAATATATTTTCTTTTAAAATTTTAGTGCTACTGCTAATAGTGATTACGAAAAAAGTTAAACAAACTTTTGCAAAATAATAGTCTTTAGCAATATTTTAAAACAATGAAAAATTATTTATATACTTAGGTGTTTTAAATTTAATTCTTTTACTTTAAATTTATTTGATTCAAATAGACTTTAATTTAGTTTTACCCAGATGATATTTAAAGCACGTTTATATATATAAAAAAAATATTCTCTTTAAAACACAAAGAATTTTGATTTCTTCTATTAATTTAATCTATTATATTGGTAAAACTTGGAAAAATAAAAACTCACGGTTTGTTGGTTGTTGTACTGCTGGTGTTGTAGCCCTGGTACTCTTCGATTCAGCTATTGGTTGTTGTTGTTGTTTCGGCCGGATGATTGCTAGGTTTTTCTTTTTCTGCGTCCTTGAGTATATTGACATATACTAACTGGTGCACTTTGTATAGTATGTACAATTTTTGTTTTTTGGTGATTTTCGTTCACTTATTATTTTGTGATTTTCATTCACTTATTATTTTATGATTTTCGTTCATTTATTGTTTTTGTTATTTTTTAAGTATGCACTAGTTGACGCATCCTACCGACTGCGCCATTTATATTTTTATAATTAAGCGAAATAATAAAAATATTGTTTGTTTTGTTTTATACTTGACTTTTATTTATTTATTTATTTTTATATATAACATTATTTTGTTTTACATTAGATTTTTATTTATTTATTTATTTTTATATATAACAAAACAATTTCTTTTTATTTATTCAACTTTTTATATAACAAAACAACTTCTGATCGAACCAACGTCCAGTAGCAGAATCAATGCATTTTTATATTAGAATATTTACATTCTTAATAAGTCACGTTGCAATGCAACGTGCTGAGAAAATTATTATTGAAGTTTGGAATGTACAGTTATTTTAAGATAGGATCATGTTACAAGTTACAATAATATGTTGACGCGCGCAAAAGTAAGTTTGCGCGTGTGAAAGAAAATAAAAATATATTCAAAACATTGTTTTATTACAGGGTGACATAACTACTAACATCTGCAAAAGGTTAGGAGCTCTACAAACAGACCCGAAAATATAGATGCGACTTTTTCTCATCTGGTTCACCAACCTATTGGCCTACAGATCCATCAAAAACACCAGATCTTATCGATTTTTTTGTTATAAAAGGAATGACAAGTGATCAAATAGATGTGCAAAGTTATGATGATTTATCCAGTCATTTACTCCAGTCATTTTAACGTGTGGTAAAGATCTAAAACAAAAGGAAAATATACGAAGTCTAGCAAACAAAAAAACCGGTTGGAATAAATTTAGAAGGAAACTTAAAATAAATCCAAGATCGTTGTTAGAAACAAGAAAACAAATAGACAGAGAAGTCGAATATTTCACATCAGAAATTCAAACGGCAGCAGAGGAGAGTACACCGTCAGTGCGTGCGAGCATGCAATACAGAACCAGCTATCCAAGAGAAATAATTAAACTTATCCAGCAAAAAAGAAGGGCTAGAAGGAAATGGTAAATAACAAGGTTGCCGGGTGATAAAGCCCATCTAAATCGGCTGAGCAAAAGACTAAAAAACAAATTAATAAGTTCAAAAATGAGTCTATTAATATTTTTCGTAGTAAATTAACAGCTACTGAGAGCACAGACTACTCATTATGGAAAGCTGCAAATCGGCTGAGAAGACCAAAGATTCAAAACCCACCGTTGAAAACCGAAGATGGGAAATAGATTGGAAATCTAAAGACAAAGTCAGAATCTTTTCCGAACACCTGTCTTCAAATCATTTCCGCAAAGTGTAGCTGATGGAAATACAGATCTCATAGCAAAAATTGATGTAGAGGAAATACCGTATGTCACCTTGAAAGAACTGAAGGATGTTTGTATAAATAACCTCAGTAACAAGAAAAGCCCAGGTTATGATGGTATTTCCGGGAAAATTATAAAAGAACTGCCAGATGCAGGTTTTCTAAAACTACATCATATTATTAGCGCTTGCTTCAAATTAAAGTATGTACCTCGTATTTGGAAAATAGCCGAAGTAATTGTTATACCTAAGCAAGGCAAACCTCTAACAGAAGTCACATCTTATCGCCCAATATCTTTACTGCCAATAATGTCAAAGATTTTTGAGAAAATATTGCTGAAAAGGCTTAATGTAATTATTAAGCAAAGAAATCTAGTTCCATCAATTTGGATTCAGAAATAACCATTCAACACTAGATCAGGTCCATCGCATAACAGATATAATAGAAAAAACATTTGAGGAAAAAAGTCTGCTCTGCTGTCTTCTTGGATGTGGCCCAGGCATTCGATAAGGTATGGCACGAAGGTCTCAAGTTTAAACTTCACAGAGACCTACCTAGACAATATTTTGAAGTGCTTGACTCATACCTAAGCAATAGATACTTCAGAGTTCGCTATGGAACTGAATACTCAGACTTAAAAGCGATAACGGCAGCTGTTCCACAGGGAAGTGTTTTCGGGCCTGTATTATATCTATTGTTCACAAGAGATATCCGTCAAGATGTTACTACAGCGACATTTGCAGATGATACTGCGATTTTCGCCGTCGGAAATTGACGCCAAAAATAAATTGCAAATGTAATAAGTAAAATAACAACTTGGACGTAAAAATGGCGAATCAAGTTAAACGAAACTAAATCAACTTTTGAAGATCTCCACCGACCTATGAAAAAAAAAACAAAATTCTGCTCTTAACTCATTTTCTTCGAACTGATTTTTTTTCTCTAAAAACTGATTTTATTTTGTTAACATACATACACATACATACATATCTATCTATGTATCACAAACAAATGTTCTTATAATTTTAAAATGTAATTTTATAGATTTCATATTCTCATTCATAAACTACATAAACTATCAAGACAGGAACTGAAGAGAACGAAAGCTCAATTTACCCCACTATTTACATTGGCTCTTATAGGAAAAGTAAAAGCTAAATAGTGGGGTAACTTTAAATCTTTACTAACTTCTAAAATAGACATTTTTTTGAAAAAGCCCATTTTTAAGCCCATTTCTAAGCAAACCTTAAAATTCATAATTTTTTACACTATCTGAATAGAAAAAAAAATTGAATTTATAATTTTTTTATTTATAAAAACGTTGATAAAAAAAAGTCTACCCGAATTTTAATTTAGTACAATAATAGCACAATAAAAGTGAGCGAATTAAATTAAACAGTATAACACAATATAAGATTCATTTTTAAACGGCTGGGTAAATAAAAAAATATATATAATACTATACTCTTATAACATATTATCTTATAATTTATAATCTAATATTTCATACCTAAAAATAGAAAATAATAATTAATAACAAAAATAATATAAATAAATACCTATAATCATGTTCCAGAAATAATCTATATCTAATAAATAATACTTAATACAAAAAATACCTATTCCATCATGTGCACTTGTCAAACTGACATCAATGACATATGACATGACTAGCATAACCCAACAAACATCTGTACGTCAAGAGATAGGGATATGTAATCGCACCAAGACATCTTGCGGAAATATTTGGCGTCGTCTTTCTACAAGACGTGAGATTATGGAAATCATGTGGATAGCTATAGCAGACCAGTCATCTTGCTTAGCGAACAAAATATGACTCAAGAAACTGAAACAGAGCCTCGGATATTACAAAATGAAAATACGGTAACGACCATTGGCACGAAAACAAGGACAAGAATTGGAAATTGGAATGTACGCACTCTGAAAGAAACATCAAGGTTAGCCCAAGTAGAAAGAGAAAGACAGAAATACAAAGTTAAAATTCTGGGGTTGAGTGAGATAAGATGGCCTGGCACAGGAGAAATAACTACATCTGAAGGAAGTAAGATGATATACAGTGGAACAGAGAGCAGAAGTGAAAGTGGTGTAGGAATAATAATAGATAAAACATTGAAAAATAGCCTAATAAGCTGGACCCCGGCCTCCGACAGAATTATACAAGCAAGATTCCACTCTGCAATACGAAAAATTTGTATAATTCAATGTTATGCTCCCACAGAAGCGGCATCCGAAGAGATGAAAGACGAGTTCTACTCCCAGCTCTCCGCAATCTTAGAAAGAATTCCCAGAACCGACATCATACTAATAATGGGAGACTTTAATGCAAAAGCTGGTTCAAACCCGGATAGCGATTACAAGAGGATCATGGGACATCATGGAATTGGTAGTATAAATAACAACGGTGAACGACTAGTAGGACTCTGTCTGGAACACAACCTGGCAATCGGTGGAACACTCTTCCCACACAAAAACATTCACAAATATACATGGGAATCTCCAGATGGCCGTACTAAAAACCAGATAGATCATATATGCATCAGCACAAAATGGAAATCATGCCTACTAGATGTAAGAACGTGGAGAGGAGCAGATGTTCATAGTGATCATACGCTGCTAACAGGAGACATAAGAATAAGACTCAAAGCCACTCAGAATAACACAATCAAAAGAAAGCACCAAATCAATACTGTAAAACTAAAATGCAATAATACAAAAAGAGAATTTGTAACAAAGCTGCAGAATCAGCAAATGAATACAGACAATTTACAGTCAATCTTACATCAAGTTGGTGAAGAAGTCTTAGGTAAAACAATACCTAATAAGAAAGAGTGGATATCCGATGAAACCTGGACCCTAATTCAGCAAAGAAGGAAACTTAGAGAAAAACTATTACTAACCCACCCAATCGGATGAAGTCAAAAACCAATATAACCTGAAAGCGAAAGAAGTAAAGAAAAGTGCCAGAAGAGACAAAAAGAAACTCTTCAACAATATTGCAGCTGATGCACAAAGAGCAGCAAACCAAAATAATATGCGCTCCCTCTACAACAAAGTAAGAATTCTTACAAAACAGAACTTAATGAAAAATCGTCCAATTAGAAATAAGAATGGACAAATGCTCACTTCAACCCAAGAGCAAATCCAAAGATGGAAAGAACATTTCGAAGAAACATACAACGAAGATAGTGGAGATAGTAATGAAAGCAATGAAGAAGAAAGTTCCCCTACTGCAGACACAAGAAGCCGAATTACTGTAAATGCCCCATCAAACAGAGAAATTATAGCTGCACTTTCAAGGCTGAAAAGCAACAAAGCGCCGGGTATAAATAGAATACCTTCAGAACTTCTCCAAGCAAACACAGGATATATAGCAGAAGTTCTTCAGCCTATCTTGGAAGAAATTTGGAACAATGAAGCCATACCGGAAAGCTGCAAAACAGGAATCATAATAAAACTTTCAAAAAAGGGAAATCTCCAAGAATGCAAAAATTGGCGTGGTATTACAGTCCTAAACACACTAAATAAATTACTGGCTCTCATAATACACTCCAGAATTGAAGCACGAATAAAGGACACCCTTCGTGAGCAACAAGCAGGTTTTAGAAAGCAGCGCAGCTGTACAGATCACTCAAATACTCTGCGTCTGATAATCGAACAATCAGCAGAATGGAAATCACCACTCTACATAACATTCGTGGACTTTGAAAGAGCATTCGATAAAATAAAACACAGGGCCATCTGGAAGGCTCTCAGAAGAAGGAATATACCACCTAAAATCAGAAATATCATCCAAAATATGTACACCAACGCCGAGTCCAGGGTTCTCCACAATGGAAACCTTAGCGATCCGATAAGCCTCAAGGCTGGAGTCAAACAAGGATGTCCACTTTCCCCAATCCTGTTCAACATCGTTCTCGACGACGTATTGGAAGAATCACTAATACACCAAACAGGAATCAATTGCACCCTTACATCTCGCCTAGAGGACCTCGAATATGCTGATGATATTGCTCTACTTGCACATACACACAGGAATATGCAACAAAAACTAGATTCCCTAAACACAAAAGGACATAAAGTAGGACTCAATATAAATATTGCAAAAACAAAGTCCCTAAGATTGAATGCAAACAATTTCAATCCATTAGCAATAAACAACACATACATAGAGGATGTGACAAGTTTCAACTACCTTGGCAGTATTCTTACCGCAAACGGAGGAGCAGAAGAAGACATTGAGAATCGAATAAAATTAGCAAAGATGGCATTCGGGAGACTTTAGCCAATCT
Organism: Poecilobothrus nobilitatus; assembly: GCA_947095535.1. Classification (NCBI taxonomy): domain Eukaryota; kingdom Metazoa; phylum Arthropoda; class Insecta; order Diptera; family Dolichopodidae; genus Poecilobothrus; species Poecilobothrus nobilitatus. The sequence goes on from OX352773.1 coordinate 129,264,553, forward strand.
TGAGATTACCACAGTTAACCAAAGGCACGAAAATAAGGATATATGAAGCCTGTGTGAAATCGATTCTACTCTACGGCAGTGAAACCTGGTTAATCAAAAACTCTTCAACAAATAAATTGCAAGTATTTGAAAATAAATGCCTCCGAACAATTCAAAATATAAGATGGCCTAGAAGAATATCAAATGAGGACCTACTAACTATCTCTAGACAAGAAACCACACTCTGCCAAATCAAGAAAAAGAAATGGAGATGATGTGTGCCTCACTTCGGAAAGCACCAGAGAACATTGCACGCCAGGTGCTCGACTGGAATCCACAGGAAAAAAGAAGTGTGGGTAGACCTAAAATAACATGGAGAAGGTCTGTAGCTAAGGAAATTGATAATAGCGGTAAAACATGGGCAGAAATCAAACATTTGGCCCACAATCGAGTGCGATATAGAAGCTTTGTGGAAGCCCTATGCTCCCCCAGGGAGTAAAACAGGTTAAAAAAAAAAAAATTTTTTAAAACAAAAACATTCGGCACGAAGGGGTTAAAAAACTTACCATATCTTTAGAAAAAAAAATTAAATTAAGAAGAAACAACTACATACAAAACAAAAAAATTATTTTAATGCACGATATTTATAACAATGCCTTTACAGCTTACAAGCCGGAACATTCAACGAAAACGTTATTTCTGTATAAAATAAATTGAGTGTTCCGATCCGGCTTGTAAGATATTTAGTCATTGTTTATAAAATATTTTAAAATTTTATATGAATATTTTTTTGTAACTGATGTAACTTTTTTTTGTAACTGATGTACGGATTTAGATATGTATAGATATTCCTCTCTTAACACTTTTAAATTTTATTTTTAGAATATAAAATATAGAATACAGATATTCCTCTCTTAACACTTTTAGAAATTATTAAAAAAAATTTGAGGATTTTTTTCGATATAGGTATTACACGGGCAATTACTTGTGACCAACCTTTAGCTAAAGTTTTTTCGTTGCTAGAAATAATACCTGATAAACCATTTTTTAATTATAATAAAAAAAATTTTTGCATATTTGATTTTCCCCATCTAATTAAATCCTTTAAATAAACTAAAGGAAAACAATACAGGGTTATTTTGGATTACTCAAATATTAGTAGAGATCAGATCTGGCTAAATGTTGATTTCTATAATGATTTTGATGATGTCACGGATAAAATAGTGATATCTTAGCAGTAATGAAAATTAGAGATTAATTTTACAAATATAAAAAGAAATATCCAGCTGATGAGCATAAAAGAAATTATATACTCTATATAAATAAATAAATAAATAATAATATATAATATAATGGGATAAAGTAAAAAAATTAACAATGGAGGCTAAGAAAAAATTATATCTGATATGATAGCTCAGGATACTAATGACTCTAGAAAACTATGGAATATATATAAAAGCATTATATTCAACACAGGGTTTTATGAGTCTAAAACCAAAATTAATTCTCTATGACATAACAATATAGTAATTGAAAGTGAGAATGAAATTTCTGAATGCTTTAATAGCTTTTTCATTAATGTAACAAAAAACATTGAAATTGCGGAAGACAACATTGATCAAAACTATTTAAATCAATTTAGACGAAATATATATTCTAATTTTCAACTAAATCCTACTAATACAGAGGAAGTTAATTCAGTTATAAAATTCTTAAATTTAAAGGCAGCTACGGGTTATTATAATATTTCTGCTAAATTTTTAAAAAAGTTTTCTGATCACTTTATTCCAGTATTAGTAAAATTTATTTACAAGTCTTTTCAAACTCATAATTTCACAATAAACCTTAAAACTGCTATAGTAAAGTATCTGTTCTTCATGAGTAATAATAGAATTCTGAATGATGAACAATATGGATTTGGGAAGAATTCAAATACTGCAACTGCGTTTTTAAGTTTGGCCGACTTCATCTCAAAAAATATTGACAATAAAAAATACGTTTGCTGTGTGTTTATAGATCTGCAAAAGGCATGTGATTGCGTGGATCATGAAATTTTATTATTTAAATTATCTAATTCAAATTTTGATTATCAACTCTTTAAATGATTATCAATTCTTTAAAACCTATTTGCAAGATAGAAAACAAAAGCTACGCACAAACAAAGTATATAGTTCTGCAAAGTGATATATAAAGGAGTTCCACAGGGTTCCATATTAGGACCGGACCTTTTCAAGATCTATATAGATGATATATCTCGTTTAAATTTAAAAGAAGTGATTCAATTATAGGCAGATGATGCAACGCTCAAATATGCTGACATTAGTGAAGAAAATATTATTTTGTCAATTCAAAATGATCTTGAAATCATTGAAGAATGGTTTCAAACAACAGTTGAAAACTTAATATTAAAAAAGCCAAGATAATTTTTTTTTTGAAAATAAAAGTTAGATAATCTTAACAGTTTACCTTATAGAAATGAAAGTATTGAAATTGTTAAAAGCTTCAATTATCTGGGTTTACTAATTGATAGCAAATTAAATTGGAGCAATCACATTGACTATACATGTGATACTGCAGTTAAATGCAACTAATATTTGTGATTTTTATGTGTTTTTATTGTGTATACTTACGTGTCTTTTATTTAAGCGAGTTCGACTGTACATAAAGTGCTCACGTAGAACAAAAAATGTTTGTCAATTTTGTTGATTTGAAATCACCCCAAGGTTGTATTTGGAATTCAACCTAATATGTTGAATCATCACCCCAATATGTTGCATTTCCTAAAAAGATGACCGTATTTTTGGTATACCTAGTAAAATCAAACTGAGCTTAAGTATTTATTTATTTTATTTTTATTGTTCTTTTTTTTTTTGTTTCTATGACAATTGATGTATGTACAAACTTTTTCTATTTTCTACAACCAAACATGACTCATAAGCCAAAGTATATATATATAGTATATGCATTTAGCTTTATATATTTTTTTTCTAATTTCTATTTACTACAACGAAACAAAAACCAAAGTATATTATATAGTATATATACATTTAGCTATAAATATTTTTTTTCATTAAGTGGAAATTTTATATTTTTATTAAAATAAAAAAATATTAACGTTACACTTTTATAGGTTACTTATTTGTTTATACTATGAAGCATATACTTAATATGAGATGATTATTATAATATAGGTTTTGTAATAGAAAAATCGTATCAAAAAATGTATGTATTTGTATTCAAAACTTAACGAATGTCATAATACGTAGAAAAAATCGAGGTAGAATCGAGGTTTTTTTTTATATATGTAATCATATTTAAAAATTATATCGATACTGTAGATATACATTATAGCTATTGCTATGTATATTTTATTTTTCTATGATAGAACCCTCACAACACAACGAGGTAGAAAATTTTCATATAAATTCATGGCGAAGAATTTCATACAAATTTATGGCAACAGGAGAAAAGAAAGGCTCTGAATATTTCGCCAAAAAAAATTAAAACATATTTTTTAAAAAGAAGTCGCAAAAGTTATATAAAAAAATGTTTACGAATGTTCATACATCGATTGACATACTAATAAAAAAAAGAGCTATATAAATATTAAATAAAATTTTTTAAAAAGAAATCGTCAAGTTATATCAAGAAATATATACAAATGCATATACATCGATTGACATACAAACAAAAAAAAGAAAGGAAAACTAAAATACAACCAACTTGATTTTACGAAATTAAAAACATTGTCTAACTTATTTCTTTCATTTGAATGTTCTATATATATATAGTTACTTTATGGTAAAACTCTATGAAAAGGTATAGTTACAATAATGTCATTTTTAATCTATGCTCATTCTAAATCGACATACCTATACAGGTAAATTTCTTCCCTTCATTAGATATCTTCGAAAATTATCTAAGCTTACATATAACGTCAAATACATATTATTCATATACAGAATTACACTGAGGCTTATGATTGAAAACGCGCGGAAAACTCACAGCTCAAAAAATATTATTCACCTTCACTTTATGTTGATATGATGAAAAACGCGTGATTTAATTTTAATTCGAAATTAAATACCAGTTGTCAAAAACTATTTTTAGTACATTATAAACATCAAGTTATAAAGTAAGTAAACAAAAATAATTTTTTTATAAAATTTGAAATTTCACCATTGGCTTTTAGAATTAAAAATAAAAATAAATTTCTTTTTTGATAAAAAGTGCTAATAAAACATTTGTATTTTGTTGATTTTAAGGTAAAAAAAACTTATACTTAATTGAAAAAATTTTTCAAATTGCAATTGGTTAAAGGAAGTTAAGAAAGGGTTATAAGTAAAATTTCCTATCAATTTATTTTCTTTTATCGTTAGTACCAATTCAGCGTATTAGTTCTGGTTTGTTATTTTTCTCCTAATTACAAAAGGTGGAATATTAGAAAAGTTAAACTAAAAAACTTAAATTTCTCAAATTTTTCATTTTTTTCAATTCAGATTTAAAATAAATGAAAAACTTCCATTCTATTCTTCTAATTTTTTTAAAACGCGAAAACATCAACGCGTTTCACTTTTACACAACAAACGTTTTCCACGCGTTTTCAAACATAAGATACCAAACATACAAATTATATGCGCATACATACAAATACCAAATAAATTTTTTAAATTAGAATGAAAAAACTTCCTTAATTCGATCACTTTTTTTGTGCTATTAAATTTATGTGCTATTTAAAATTATGTGCTATTTTTGTGCACTAAATAACAGTTCTCTTCAAAGAGGTTTACGGGTAGACTTTTTTTAGCAACGTTTTTATAAATAAAAAAATCATAAATTTAACTTTATTTTCTATCCAGATAGCACAGATAATAAACTATATACAGATGTCTCATCATCATATAAAAAAAAATGGTACTCTATTTCTAAACTGACAAAAAGCTTACAAAAATAAAAATTAAAAGCAAGCTTTTTTTCGTTTGTATAGTTAAAATAATATTAGAAAAATTCCAATGTATTGGAAATTAAATAAAAAATATGATGAAATTTTGTTTTTCGAATTTTATTATTTTAAAAAATATAATTGTATAGTAGGTAGGTACATAAAACTTCTATTCATTACATCTATTTACATCTATTTTTAGATTTTTTTTTTTGATATTTTCAATAAATTTTAGTATATAGTAAATAATTTTAGAAATTAAAATTTTTAGAAATATTTTTCTAAATTCAATATTTTCAATTACATATATTCTTTATTATCTTCCTTCCTTGCATAGGATAAAGAAACCATTTCGTATATTAATGATATTTTGAAAATCAGAGTGATGTCTCGTAAATAAAGTGAATAAATGGGCAAATAAAACAAGAGAAAGCATAATAAAAAGAGAAACAAAATATGTAGTTTTATATTTTAGTGTTTTGTTTTTAAAATGAAATATATATAAAGTTTACGTTTGTACAATAGCAAACAATTATTCCATTCCTTCTAAACGTGTTTCAATATCTAAATACCGACACAAAAAAAATAAATAAACATTTTTTTAAAAAATATGTACATAAAAATTGTACAATTTTTATTTTCTGAATTTTTAAAATAATTTTTTATTTACAATTTTTGTAGGTATTCAGATATATTAAAATACATTCCAAACGTATTTGGTGGTATTTGTATATACAAAACCTTATCATTTAATACAAAAATTTGGGTTTGTTTTCATTATTTATATGCAAAAGCTTTTGTCGGTTAATAGCTGTCGGTTAATAGAAAGAAAAGTACACCTTTTTTTATATGGGAATGAGACATCTGTATATAGTTTATTATATGTGCAGATAGTGTAAAAAATTTGAATTTTAAGGTTTACTTTAAAATTTAAAAAAAAATGTCTATATTTGAAGTTATTAAGGATTAAAAGTTACCCCACTATTTAGCTTTTACTTTTCTCATAAGAATCAATGTAAATATTGGGGTAAATCGAGCTTTCTTTCTCTTCAGTTTCGATTTTGATAGTTTATCAGAATGCTTGGCACACGGTCCATTAGCTATTAGGTCTAAGCTATTAAGCCCCCCTGCGACTTATATTGAATGGTTTGCCAAGCTTTAGATACAATTCATTTTTTAAGTGATGGGTCCGCAACCCAATGTAAAAAAAAATACACAATGTTTTACAATATAATGGAACACAACTTGCATAATTGTTCCCAAATTTAAAATCTTTTTTCTGGAAGTACCTAGAAGCCGGACATGGTAAAGGAGCTACAGATTGTGTATGAGCTGTTTGCAAAAGAACTGCAGCTCACTCATGGCGCAGTGGTTAAGTCGCCAACCTTTCAATCGAAGGGTCTTGGGTTCAAACCCCGGTCAGATCATAAATAAAAAATATGTAGTACTTTTATATCGTAATAATGTATATCGTATAATTAATAGTAGTAATAATAACAATATTAATAACAATAGTAATAGTAATAATAATAAATAATTATAATAATAATAATAATAATAATAATAATAATAGTAATAATAATAATAATAGTAGTAATAATAATAGCTTCTACAGTGGAGCTATCTTTGGTTATATCATGCAAGTAAGGTGTTATATACTGCTGCACGTTGTAATCCACGGATGGCGCTGACTCTGTAGTAAAATAATAATAATATTAATAAGAATACTAATACCAATAACAGTAACCGCTACAGTGACAGTGGGGGTTGCCTTCAATAATTACCTCATGTAGTATTATATACTATACTATAGTACTATATACTACTACTACATGTTGTAATTGTTGTGACGGCTTTAGTCACTGTTAGCAAAATAGTAATAATAATAGGCGGATTCATTGTTTCCTTACAGTCCCACTCCCAATTCAATGTTTCCGTATTCATTTCCTATCCCTACTCCCTAGCCAATATAATGAGTTCGCAGGTAAGGGTTTCATCCCATTATATTGGCTAAAGGGGGAGGTGGGTTTACTCAGTAAGAATCTCACACTACCAAGGGGGAAATTCTTGGTGTCTTTGGAAGATTCCCACCTCCCTTAGGAAAAAAGAAAATAAAATATATATATATTGCGCAAAACAATGATGTTCAGATTTTAACAAATTGGTTGATATTCTTTCACAAAACTGCCAATAAATTAACATACATGAAATTTTTGAGAGGTACATACATATATCTCTATAATTTAAGTAAACTCAAACAATTCATTGGTACAATGAAAGTGAAAGTGCATCAAGTGACGTAATTATTTTTTATAATAACATACATATTTGATCAATTTTCATTTTCCACTTTTGAGATGATCGGTAAATTACCTTTAAAAAACATTTATATGAGATCGTTGAACTATTTTGAAAGCTTACTATTTTGTGAATATTTTAGTTTAGGATCGCCACGTGGGAGTAGTTTGCTCAATCCCTAATAAAAGCTAATATTAAAACTGGAAGAAATATTGTTTCAATAAAAGGATAAAATGTAGAATAAATAAAAAGCGTATACATCAATATTAAAATAATAATAGCTGACTGGAAGGAATTTACTGGAAAACAACAAGGATATGTCCGCGGAGAGCAATTTGTGCTAATAACAATTACACTTTAGAAAGATTTTATTGTATTACTGAATGTTAATAAATAATAATAATAATAATATGTTTTAAACAATGATTATCAATTCTTAAATGATTATCATTTCTTATCATTTCTTTAAAACCTATTATTAATTCAATTTAATAATAAAGATTAAAGATTAAAGTTTTAAAGATTATCAATTCTTTAAAACCTATTTGCAAGATAGAAAACAAAAGCTACGCACAAACAATGTATATAGTTCTGCAAAGGTGATATATAAAGGAGTTCCACAGGGTTCCATATTAGGACCGGACCTTTTCAAGATCTATATAGATGATATATCTCGTTTAAATTTAAAAGAAGTGATTCAATTATAGGCAGATGATGCAACGCTCAAATATGCTGACATTAGTGAAGAAAATATTATTTTGTCAATTCAAAATGATCTTGAAATCATTGAAGAATGGTTTCAAACAACAGTTGAAAACTTAATATTAAAAAAGCCAAGATAATTTTTTTTTTGAAAATAAAAGTTAGATAATCTTAACAGTTTACCTTATAGAAATGAAAGTATTGAAATTGTTAAAAGCTTCAATTATCTGGGTTTACTAATTGATAGCAAATTAAATTGGAGCAATCACATTGACTATACATGTGATACTGCAGTTAAATGCAACTAATATTTGTGATTTTTATGTGTTTTTATTGTGTATACTTACGTGTCTTTTATTTAAGCGAGTTCGACTGTACATAAAGTGCTCACGTAGAACAAAAAATGTTTGTCAATTTTGTTGATTTGAAATCACCCCAAGGTTGTATTTGGAATTCAACCTAATATGTTGAATCATCACCCCAATATGTTGCATTTCCTAAAAAGATGACCGTATTTTTGGTATACCTAGTAAAATCAAACTGAGCTTAAGTATTTATTTATTTTATTTTTATTGTTCTTTTTTTTTTTGTTTCTATGACAATTGATGTATGTACAAACTTTTTCTATTTTCTACAACCAAACATGACTCATAAGCCAAAGTATATATATATAGTATATGCATTTAACTTTATATATTTTTTTTCTAATTTCTATTTACTACAACGAAACAAAAACCAAAGTATATTATATAGTATATATACATTTAGCTATAAATATTTTTTTTCATTAAGTGGAAATTTTATATTTTTATTAAAATAAAAAAATATTAACGTTACACTTTTATAGGTTACTTATTTGTTTATACTATGAAGCATATACTTAATATGAGATGATTATTATAATATAGGTTTTGTAATAGAAAAATCGTATCAAAAAATGTATGTATTTGTATTCAAAACTTAACGAATGTCATAATACGTAGAAAAAATCGAGGTAGAATCGAGGTTTTTTTTTATATATGTAATCATATTTAAAAATTATATCGATACTGTAGATATACATTATAGCTATTGCTATGTATATTTTATTTTTCTATGATAGAACCCTCACAACACAACGAGGTAGAAAATTTTCATATAAATTCATGGCGAAGAATTTCATACAAATTTATGGCAACAGGAGAAAAGAAAGGCTCTGAATATTTCGCCAAAAAAAATTAAAACATATTTTTTAAAAAGAAGTCGCAAAAGTTATATAAAAAAATGTTTACGAATGTTCATACATCGATTGACATACTAATAAAAAAAAGAGCTATATAAATATTAAATAAAATTTTTTAAAAAGAAATCGTCAAGTTATATCAAGAAATATATACAAATGCATATACATCGATTGACATACAAACAAAAAAAAGAAAGGAAAACTAAAATACAACCAACTTGATTTTACGAAATTAAAAACATTGTCTAACTTATTTCTTTCATTTGAATGTTCTATATATATATAGTTACTTTATGGTAAAACTCTATGAAAAGGTATAGTTACAATAATGTCATTTTTAATCTATGCTCATTCTAAATCGACATACCTATACAGGTAAATTTCTTCCCTTCATTAGATATCTTCGAAAATTATCTAAGCTTACATATAACGTCAAATACATATTATTCATATACAGAATTACACTGAGGCTTATGATTGAAAACGCGCGGAAAACTCACAGCTCAAAAAATATTATTCACCTTCACTTTATGTTGATATGATGAAAAACGCGTGATTTAATTTTAATTCGAAATTAAATACCAGTTGTCAAAAACAATTTTTAGTACATTATAAACATCAAGTTATAAAGTAAGTAAACAAAAATAATTTTTTTATAAAATTTGAAATTTCACCATTGGCTTTTAGAATTAAAAATAAAAATAAATTTCTTTTTTGATAAAAAGTGCTAATAAAACATTTGTATTTTGTTGATTTTAAGGTAAAAAAAACTTATACTTAATTGAAAAAATTTTTCAAATTGCAATTGGTTAAAGGAAGTTAAGAAAGGGTTATAAGTAAAATTTCCTATCAATTTATTTTCTTTTATCGTTAGTACCAATTCAGCGTATTAGTTCTGGTTTGTTATTTTTCTCCTAATTACAAAAGGTGGAATATTAGAAAAGTTAAACTAAAAAACTTAAATTTCTCAAATTTTTCATTTTTTTCAATTCAGATTTAAAATAAATGAAAAACTTCCATTCTATTCTTCTAATTTTTTTAAAACGCGAAAACATCAACGCGTTTCACTTTTACACAACAAACGTTTTCCACGCGTTTTCAAACATAAGATACCAAACATACAAATTATATGCGCATACATACAAATACCAAATAAATTTTTTAAATTAGAATGAAAAAACTTCCTTAATTCGATCACTTTTTTTGTGCTATTAAATTTATGTGCTATTTAAAATTATGTGCTATTTTTGTGCACTAAATAACAGTTCTCTTCAAAGAGGTTTACGGGTAGACTTTTTTTAGCAACGTTTTTATAAATAAAAAAATCATAAATTTAACTTTATTTTCTATCCAGATAGCACAGATAATAAACTATATACAGATGTCTCATCATCATATAAAAAAAAATGGTACTCTATTTCTAAACTGACAAAAAGCTTACAAAAATAAAAATTAAAAGCAAGCTTTTTTTCGTTTGTATAGTTAAAATAATATTAGAAAAATTCCAATGTATTGGAAATTAAATAAAAAATATGATGAAATTTTGTTTTTCGAATTTTATTATTTTAAAAAATATAATTGTATAGTAGGTAGGTACATAAAACTTCTATTCATTACATCTATTTACATCTATTTTTAGATTTTTTTTTTTTTGATATTTTCAATAAATTTTAGTATATAGTAAATAATTTTAGAAATTAAAATTTTTAGAAATATTTTTCTAAATTCAATATTTTCAATTACATATATTCTTTATTATCTTCCTTCCTTGCATAGGATAAAGAAACCATTTCGTATATTAATGATATTTTGAAAATCAGAGTGATGTCTCGTAAATAAGGTGAATAAATGGGCAAACAAAACAAGAGAAAGCATAATAAAAAGAGAAACAAAATATGTAGTTTTATATTTTAATGTTTTGTTTTTAAAATGAAATATATATAAAGTTTACGTTTGTACAATAGCAAACAATTATTCCATTCCTTCTAAACGTGTTTCAATATCTAAATACCGACACAAAAAAAATAAATAAACATTTTTTTAAAAAATATGTACATAAAAATTGTACAATATTTATTTTCTGAATTTTTAAAATAATTTTTTATTTACAATTTTTGTAGGTATTCAGATATATTAAAATACATTCCAAACGTATTTGGTGGTATTTGTATATACAAAACCTTATCATTTAATACAAAAATTTGGGTTTGTTTTCATTATTTATATGCAAAAGCTTTTGTCGGTTAATAGCTGTCGGTTAATAGAAAGAAAAGTACACCTTTTTTTATATGGGAATGAGACATCTGTATATAGTTTATTATATGTGCAGATAGTGTAAAAAATTTGAATTTTAAGGTTTACTTTAAAATTTAAAAAAAAATGTCTATATTTGAAGTTATTAAGGATTAAAAGTTACCCCACTATTTAGCTTTTACTTTTCTCATAAGAATCAATGTAAATATTGGGGTAAATCGAGCTTTCTTTCTCTTCAGTTCCGATTTTGATAGTTTATCAGAATGCTTGGCACACGGTCCATTAGCTATTAGGTCTAAGCTATTAAGCCCCCCTGCGACTTATATTGAATGGTTTGCCAAGCTTTAGATACAATTCATTTTTTAAGTGATGGGTCCGCAACCCAATGTAAAAAAAAATACACAATGTTTTACAATATAATGGAACACAACTTGCATAATTGTTCCCAAATTTAAAATCTTTTTTCTGGAAGTACCTAGAAGCCGGACATGGTAAAGGAGCTACAGATTGTGTATGAGCTGTTTGCAAAAGAACTGCAGCTCACTCATGGCGCAGTGGTTAAGTCGCCAACCTTTCAATCGAAGGGTCTTGGGTTCAAACCCCGGTCAGATCATAAATAAAAAATATGTAGTACTTTTATATCGTAATAATGTATATCGTATAATTAATAGTAGTAATAATAACAATATTAATAACAATAGTAATAGTAATAATAATAAATAATTATAATAATAATAATAATAATAATAATAATAATAATAATAATAGTAATAATAATAATAATAGTAGTAATAATAATAGCTTCTACAGTGGAGCTATCTTTGGTTATATCATGCAAGTAAGGTGTTATATACTGCTGCACGTTGTAATCCACGGATGGCGCTGACTCTGTAGTAAAATAATAATAATATTAATAAGAATACTAATACCAATAACAGTAACCGCTACAGTGACAGTGGGGGTTGCCTTCAATAATTACCTCATGTAGTATTATATACTATACTATAGTACTATATACTACTACTACATGTTGTAATTGTTGTGACGGCTTTAGTCACTGTTAGCAAAATAGTAATAATAATAGGCGGATTCATTGTTTCCTTACAGTCCCACTCCCAATTCAATGTTTCCGTATTCATTTCCTATCCCTACTCCCTAGCCAATATAATGAGTTCGCAGGTAAGGGTTTCATCCCATTATATTGGCTAAAGGGGGAGGTGGGTTTACTCAGTAAGAATCTCACACTACCAAGGGGGAAATTCTTGGTGTCTTTGGAAGATTCCCACCTCCCTTAGGAAAAAAGAAAATAAAATATATATATATTGCGCAAAACAATGATGTTCAGATTTTAACAAATTGGTTGATATTCTTTCACAAAACTGCCAATAAATTAACATACATGAAATTTTTGAGAGGTACATACATATATCTCTATAATTTAAGTAAACTCAAACAATTCATTGGTACAATGAAAGTGAAAGTGCATCAAGTGACGTAATTATTTTTTATAATAACATACATATTTGATCAATTTTCATTTTCCACTTTTGAGATGATCGGTAAATTACCTTTAAAAAACATTTATATGAGATCGTTGAACTATTTTGAAAGCTTACTATTTTGTGAATATTTTAGTTTAGGATCGCCACGTGGGAGTAGTTTGCTCAATCCCTAATAAAAGCTAATATTAAAACTGGAAGAAATATTGTTTCAATAAAAGGATAAAATGTAGAATAAATAAAAAGCGTATACATCAATATTAAAATAATAATAGCTGACTGGAAGGAATTTACTGGAAAACAACAAGGATATGTCCGCGGAGAGCAATTTGTGCTAATAACAATTACACTTTAGAAAGATTTTATTGTATTACTGAATGTTAATAAATAATAATAATAATAATATGTTTTAAACAATGATTATCAATTCTTAAATGATTATCATTTCTTATCATTTCTTTAAAACCTATTATTAATTCAATTTAATAATAAAGATTAAAGATTAAAGTTTTAAAGATTATCAATTCTTTAAAACCTATTTGCAAGATAGAAAACAAAAGCTACGCACAAACAATGTATATAGTTCTGCAAAGGTGATATATAAAGGAGTTCCACAGGGTTCCATATTAGGACCGGACCTTTTCAAGATCTATATAGATGATATATCTCGTTTAAATTTAAAAGAAGTGATTCAATTATAGGCAGATGATGCAACGCTCAAATATGCTGACATTAGTGAAGAAAATATTATTTTGTCAATTCAAAATGATCTTGAAATCATTGAAGAATGGTTTCAAACAACATTTGAAAACTTAATATTAAAAAAGCCAAGATAATTTTTTTTTTGAAAATAAAAGTTAGATAATCTTAACAGTTTACCTTATAGAAATGAAAGTATTGAAATTGTTAAAAGCTTCAATTATCTGGGTTTACTAATTGATAGCAAATTAAATTGGAGCAATCACATTGACTATACATGTGATACTGCAGTTAAATGCAACTAATATTTGTGATTTTTATGTGTTTTTATTGTGTATACTTACGTGTCTTTTATTTAAGCGAGTTCGACTGTACATAAAGTGCTCACGTAGAACAAAAAATGTTTGTCAATTTTGTTGATTTGAAATCACCCCAAGGTTGTATTTGGAATTCAACCTAATATGTTGAATCATCACCCCAATATGTTGCATTTCCTAAAAAGATGACCGTATTTTTGGTATACCTAGTAAAATCAAACTGAGCTTAAGTATTTATTTATTTTATTTTTATTGTTCTTTTTTTTTTTGTTTCTATGACAATTGATGTATGTACAAACTTTTTCTATTTTCTACAACCAAACATGACTCATAAGCCAAAGTATATATATATAGTATATGCATTTAACTTTATATATTTTTTTTCTAATTTCTATTTACTACAACGAAACAAAAACCAAAGTATATTATATAGTATATATACATTTAGCTATAAATATTTTTTTTCATTAAGTGGAAATTTTATATTTTTATTAAAATAAAAAAATATTAACGTTACACTTTTATAGGTTACTTATTTGTTTATACTATGAAGCATATACTTAATATGAGATGATTATTATAATATAGGTTTTGTAATAGAAAAATCGTATCAAAAAATGTATGTATTTGTATTCAAAACTTAACGAATGTCATAATACGTAGAAAAAATCGAGGTAGAATCGAGGTTTTTTTTTATATATGTAATCATATTTAAAAATTATATCGATACTGTAGATATACATTATAGCTATTGCTATGTATATTTTATTTTTCTATGATAGAACCCTCACAACACAACGAGGTAGAAAATTTTCATATAAATTCATGGCGAAGAATTTCATACAAATTTATGGCAACAGGAGAAAAGAAAGGCTCTGAATATTTCGCCAAAAAAAATTAAAACATATTTTTTAAAAAGAAGTCGCAAAAGTTATATAAAAAAATGTTTACGAATGTTCATACATCGATTGACATACTAATAAAAAAAAGAGCTATATAAATATTAAATAAAATTTTTTAAAAAGAAATCGTCAAGTTATATCAAGAAATATATACAAATGCATATACATCGATTGACATACAAACAAAAAAAAGAAAGGAAAACTAAAATACAACCAACTTGATTTTACGAAATTAAAAACATTGTCTAACTTATTTCTTTCATTTGAATGTTCTATATATATATAGTTACTTTATGGTAAAACTCTATGAAAAGGTATAGTTACAATAATGTCATTTTTAATCTATGCTCATTCTAAATCGACATACCTATACAGGTAAATTTCTTCCCTTCATTAGATATCTTCGAAAATTATCTAAGCTTACATATAACGTCAAATACATATTATTCATATACAGAATTACACTGAGGCTTATGATTGAAAACGCGCGGAAAACTCACAGCTCAAAAAATATTATTCACCTTCACTTTATGTTGATATGATGAAAAACGCGTGATTTAATTTTAATTCGAAATTAAATACCAGTTGTCAAAAACTATTTTTAGTACATTATAAACATCAAGTTATAAAGTAAGTAAACAAAAATAATTTTTTTATAAAATTTGAAATTTCACCATTGGCTTTTAGAATTAAAAATAAAAATAAATTTCTTTTTTGATAAAAAGTGCTAATAAAACATTTGTATTTTGTTGATTTTAAGGTAAAAAAAACTTATACTTAATTGAAAAAATTTTTCAAATTGCAATTGGTTAAAGGAAGTTAAGAAAGGGTTATAAGTAAAATTTCCTATCAATTTATTTTCTTTTATCGTTAGTACCAATTCAGCGTATTAGTTCTGGTTTGTTATTTTTCTCCTAATTACAAAAGGTGGAATATTAGAAAAGTTAAACTAAAAAACTTAAATTTCTCAAATTTTTCATTTTTTTCAATTCAGATTTAAAATAAATGAAAAACTTCCATTCTATTCTTCTAATTTTTTTAAAACGCGAAAACATCAACGCGTTTCACTTTTACACAACAAACGTTTTCCACGCGTTTTCAAACATAAGATACCAAACATACAAATTATATGCGCATACATACAAATACCAAATAAATTTTTTAAATTAGAATGAAAAAACTTCCTTAATTCGATCACTTTTTTTGTGCTATTAAATTTATGTGCTATTTAAAATTATGTGCTATTTTTGTGCACTAAATAACAGTTCTCTTCAAAGAGGTTTACGGGTAGACTTTTTTTAGCAACGTTTTTATAAATAAAAAAATCATAAATTTAACTTTATTTTCTATCCAGATAGCACAGATAATAAACTATATACAGATGTCTCATCATCATATAAAAAAAAATGGTACTCTATTTCTAAACTGACAAAAAGCTTACAAAAATAAAAATTAAAAGCAAGCTTTTTTTCGTTTGTATAGTTAAAATAATATTAGAAAAATTCCAATGTATTGGAAATTAAATAAAAAATATGATGAAATTTTGTTTTTCGAATTTTATTATTTTAAAAAATATAATTGTATAGTAGGTAGGTACATAAAACTTCTATTCATTACATCTATTTACATCTATTTTTAGATTTTTTTTTTTTGATATTTTCAATAAATTTTAGTATATAGTAAATAATTTTAGAAATTAAAATTTTTAGAAATATTTTTCTAAATTCAATATTTTCAATTACATATATTCTTTATTATCTTCCTTCCTTGCATAGGATAAAGAAACCATTTCGTATATTAATGATATTTTGAAAATCAGAGTGATGTCTCGTAAATAAGGTGAATAAATGGGCAAACAAAACAAGAGAAAGCATAATAAAAAGAGAAACAAAATATGTAGTTTTATATTTTAATGTTTTGTTTTTAAAATGAAATATATATAAAGTTTACGTTTGTACAATAGCAAACAATTATTCCATTCCTTCTAAACGTGTTTCAATATCTAAATACCGACACAAAAAAAATAAATAAACATTTTTTTAAAAAAT
Organism: Poecilobothrus nobilitatus; assembly: GCA_947095535.1. NCBI lineage: Eukaryota > Metazoa > Arthropoda > Insecta > Diptera > Dolichopodidae > Poecilobothrus > Poecilobothrus nobilitatus. The sequence continues at coordinate 129,281,414 of OX352773.1, forward strand.
ATGTACATAAAAATTGTACAATATTTATTTTCTGAATTTTTAAAATAATTTTTTATTTACAATTTTTGTAGGTATTCAGATATATTAAAATACATTCCAAACGTATTTGGTGGTATTTGTATATACAAAACCTTATCATTTAATACAAAAATTTGGGTTTGTTTTCATTATTTATATGCAAAAGCTTTTGTCGGTTAATAGCTGTCGGTTAATAGAAAGAAAAGTACACCTTTTTTTATATGGGAATGAGACATCTGTATATAGTTTATTATATGTGCAGATAGTGTAAAAAATTTGAATTTTAAGGTTTACTTTAAAATTTAAAAAAAAATGTCTATATTTGAAGTTATTAAGGATTAAAAGTTACCCCACTATTTAGCTTTTACTTTTCTCATAAGAATCAATGTAAATATTGGGGTAAATCGAGCTTTCTTTCTCTTCAGTTCCGATTTTGATAGTTTATCAGAATGCTTGGCACACGGTCCATTAGCTATTAGGTCTAAGCTATTAAGCCCCCCTGCGACTTATATTGAATGGTTTGCCAAGCTTTAGATACAATTCATTTTTTAAGTGATGGGTCCGCAACCCAATGTAAAAAAAAATACACAATGTTTTACAATATAATGGAACACAACTTGCATAATTGTTCCCAAATTTAAAATCTTTTTTCTGGAAGTACCTAGAAGCCGGACATGGTAAAGGAGCTACAGATTGTGTATGAGCTGTTTGCAAAAGAACTGCAGCTCACTCATGGCGCAGTGGTTAAGTCGCCAACCTTTCAATCGAAGGGTCTTGGGTTCAAACCCCGGTCAGATCATAAATAAAAAATATGTAGTACTTTTATATCGTAATAATGTATATCGTATAATTAATAGTAGTAATAATAACAATATTAATAACAATAGTAATAGTAATAATAATAAATAATTATAATAATAATAATAATAATAATAATAATAATAATAGTAATAATAATAATAATAGTAGTAATAATAATAGCTTCTACAGTGGAGCTATCTTTGGTTATATCATGCAAGTAAGGTGTTATATACTGCTGCACGTTGTAATCCACGGATGGCGCTGACTCTGTAGTAAAATAATAATAATATTAATAAGAATACTAATACCAATAACAGTAACCGCTACAGTGACAGTGGGGGTTGCCTTCAATAATTACCTCATGTAGTATTATATACTATACTATAGTACTATATACTACTACTACATGTTGTAATTGTTGTGACGGCTTTAGTCACTGTTAGCAAAATAGTAATAATAATAGGCGGATTCATTGTTTCCTTACAGTCCCACTCCCAATTCAATGTTTCCGTATTCATTTCCTATCCCTACTCCCTAGCCAATATAATGAGTTCGCAGGTAAGGGTTTCATCCCATTATATTGGCTAAAGGGGGAGGTGGGTTTACTCAGTAAGAATCTGACACTACCAAGGGGGAAATTCTTGGTGTCTTTGGAAGATTCCCACCTCCCTTAGGAAAAAAGAAAATAAAATATATATATATTGCGCAAAACAATGATGTTCAGATTTTAACAAATTGGTTGATATTCTTTCACAAAACTGCCAATAAATTAACATACATGAAATTTTTGAGAGGTACATACATATATCTCTATAATTTAAGTAAACTCAAACAATTCATTGGTACAATGAAAGTGAAAGTGCATCAAGTGACGTAATTATTTTTTATAATAACATACATATTTGATCAATTTTCATTTTCCACTTTTGAGATGATCGGTAAATTACCTTTAAAAAACATTTATATGAGATCGTTGAACTATTTTGAAAGCTTACTATTTTGTGAATATTTTAGTTTAGGATCGCCACGTGGGAGTAGTTTGCTCAATCCCTAATAAAAGCTAATATTAAAACTGGAAGAAATATTGTTTCAATAAAAGGATAAAATGTAGAATAAATAAAAAGCGTATACATCAATATTAAAATAATAATAGCTGACTGGAAGGAATTTACTGGAAAACAACAAGGATATGTCCGCGGAGAGCAATTTGTGCTAATAACAATTACACTTTACAAAGATTTTATTGTATTACTGAATGTTAATAAATAATAATAATAATAATATGTTTTAAACAATGATTATCAATTCTTAAATGATTATCATTTCTTATCATTTCTTTAAAACCTATTATTAATTCAATTTAATAATAAAGATTAAAGATTAAAGTTTTAAAGATTATCAATTCTTTAAAACCTATTTGCAAGATAGAAAACAAAAGCTACGCACAAACAATGTATATAGTTCTGCAAAGGTGATATATAAAGGAGTTCCACAGGGTTCCATATTAGGACCGGACCTTTTCAAGATCTATATAGATGATATATCTCGTTTAAATTTAAAAGAAGTGATTCAATTATAGGCAGATGATGCAACGCTCAAATATGCTGACATTAGTGAAGAAAATATTATTTTGTCAATTCAAAATGATCTTGAAATCATTGAAGAATGGTTTCAAACAACAGTTGAAAACTTAATATTAAAAAAGCCAAGATAATTTTTTTTTTGAAAATAAAAGTTAGATAATCTTAACAGTTTACCTTATAGAAATGAAAGTATTGAAATTGTTAAAAGCTTCAATTATCTGGGTTTACTAATTGATAGCAAATTAAATTGGAGCAATCACATTGACTATACATGTGATACTGCAGTTAAATGCAACTAATATTTGTGATTTTTATGTGTTTTTATTGTGTATACTTACGTGTCTTTTATTTAAGCGAGTTCGACTGTACATAAAGTGCTCACGTAGAACAAAAAATGTTGGTCAATTTTGTTGATTTGAAATCACCCCAAGGTTGTATTTGGAATTCAACCTAATATGTTGAATCATCACCCCAATATGTTGCATTTCCTAAAAAGATGACCGTATTTTTGGTATACCTAGTAAAATCAAACTGAGCTTAAGTATTTATTTATTTTATTTTTATTGTTCTTTTTTTTTTTGTTTCTATGACAATTGATGTATGTACAAACTTTTTCTATTTTCTACAACCAAACATGACTCATAAGCCAAAGTATATATATATAGTATATGCATTTAACTTTATATATTTTTTTTCTAATTTCTATTTACTACAACGAAACAAAAACCAAAGTATATTATATAGTATATATACATTTAGCTATAAATATTTTTTTTCATTAAGTGGAAATTTTATATTTTTATTAAAATAAAAAAATATTAACGTTACACTTTTATAGGTTACTTATTTGTTTATACTATGAAGCATATACTTAATATGAGATGATTATTATAATATAGGTTTTGTAATAGAAAAATCGTATCAAAAAATGTATGTATTTGTATTCAAAACTTAACGAATGTCATAATACGTAGAAAAAATCGAGGTAGAATCGAGGTTTTTTTTTATATATGTAATCATATTTAAAAATTATATCGATACTGTAGATATACATTATAGCTATTGCTATGTATATTTTATTTTTCTATGATAGAACCCTCACAACACAACGAGGTAGAAAATTTTCATATAAATTCATGGCGAAGAATTTCATACAAATTTATGGCAACAGGAGAAAAGAAAGGCTCTGAATATTTCGCCAAAAAAAATTAAAACATATTTTTTAAAAAGAAGTCGCAAAAGTTATATAAAAAAATGTTTACGAATGTTCATACATCGATTGACATACTAATAAAAAAAAGAGCTATATAAATATTAAATAAAATTTTTTAAAAAGAAATCGTCAAGTTATATCAAGAAATATATACAAATGCATATACATCGATTGACATACAAACAAAAAAAAGAAAGGAAAACTAAAATACAACCAACTTGATTTTACGAAATTAAAAACATTGTCTAACTTATTTCTTTCATTTGAATGTTCTATATATATATAGTTACTTTATGGTAAAACTCTATGAAAAGGTATAGTTACAATAATGTCATTTTTAATCTATGCTCATTCTAAATCGACATACCTATACAGGTAAATTTCTTCCCTTCATTAGATATCTTCGAAAATTATCTAAGCTTACATATAACGTCAAATACATATTATTCATATACAGAATTACACTGAGGCTTATGATTGAAAACGCGCGGAAAACTCACAGCTCAAAAAATATTATTCACCTTCACTTTATGTTGATATGATGAAAAACGCGTGATTTAATTTTAATTCGAAATTAAATACCAGTTGTCAAAAACAATTTTTAGTACATTATAAACATCAAGTTATAAAGTAAGTAAACAAAAATAATTTTTTTATAAAATTTGAAATTTCACCATTGGCTTTTAGAATTAAAAATAAAAATAAATTTCTTTTTTGATAAAAAGTGCTAATAAAACATTTGTATTTTGTTGATTTTAAGGTAAAAAAAACTTATACTTAATTGAAAAAATTTTTCAAATTGCAATTGGTTAAAGGAAGTTAAGAAAGGGTTATAAGTAAAATTTCCTATCAATTTATTTTCTTTTATCGTTAGTACCAATTCAGCGTATTAGTTCTGGTTTGTTATTTTTCTCCTAATTACAAAAGGTGGAATATTAGAAAAGTTAAACTAAAAAACTTAAATTTCTCAAATTTTTCATTTTTTTCAATTCAGATTTAAAATAAATGAAAAACTTCCATTCTATTCTTCTAATTTTTTTAAAACGCGAAAACATCAACGCGTTTCACTTTTACACAACAAACGTTTTCCACGCGTTTTCAAACATAAGATACCAAACATACAAATTATATGCGCATACATACAAATACCAAATAAATTTTTTAAATTAGAATGAAAAAACTTCCTTAATTCGATCACTTTTTTTGTGCTATTAAATTTATGTGCTATTTAAAATTATGTGCTATTTTTGTGCACTAAATAACAGTTCTCTTCAAAGAGGTTTACGGGTAGACTTTTTTTAGCAACGTTTTTATAAATAAAAAAATCATAAATTTAACTTTATTTTCTATCCAGATAGCACAGATAATAAACTATATACAGATGTCTCATCATCATATAAAAAAAAATGGTACTCTATTTCTAAACTGACAAAAAGCTTACAAAAATAAAAATTAAAAGCAAGCTTTTTTTCGTTTGTATAGTTAAAATAATATTAGAAAAATTCCAATGTATTGGAAATTAAATAAAAAATATGATGAAATTTTGTTTTTCGAATTTTATTATTTTAAAAAATATAATTGTATAGTAGGTAGGTACATAAAACTTCTATTCATTACATCTATTTACATCTATTTTTAGATTTTTTTTTTTTGATATTTTCAATAAATTTTAGTATATAGTAAATAATTTTAGAAATTAAAATTTTTAGAAATATTTTTCTAAATTCAATATTTTCAATTACATATATTCTTTATTATCTTCCTTCCTTGCATAGGATAAAGAAACCATTTCGTATATTAATGATATTTTGAAAATCAGAGTGATGTCTCGTAAATAAGGTGAATAAATGGGCAAACAAAACAAGAGAAAGCATAATAAAAAGAGAAACAAAATATGTAGTTTTATATTTTAATGTTTTGTTTTTAAAATGAAATATATATAAAGTTTACGTTTGTACAATAGCAAACAATTATTCCATTCCTTCTAAACGTGTTTCAATATCTAAATACCGACACAAAAAAAATAAATAAACATTTTTTTAAAAAATATGTACATAAAAATTGTACAATTTTTATTTTCTGAATTTTTAAAATAATTTTTTATTTGCAATTTTTGTAGGTATTCAGATATATGAAAATACATTCCAAACGTATTTGGTGGTATTTGTATATACAAAACCTTATCATTTAATACAAAAATTTGGGTTTGTTTTCATTATTTATATGCAAAAGCTTTTGTCGGTTAATAGCTGTCGGTTAATAGAAAGAAAAGTACACCTTTTTTTATATGGGAATGAGACATCTGTATATAGTTTATTATATGTGCAGATAGTGTAAAAAATTTGAATTTTAAGGTTTACTTTAAAATTTAAAAAAAAATGTCTATATTTGAAGTTATTAAGGATTAAAAGTTACCCCACTATTTAGCTTTTACTTTTCTCATAAGAATCAATGTAAATATTGGGGTAAATCGAGCTTTCTTTCTCTTCAGTTCCGATTTTGATAGTTTATCAGAATGCTTGGCACACGGTCCATTAGCTATTAGGTCTAAGCTATTAAGCCCCCCTGCGACTTATATTGAATGGTTTGCCAAGCTTTAGATACAATTCATTTTTTAAGTGATGGGTCCGCAACCCAATGTAAAAAAAAATACACAATGTTTTACAATATAATGGAACACAACTTGCATAATTGTTCCCAAATTTAAAATCTTTTTTCTGGAAGTACCTAGAAGCCGGACATGGTAAAGGAGCTACAGATTGTGTATGAGCTGTTTGCAAAAGAACTGGAGCTCACTCATGGCGCAGTGGTTAAGTCGCCAACCTTTCAATCGAAGGGTCTTGGGTTCAAACCCCGGTCAGATCATAAATAAAAAATATGTAGTACTTTTATATCGTAATAATGTATATCGTATAATTAATAGTAGTAATAATAACAATATTAATAACAATAGTAATAGTAATAATAATAAATAATTATAATAATAATAATAATAATAATAATAATAATAGTAATAATAATAATAATAGTAGTAATAATAATAGCTTCTACAGTGGAGCTATCTTTGGTTATATCATGCAAGTAAGGTGTTATATACTGCTGCACGTTGTAATCCACGGATGGCGCTGACTCTGTAGTAAAATAATAATAATATTAATAAGAATACTAATACCAATAACAGTAACCGCTACAGTGACAGTGGGGGTTGCCTTCAATAATTACCTCATGTAGTATTATATACTATACTATAGTACTATATACTACTACTACATGTTGTAATTGTTGTGACGGCTTTAGTCACTGTTAGCAAAATAGTAATAATAATAGGCGGATTCATTGTTTCCTTACAGTCCCACTCCCAATTCAATGTTTCCGTATTCATTTCCTATCCCTACTCCCTAGCCAATATAATGAGTTCGCAGGTAAGGGTTTCATCCCATTATATTGGCTAAAGGGGGAGGTGGGTTTACTCAGTAAGAATCTGACACTACCAAGGGGGAAATTCTTGGTGTCTTTGGAAGATTCCCACCTCCCTTAGGAAAAAAGAAAATAAAATATATATATATTGCGCAAAACAATGATGTTCAGATTTTAACAAATTGGTTGATATTCTTTCACAAAACTGCCAATAAATTAACATACATGAAATTTTTGAGAGGTACATACATATATCTCTATAATTTAAGTAAACTCAAACAATTCATTGGTACAATGAAAGTGAAAGTGCATCAAGTGACGTAATTATTTTTTATAATAACATACATATTTGATCAATTTTCATTTTCCACTTTTGAGATGATCGGTAAATTACCTTTAAAAAACATTTATATGAGATCGTTGAACTATTTTGAAAGCTTACTATTTTGTGAATATTTTAGTTTAGGATCGCCACGTGGGAGTAGTTTGCTCAATCCCTAATAAAAGCTAATATTAAAACTGGAAGAAATATTGTTTCAATAAAAGGATAAAATGTAGAATAAATAAAAAGCGTATACATCAATATTAAAATAATAATAGCTGACTGGAAGGAATTTACTGGAAAACAACAAGGATATGTCCGCGGAGAGCAATTTGTGCTAATAACAATTACACTTTACAAAGATTTTATTGTATTACTGAATGTTAATAAATAATAATAATAATAATATGTTTTAAACAATGATTATCAATTCTTAAATGATTATCATTTCTTATCATTTCTTTAAAACCTATTATTAATTCAATTTAATAATAAAGATTAAAGATTAAAGTTTTAAAGATTATCAATTCTTTAAAACCTATTTGCAAGATAGAAAACAAAAGCTACGCACAAACAATGTATATAGTTCTGCAAAGGTGATATATAAAGGAGTTCCACAGGGTTCCATATTAGGACCGGACCTTTTCAAGATCTATATAGATGATATATCTCGTTTAAATTTAAAAGAAGTGATTCAATTATAGGCAGATGATGCAACGCTCAAATATGCTGACATTAGTGAAGAAAATATTATTTTGTCAATTCAAAATGATCTTGAAATCATTGAAGAATGGTTTCAAACAACAGTTGAAAACTTAATATTAAAAAAGCCAAGATAATTTTTTTTTTGAAAATAAAAGTTAGATAATCTTAACAGTTTACCTTATAGAAATGAAAGTATTGAAATTGTTAAAAGCTTCAATTATCTGGGTTTACTAATTGATAGCAAATTAAATTGGAGCAATCACATTGACTATACATGTGATACTGCAGTTAAATGCAACTAATATTTGTGATTTTTATGTGTTTTTATTGTGTATACTTACGTGTCTTTTATTTAAGCGAGTTCGACTGTACATAAAGTGCTCACGTAGAACAAAAAATGTTTGTCAATTTTGTTGATTTGAAATCACCCCAAGGTTGTATTTGGAATTCAACCTAATATGTTGAATCATCACCCCAATATGTTGCATTTCCTAAAAAGATGACCGTATTTTTGGTATACCTAGTAAAATCAAACTGAGCTTAAGTATTTATTTATTTTATTTTTATTGTTCTTTTTTTTTTTGTTTCTATGACAATTGATGTATGTACAAACTTTTTCTATTTTCTACAACCAAACATGACTCATAAGCCAAAGTATATATATATAGTATATGCATTTAACTTTATATATTTTTTTTCTAATTTCTATTTACTACAACGAAACAAAAACCAAAGTATATTATATAGTATATATACATTTAGCTATAAATATTTTTTTTCATTAAGTGGAAATTTTATATTTTTATTAAAATAAAAAAATATTAACGTTACACTTTTATAGGTTACTTATTTGTTTATACTATGAAGCATATACTTAATATGAGATGATTATTATAATATAGGTTTTGTAATAGAAAAATCGTATCAAAAAATGTATGTATTTGTATTCAAAACTTAACGAATGTCATAATACGTAGAAAAAATCGAGGTAGAATCGAGGTTTTTTTTTATATATGTAATCATATTTAAAAATTATATCGATACTGTAGATATACATTATAGCTATTGCTATGTATATTTTATTTTTCTATGATAGAACCCTCACAACACAACGAGGTAGAAAATTTTCATATAAATTCATGGCGAAGAATTTCATACAAAATTTATGGCAACAGGAGAAAAGAAAGGCTCTGAATATTTCGCCAAAAAAAATTAAAACATATTTTTTAAAAAGAAGTCGCAAAAGTTATATAAAAAAATGTTTACGAATGTTCATACATCGATTGACATACTAATAAAAAAAAGAGCTATATAAATATTAAATAAAATTTTTTAAAAAGAAATCGTCAAGTTATATCAAGAAATATATACAAATGCATATACATCGATTGACATACAAACAAAAAAAAGAAAGGAAAACTAAAATACAACCAACTTGATTTTACGAAATTAAAAACATTGTCTAACTTATTTCTTTCATTTGAATGTTCTATATATATATAGTTACTTTATGGTAAAACTCTATGAAAAGGTATAGTTACAATAATGTCATTTTTAATCTATGCTCATTCTAAATCGACATACCTATACAGGTAAATTTCTTCCCTTCATTAGATATCTTCGAAAATTATCTAAGCTTACATATAACGTCAAATACATATTATTCATATACAGAATTACACTGAGGCTTATGATTGAAAACGCGCGGAAAACTCACAGCTCAAAAAATATTATTCACCTTCACTTTATGTTGATATGATGAAAAACGCGTGATTTAATTTTAATTCGAAATTAAATACCAGTTGTCAAAAACAATTTTTAGTACATTATAAACATCAAGTTATAAAGTAAGTAAACAAAAATAATTTTTTTATAAAATTTGAAATTTCACCATTGGCTTTTAGAATTAAAAATAAAAATAAATTTCTTTTTTGATAAAAAGTGCTAATAAAACATTTGTATTTTGTTGATTTTAAGGTAAAAAAAACTTATACTTAATTGAAAAAATTTTTCAAATTGCAATTGGTTAAAGGAAGTTAAGAAAGGGTTATAAGTAAAATTTCCTATCAATTTATTTTCTTTTATCGTTAGTACCAATTCAGCGTATTAGTTCTGGTTTGTTATTTTTCTCCTAATTACAAAAGGTGGAATATTAGAAAAGTTAAACTAAAAAACTTAAATTTCTCAAATTTTTCATTTTTTTCAATTCAGATTTAAAATAAATGAAAAACTTCCATTCTATTCTTCTAATTTTTTTAAAACGCGAAAACATCAACGCGTTTCACTTTTACACAACAAACGTTTTCCACGCGTTTTCAAACATAAGATACCAAACATACAAATTATATGCGCATACATACAAATACCAAATAAATTTTTTAAATTAGAATGAAAAAACTTCCTTAATTCGATCACTTTTTTTGTGCTATTAAATTTATGTGCTATTTAAAATTATGTGCTATTTTTGTGCACTAAATAACAGTTCTCTTCAAAGAGGTTTACGGGTAGACTTTTTTTAGCAACGTTTTTATAAATAAAAAAATCATAAATTTAACTTTATTTTCTATCCAGATAGCACAGATAATAAACTATATACAGATGTCTCATCATCATATAAAAAAAAATGGTACTCTATTTCTAAACTGACAAAAAGCTTACAAAAATAAAAATTAAAAGCAAGCTTTTTTTCGTTTGTATAGTTAAAATAATATTAGAAAAATTCCAATGTATTGGAAATTAAATAAAAAATATGATGAAATTTTGTTTTTCGAATTTTATTATTTTAAAAAATATAATTGTATAGTAGGTAGGTACATAAAACTTCTATTCATTACATCTATTTACATCTATTTTTAGATTTTTTTTTTTGATATTTTCAATAAATTTTAGTATATAGTAAATAATTTTAGAAATTAAAATTTTTAGAAATATTTTTCTAAATTCAATATTTTCAATTACATATATTCTTTATTATCTTCCTTCCTTGCATAGGATAAAGAAACCATTTCGTATATTAATGATATTTTGAAAATCAGAGTGATGTCTCGTAAATAAAGTGAATAAATGGGCAAATAAAACAAGAGAAAGCATAATAAAAAGAGAAACAAAATATGTAGTTTTATATTTTAATGTTTTGTTTTTAAAATGAAATATATATAAAGTTTACGTTTGTACAATAGCAAACAATTATTCCATTCCTTCTAAACGTGTTTCAATATCTAAATACCGACACAAAAAAAATAAATAAACATTTTTTTAAAAAATATGTACATAAAAATTGTACAATTTTTATTTTCTGAATTTTTAAAATAATTTTTTATTTACAATTTTTGTAGGTATTCAGATATATTAAAATACATTCCAAACGTATTTGGTGGTATTTGTATATACAAAACCTTATCATTTAATACAAAAATTTGGGTTTGTTTTCATTATTTATATGCAAAAGCTTTTGTCGGTTAATAGCTGTCGGTTAATAGAAAGAAAAGTACACCTTTTTTTATATGGGAATGAGACATCTGTATATAGTTTATTATATGTGCAGATAGTGTAAAAAATTTGAATTTTAAGGTTTACTTTAAAATTTAAAAAAAAATGTCTATATTTGAAGTTATTAAGGATTAAAAGTTACCCCACTATTTAGCTTTTACTTTTCTCATAAGAATCAATGTAAATATTGGGGTAAATCGAGCTTTCTTTCTCTTCAGTTCCGATTTTGATAGTTTATCAGAATGCTTGGCACACGGTCCATTAGCTATTAGGTCTAAGCTATTAAGCCCCCCTGCGACTTATATTGAATGGTTTGCCAAGCTTTAGATACAATTCATTTTTTAAGTGGTGGGTCCGCAACCCAATGTAAAAAAAAATACACAATGTTTTACAATATAATGGAAACACAACTTGCATAATTGTTCCCAAATTTAAAATCTTTTTTCTGGAAGTACCTAGAAGCCGGACATGGTAAAGGAGCTACAGATTGTGTATGAGCTGTTTGCAAAAGAACTGCAGCTCACTCATGGCGCAGTGGTTAAGTCGCCAACCTTTCAATCGAAGGGTCTTGGGTTCAAACCCCGGTCAGATCATAAATAAAAAATATGTAGTACTTTTATATCGTAATAATGTATATCGTATAATTAATAGTAGTAATAATAACAATATTAATAACAATAGTAATAGTAATAATAATAAATAATTATAATTATAATAATAATAATAATAATAGTAATAATAATAATAATAGTAGTAATAATAATAGCTTCTACAGTGGAGCTATCTTTGGTTATATCATGCAAGTAAGGTGTTATATACTGCTGCACGTTGTAATCCACGGATGGCGCTGACTCTGTAGTAAAATAATAATAATATTAATAAGAATACTAATACCAATAACAGTAACCGCTACAGTGACATGGGGGTTGCCTTCAATAATTACCTCATGTAGTATTATATACTATACTATAGTACTATATACTACTACTACATGTTGTAACTGTTGTGACGGCTTTAGTCACTGTTAGCAAAATAGTAATAATAATAGGCGGATTCATTGTTTCCTTACAGTCCCACTCCCAATTCAATGTTTCCGTATTCATTTCCTATCCCTACTCCCTAGCCAATATAATGAGTTCGGAGGTAAGGGTTTCATCCCATTATATTGGCTAAAGGGGGAGGTGGGTTTACTCAGTAAGAATCTGACACTACCAAGGGGGAAATTCTTGGTGTCTTTGGAAGATTCCCACCTCCCTTAGGAAAAAAGAAAATAAAATATATATATATTGCGCAAAACAATGATGTTCAGATTTTAACAAATTGGTTGATGTTCTTTCACAAAACTGCCAATAAATTAACATACATGAAATTTTTGAGAGGTACATACATATATCTCTATAATTTAAGTAAACTCAAACAATTCATTGGTACAATGAAAGTGAAAGTGCATCAAGTGACGTAATTATTTTTTATAATAACATACATATTTGATCAATTTTCATTTTCCACTTTTGAGATGATCGGTAAATTACCTTTAAAAAACATTTATATGAGATCGTTGAACTATTTTGAAAGCTTACTATTTTGTGAATATTTTAGTTTAGGATCGCCACGTGGGAGTAGTTTGCTCAATCCCTAATAAAAGCTAATATTAAAACTGGAAGAAATATTGTTTCAATAAAAGGATAAAATGTAGAATAAATAAAAAGCGTATACATCAATATTAAAATAATAATAGCTGACTGGAAGGAATTTACTGGAAAACAACAAGGATATATCCGCGGAGAGCGATTTGTGCTAATAACAATTACACTTTACAAAGATTTTATTGTATTACTGAATGTTAATAAATAATAATAATAATAATATGTTTTAAACAATATGAAAATTGCGATAGTTAGTAAGACCTTTGCAATTTTTGAATAATTTGGAAGTTTAAAAAACAATTTTATTAATATTTTGATAACATTTGTGTAGAAAATATAGAATAAAAACTTTTTGAATTGTTACAAAATGATTTAAACTACAATCACTATCACAACAAGAGCAATTTTATTTTGTTAAGCAATATGCAATATATAGAGTAAGAATTTAATGAAATTAAAAATTTTAGCAAAGATAACACAAATCATGATAAAAGACATAAAATTTTAAGTGTAATGCATTTATAAGATTACGTATTAAAAAATGTCAATATAAAAAAAATACTGCTATTTATTAAAAGATAAAGTTAGAGTAGTTATTCTTAAAACTTTTGAAAAGGGGAAAGAAAATCAACTTTTAATTTTTAACAAGGAAGATGCATCTTATGTAAATTTCAAGCAAATTATTGCAATTTTTTATAGATATCCATTTACAAGAACATAGAGTATTTTATATTTATATTCCGAAAAAAATGATGTTTGTAATTAAATACTGCACCTATTTTTATTATAAGCTCTGAAGTGATATTTTTTATTATTTTTTTGAAAATGTTATTTTTTTATTTTGTGATGAATTTCTAATATTTTTTTTTTTTTTTGTTAGTTTTAAATTAAAAATATGTATATTTGAATGTGTTATTAATGGTGAATATAACTTATATAGTTGTTCAAATTATTATTTTATTTATTTTTGAATTTTCATGTATTAAACAAAAAGGAAGGTGGCATATTGTAATTTTCATCCTCTTTAAATAGTCATAAAAAATAAATTTAATTTAATAGTTCACAGCTTTTTGATTTATTTCTTAACTTGAAAGAAATGCGATTCTAATTATTAAGCGACTGTTTTTTTTCAGTTAAAAGATAATATACTTTAATAAAGTATACAATTTTATTATTAAAGCACTTACGGTTCTGCCTCAATTGACTTTAATTTAGCTACATAATTTGATGGGATGTAACCCTCTTGTCTTGATTTTTTACTCCGAGCCAACCACCAATCACCCTAAAAATTATACTATTTTAATAATTTTTTAACAATATGAATCTCGCATTTTAGAACAAAATTTATAAATAATGTCAAATAATAAATTTCACAAATTTATCTTAAATGCTTACCTGTGTGTCATTTAATATTTCTAAATGTTCCCCTTTACGAAAGCTCAAATCTTCATCTGTTCTAGCATCGTAATCATAAAGAGCGACAAATATTTTGGCATTCGCATTTGATGGTTCATTTTCAGGTATTTGAGGGACTGGTCTTATTTGTTCCTGAGGCGGTGGTTGTTGAGGCATTAATACAGGCATTTCCTCATGTAATGGGTTAGGTCGGTGCTCTAATTTATCTTTATCTGGTTCCTGCTTTTGTGTACGTAAACAATTGCCCATTTTCTTTTTAAATAAATATTTAAAACTAAGTATGTTATAGTGAAATTAATTTTTACGGAAGTTTACACCAGATTGATAAATTTAAAATTGTTTATATTTATTTAGCTTATTCTTAAAAAATATATATACACAAGTAATAAATCGAACAGAAAAAAGTCAATTTTACTATATTTTGGTAACCAATTTCATTTAATTTTAATTTGGGCGTTTATCTTCGTATACACTTAAATATTATTAACACGCACACAGAACTCAAATTACTTTAATATTTATTTACACTATATAATAATTGCAATTTGTTTTTATTAATAGAATGCAAAAAAAAAATCTACATATTGTACCAAAAACTAAAAAAAAATGTTATTTTTTTCAATATTTTTCCGAGTAAAAATTGTTATTAAATATTTTTTATTCATTCCACATTTGTTTTTAAATACAAAGTTTTCACTTTATAATTACCACCACTACATATTCATATTTTACCAATTAATTTAATATAAATTTTATAAATATCATTTAAGATCTATTCTTATCACTATAACTTTTCTAAAATATGTAATACTGCTGAAAATGGCAGTTAATTATCTTCAAATTAACTCATTAAAATTACAATAAACATAAATAGGTGCAAATTAAAATATTTTTTATGTATTCATTTCTAAATGTTCTTGCTTCTTAAAAGACAACAATTTGATGTATTGAGTATTGACACTTGACAGCATCATCAAAGCCACCTTTATAATGACAAACCAAATCATTCTTTTTTAATGGCCGTCGTAGTTGTTATAAAATAATGTAAACAAAAGCTAGTTTGTATAATTTTCTTCATATATAGTATGGTAAATTTTTCCACGGGTATTAAAAATTGAAATAAAATAATTTCCAATTAGATCATTTCAAAAGTATTAATTAATAATAAACAAGAGAATAATTAACTGATAACAACTTAATAATAAACTTAAAATAAAATATTGAAACATAAGTTATTTTTTTTTATTGCTTTTCCATAATTATTATGTAGTCTCTGATTATTGTTACTTTTTCACAAAGTCTTAAATATAGGGTTTTCCAATTTGAGTGATATGATTTCTAAGTAACGTTTCGGCCATTTGTAGTATGTCATGATCTATCTTTTTTTTCATTGTATTCAGTAATGTTTACAATTTCATCATGGAGAAATATACGCAAGAACAACATTTACAAATTCTTCAATTTTATTATCAAAGTAATCGTTCTCCAATTGCAACTTTTCGTAAATAAACAAAACTGTCGATTCTGGTGCGATAAAAATCCATATATTTCATGAACAACCATCACATTCACTTAAATTGACAGTTTTGTGTGGTTTTTGGTTTGGTGGAATCATCGGTCCGTACTTCTTTCAAAATTAAGCTGGTAGCACCGTTACTGCCTATGGAGAGCGGTATAGATCAATGATAACCAACTTTTTATGGCCGAAATTGGAAGAAGTTGATCTTGACAACATTTGGTTCCAACAAGACGGGGCTACGTGCCACACAGCACGTGCAACAACCGAATTATTGCGAGAAAAGTTTGGAGATTCGATTATTTCAAGAAATTGTGACATTGAATGGCCTCCCAAGAAGTTGTGACTTACTTAGACTATTTCTTGTGAGGTTATTTGAAGTCATTGTTCTTTAGCAATAAATCAGACTCTCTTCAAGCTTTAGAAGTCTATATTGAACATGCTATTCATGACATACGACTTGATTTAGTGGAAAAAGTGCTCGAAAATTTGGTTAATCGAATTCGTTCCTGCAAAAGAAGTCGTGGAGGCCATTTGAATGACGTTTTATTCAGAACTTAATTGTATCGATTGTACTTCACATTAAGTAAAAAACATTTGAATTTCCTTAACAATTAGTGTGTTTTTTTTTTGAAAAGAAATCATATCACTCAAATTGGAAAACCATATACAAATAACAGGGTCTTCACGTAAAAGTGCATCGAAGAAAAAATTTCCTAATTTATGTGAACGTCCCGATGCAAAATTTAAATTGCAAAACTAAAAAATTTAACATGACAGATATATTGATTCGTTTATAGAAAGGTTGATTGGTATTTACAAAAAATGTTAATTAGCATCTATCTGTTATATTATATTATTATTTGAATAAATATCTAGTTTTTTTCACTTTGAAAAATTAAAATATAATTTTTGAGTTCTGATTTTGAAAAATAAATAACTTTCAAATAAAACAAAAACCCAAAAAAAATATTAAAGCATTTTTATAGATTATTTAGCTGCTATTTTTATATATGTATCAAACATTTGCTTAAACGAAGCATCAGTTATTTTGTTCATTTAGTGAACTATCATAATTAACTGAAAAAGTCATCATTTACAAGGGTTAGTATGTTAGTATATTACTATAGTATGTTAGTAAATGATTTAATGATGATACTTAGATATTTAATTGGTCATTACCACTGTTGGTAACTACTAATTAATGTTAGTAATGTTGTTAACGGTAATAAGAAACAAGAACAAAACAAAGAAACTAACATGCAAGTTAGATTAAAATGACAGACTAATTATGCAGACTACGAGAATTAACCATGCTCGCGTAAATTCTGGCTCTCAGTGTTAATTTGTAAACGCTAATATCGAAGAGCTCAGACCTTGAGTTAATCTCTCTTAACATACTCGAAATAGGCTCAAATTTTTCATGGTCTGTAGAATGGTGTAACACATTAAAAAGCTCGACCGATCTCAAATTATTCAGATTTTCTCTAAACATTTGTTCGCGAATAGAGAGGGAGTTGATATCACCGCGAACAATCTGCCGAACGAATATTATATCCGCCACTAAACGGCGTGACTGGAGGGAGTTCAAATTTATTAAAGAAAGTCTAGCTTCATATGGAGGAAGACGTATAGGATCAGCGTAAAGCGTAGGATCAAGATCAAGATTGCGTAAAGCGAAACAAAGAAATCTTTTTTAGACCGATTCAATACGTGAAATATCTATCTTCGCTCGAGTATTCAGGTATAGGTCTTACATAAGTAGTAAAAAGCTGCTTAGTGATATAGGGATCAGAAAACTCTTTTGACCAACGCATAATAAATGCAAGAGTTGAGTTAGCTTTATTTATTATGGAGTTGTAGTGACTCTTGAAATCTAACCTACTATCAACGATCAGTCCCAAATCAGAAGTACGATTTGTTCTTTTAATAAGTTGATCGTTGAGGACGTAATCATAATTGATTGTTCAGTTTGATCAATTTGTTTTTTAGTTTCCATTGTATTCAAAATATCAGAGACGAATTCAGTCATATTAGTAACTGTGGATCTACCCTTTTGAAAATCATGTAGTTCTGGTGGAATAAATGGTTGATATTAATCAACAAAATACGATCACATTATTTTTTCAAAATATTTTGGGAATAGTTGACAGTTTAGCAATGGGTCTATAATTGGTTACATCGCAACGAGCCCCTTTCTTATGTATCGGGCTAATAAATGAATGTTTCCAGGGCTCAGGGAAAGAGGCACATTGAATTGACAAATTGAATAATTTGCAAATGGGACCTACCAAATTTTGGGCACAATAGGTCAGAAGATGGCAAATCGACTACACAGCTAATAAAACTCCACCACCGCGTTGGTCAAAAGAGAATGTAATATTTCTATCAGTACGATAGACTAGAAAATCTTTAGAAAACAGTTCCTCACTATTGAAATAAGAGTTGAGTCAAGTTCCAGACAAGGCTAGAATATCGTGCGGAAGAGTCATAGATTTTAAAAACGCAGAGTGCGAAGAAATTTAAAATTTTTTCGCAGTTCAAATTCTTTTATTAGTATTCCAGAAGGCCAGCTATTATGATTTAAAATAAATTGAAGTAAGTTATCTGAAATAGCTAATTTGAAAGAAGTATTATCCTATTTTGTTACTTATTTAGTCTCTAATGTACTATTTTTATTTAATGCACTCCCAACAAATTCCAAAACCGAAACTAAATAAATTCTAAAACCGAAATGTCAAATTAACTTCAAAAAAATATCCTCGACTTAATTTGCTGGAGCAAATAAAATATGCAATAGGGTTAAGGTAGAGGATATTTTAGTCCAGGATCGGAGGATCGGTGCATATTTTTTTATAAATGAAACAATTTATGTTAAAAATTTCCTCAAATCCTCCCATCCACGAGACTAGTTTTCACTGCTTTGTGAAGACCCCTAAAATCTAATTGAACAAAATACCTTGATGCAAAACTAACAAGTGGTTACATTTATCAACACCATTACGACGGCCAGTAGTATAGATATGGCGGTTCTGGATAAAAAGCTCTAAAGCTTATAAAGCTCGTTCGTTATATTTGAAAATTAAGTTCAACTGTAATTTTAAAGTTGAAAGTCATGGAGACTTTTTATTTGATTGTGAACTTGACTAAAAAAGTTTTGAAACAAATAATAATAATTTTGAACTAGTTTTCTGTTTCTGTGAAAATATGAGTTTATACTTAAACATTTTTTAAAAGAAATTAAATATTAAAAGTTTTAAAAGCTTTGTTTAAATACAAAATTATTAAAGTTTAAACTTAATTTAATATTTTTTTGAAAAATTTAAAAAAAAATTTTTAAAGTTGGATTTCAATTCAAAGTTTATAAAGCTCATCCGTTTTGTTTGAAAATTAAGTTCAACTGCCATTTTAAAGTTGAAAGTCATGGAGACTTTTTATTTGATTGTGAACTTGACTAAAACAGTTTTTAAACTTATAAAAACAAGTTTGAATTAGTATAAACTAAGTTTTCTGTTTCTGTGAAAATATGAGTCTATACTTAAAAATTTCTTATAAGAAATGAAGTAAGTATTTTATAAAGTTTTAAAAGCTTGGTTTCAATATAAAATTATTAAAGTTTAAACTTAATTTAATATTTTTCTGAAAAATTCCAAAAAAAAAAATTTTAAAGTTGGGTTTGAATTCAAAGTTTATAAAGCTCGTCCTTATGTTTGAAAATTAAGCTCAACTGCAATTTTAAATTTCAAAACCTTAAAAAAGCCACGGCTGAAATGATATTGTTGATAATATAAGCTGTGATCATGAAATACAAATTGAAAACGTGATCAAGTTGAAGTTAAAAGTAAACAAAAAATGAAAAAAAAACTTGGGTTTAGAAAGTTGTTTTTGAAATGAAATAACAACATTGCATTTTTTACTAAAAGTTTAATAATTATTATTCATTAAATAATATCTTGTTTATTTATCCATGAATCATGTTTTTCACCAAAGCCAAGCCATCTAATCAAAACTTGATTTCCTTTTTTTCTTATTATTTTTTCTACAAGGTAAACATTAGGAAATTTAACAGATGTAAGTTCAGGTTCATAAAAAATGCCCTTTATTTGTTTTTGCGTGTAATCAAGTAAATTCTATGTTACTGGATCAGTTATTTTTATTTTCGGTATTGTGTAAATTTCTGTCGACCAATTAGGCTGATAACCTTTTGCAAATATACCTTTAAATTTACTTATACGAACAAAATCTCCAACTCTGTATTTTGCTTTTCGGAATACTTTTAATTTATTGTAGTCAGTTTTTAATAATAATTTCTCATTTTTCTTTGTAACCTTTTTAGGTGGAAGTTTAATTGTATGATGGTATATTGAGTTATATTTTTCTACTAGCGATGACAGAATAGTTAACCAATAATAATAGTTAATTGTGCCTTGTAAACTAAATTGTTTCCACATCGTGTTTTTTAGAGTACGATTGAAACGTTCTACAATTGATGCTTTTAGTTCTGAATATGGTAATGGTTAATTTTATTTTTCCTCATTAGATTTTGAAATTTTTTGTTGAAAATTTCCGTACCTTGATCAGATTGTAAATTTTTTGATTTTTTACCAGCACGCTTAAAAATTTTATCATTGCGATTAAAACATTATCAGCGCTTTTGTTTTTAACCGGTTCAGCATACGCAAATTTTGAAAATGTATCAATAATTGTAAAAAATATTTTTATCCCTCCTTAAATTTTGCATATGGAATCATTTCAACCAAATCAATTTGCCAAGTATAATTTAAACCCTTTTGAATAAATTATCTTCGTGTATAGATGTAATATTACTTTCTTATGATCATCTAATAAGACGGAGGAATAAATATTTAAGAACTCCTCTACTTCCATAATTCAAAATGACTGTACTAAGAATATTTTCGCTGCTTTTATGGTATTTCTCAATTGTATTTTAAATTCAGGTTCTTATCAGACACAGACCAAAAATGATAAACTTTATTCATCCATTTAGAATGTGTGTAATTTAATTGAAAATATTGTCAGATTGATTTATCCGAAAATTGAAACAATAAAATGGTGTAACCCAGAAATTTCTGCTATTCCGAAAAATATAGATTTGCCTGATATAGACTTTTATAGCAGTATTCCCAAAGAGTTTAGTGAGAATGAAAACAAACCTACTTTAATTGTTTTAGATGATTTAATGCTAGATTCTGCAAATAAACAGGTGTATGAACTATTTACTAAAGGTACCATCGTAATTTATCTATTGTATTGTTAACGCAAAACGTTTTTCATCAGAGGAAATTCTCATTCAGAGGATATTTCATTAAATTGTAAATATTTAGTGCTTTTCAAAAACCCTCGAGACAAATCGCGGATTTTTCCTCTTGCTAGACAACTATATCCGGAAAATATAAAGGGTTTCTTGAGAGTATATAATGAGTCAACATCAAAACCTCATGGTTATATTGTGTTGGATTTAACACAAGACATTAACGATTTGTTACGTATTAGAACTAATATTTTTTCAAAAAAATACTGCATATGCTTCTGTGATACGGGTGATTTGAACAACAACAACTGCCAAAAGTATGAAACGATTGAAGAAACACCAAGATATATTACATGTACTAGAAAAAGAAATTTCAACAAAAAGAAATTTCGTGAAAATATTCTTAAATATTGTGATGATGATATTATAAAAACTATTGCTGAAATTGCAATAAATATATTAAATGGCAATAATAAAATTTCACCAACACAAAAAGCAAAATTAAAAAAACATAAAAAACAATTAAGATTTCTAGCCTGTGCTAAGAAAAGTATAAAAACCAAACGAAAAATATTAGTTCAACACGGGGTTTTTCCAACTTTAATCGGTACTATATTATCTGGTGTAATAGGAAAATTGCTCAGTAAGACTGATAATGCAGCGAATGATTGTTATGTCACCAGAAATACTTTCAAAATTTAGTAAATTATTTCAAGATGATAAAAACTTGGATTTATTAGATCAAAAAATGAAAGAAGTTTTATATGATAAAAAATTAAAACCATTGCAAAAATGGTACTTCTATTGTCAAAATCTCGTCAAATACGGAATTAACAAAAGACACGCAAAAAAATTACCAGAAAAGGACAATAATCTTACATTCGATACAGGAACTCAAACAAAATTCTTTTCTAAGCGAAATGCATATACAGAAACTGAATTACCTAAATACAAATCAACATCAGCACAGACCAATTTCGTACCATTAGTTACTGATGATGTGTTTGAATATGATTCTTTTTTAGGGTCGTAGGGTCAAATATGGATATCGATTTAACACATTATGATTTGGATGATGAAAAATCATTTAAAAAATTAGCTCAAACTGAAATGTTAAAAGATGAAAAATTACTAAAAAGACCATCTCTAAGCTCTGATTATCGAATGTTTGAAACACCAAGTGGTGATGTAATTACGGTTGCTGTACCATCTCCTGAAAAAAAGAAGACACTAAGATCGGCCGGAAGTTCAATTTCCTAAACTATACTTTCACAGTTTCCTGAAAGAAAAAAACGAAAACTAAAACCATTACTAAGAAGTCCAAAACTAAGAACTTCATCAATACCGGAATGGACAACATATAAATAGTACAACATTTTATATTTTAGAGGAAGTTAATAAAGATGGATAGTCAAGATGACTTCTATGTAACATTGTTTAGCAATGCTAATTTAGCACTGTTTCCAGACAACACTTTAGCTTCATTCGAAAATAAATTACCTATTCACTTTGATTTAAGAAATGGAAATTGGAAAGTTGGTCTTTCAGAAATATATTTGAACGATTTCCTATAAACACAAGAATTTAACAAAGAGAAATGTGCTTTTATTAATATTGGGCAGTATAATGTTTATGTAAGAAACATTGAAAAATCTCTTGAAAAATCAAAGTAATCAAATCTATAGGCTACACATATTATTCCTATGACTATTCAGAATTACATTTGGATGATTAGAAGCTTAATTTTTTCCGACACTTATTAAAATGTAATGTCCAGTATCCATGGTTTTATTTGGGTTGGGGGGCTTTCATATAATATCGCTAATTTGCAAAATGTTTTTTTGCCACGTCTAATGAAATTTTAATTTATTTATGCATTCCACAAATTTTTAATGTCACAAATGTATCTTGGCCACAAAATTTTTTTATCGTTACCTTTGTAACAATTATTATCCTAGACAAGAACCAACATGTGGTAAAAACTGCTATACAATTCGTAATTAAAAGGGTGAAACGATAGAGGGGGTGAAAAATAGAAAAGATGGTACATGTGTCTTTTTTGGTTGAGGGAAGAGAAAAGAAGAAAAAAAGAAAAAAAAAGTCAGTTCCGGAACAACCATCGTGAAGGAAGGTGCAAAAAAAAAAAAGATTAGAAAAAAACCATTTTTTTTATATTTTGTTTTTGAAAATCAAATTAAATAAATTTATTAATCACATTGTTCTTATAAATAAATTTTGGAATTTAATCGTACAAAAAGAAAAAAAAATATATTTAATAAAATTTAAAGTTTACATTCAATTGTAAAAAAAAAAAAATAAGAAAAAAAAAGGAGGAAAGTGAAAAATAACTACAGTAAGATAAAAATTAAAAATTGGATATAAAAGGAATTTTGGCTGCTTCGGGGCTGTTTTAGCTTTGGATTGTGACGGGGCTTAACAAAAGTAAAGTAATGTTAGTAATATTACAGACTATCTATGTTTTGCATAAAATATATATATATAAACAAAGGTAAAGAAATTTTAATTAGTAAAACACTGCATTAAATAAATCAAAAAAAAAAAAAAGGAAAAAAAAAAAACCCAGAAAATAGTGGCAAGTGCATATCAATTTAGAAACTGTTGTTTAATTCTTAATGGCCAACAATTATATTAAAACACTCAATATTTAAAATTAATAGAAAAACAATATTTTTGACAAATTTTTATTTAAATTTCTAATTTTTTTTATCTCGAAATTAAATAGTATAAAGTTGTTTTAATTATCACATAATGTACGTATTTTCTTCTACTCTTATTATAAACAGTTAATCCATATTAAAATTTTCTTATAATCTTGTGTGCTTAATCTTATAATCAATGTATACGTAAATATATATACCTGTATATAAATAATAGACTTACCATTGAATATATAAAAAAAAAAAACAAAAAAAAATATTTTAATTAACATAATGAGTCTGCCAAGTACATAATATGCATCCCTTACAATAACAATAAAAAAAAAAAAAAAAATTGAAATTGAAGCTGTTATATAAAAAAAAGGGGAAAAATTTATACGACCAGTTTATTTTAATTTACTTTTAATCTCCGTAGAATTGTTATTCTTGTTGTAATAGTAGGAAACCTATTATAAAATTAGCTTCAGCAGCTGCTTTTAGGTGTTATATTAATTTAAATTTAGAATGCAATTATTTTAAATAGATTAAAAATACACAAAATAATTTGAAAAAAAAAAAAACTAAAAGAAGGAAAAGGAAAAAATACTAAAATTGGATATGTTTTAAATAAAAAAAAAAAAAAATAAATAAAAAAAAGGGAAATAACTAATATGTAAGTAATATTTTTTTTTAAGTAGCATAACCATAACCATAAATCATATCCAAATACAAAATAAATATTTTAATACATTTATAAACATGCATGTAATTTTCTTTTTACTATTATTATAATTATTGTTCTTATACAATATCATAATTTTACAAAATATTAAAAAAAAAAAATTTATAATTATTTCAAAAAAAAAAAAGAGAAATTCTGATACAATTTAAAAGCATAAAAGTTTTTGTATTAAATTTTCGATTAAAACTAAACTATATATACATAAATAGTCATTAAGAAATGTAAACAATTTCCATGGGAATTTGTAGAATTAATTTTATATAATTTTAATAAATTCAATGAAATAAAAAACAAAAATAAACAAAAAAAATTTAGGTATATGTATATAAATACCAAAATGAAAAAAATACCAAACAATTATATAATTTAAATAAAATAACTACATAAGAAATCATGAAAAAAAAAAAAAAAAAATGAATTGTAAAAAAAAAAAAAGGGAACTAAAATATTAAATTTTTTTTGATGATTATTATCATATGAAGAAGACAAAAGAAATTGTAAATATGTACATGAAAAAAAAGTAAAATTAAAGAAAATTAAGTTTAAGGTAGAACTTTAAGTATATTTTTTTTTGTTGATTTTTTTTGTTTTAATTTTAATATGAGGTTTTAAAATATAGCCACAAGGAGTTCGAGCTGAGTATAATGGGTCCGAAGCAGTAATGAATTAAACCAGCCAAAACCCTGAAGTAAGTATAGTTTGAACCGGGGTGTTGTTTATTTTGGCATGCTTTATTTTTGTAATGGACCAAGAGCGAATTTCTTCTTCGAACCCTCCCAGCTGAGTGATAACCCGGATATCAGCCAGGCATGCGACGCTCGATTGGGTCTTGGACCATCCCAACTGTTATAAACCATTACAAAATATAACTCCAAATCCTGGATTTACTCGAAATCAAGTTTTCAAAGAATTTTTTAATGAAATTTTGACGTATATCCCTAATTCTAAGAATTATGATGATGTGACATTAGAATTATAATGTAAAAACATTATTAAGTGAATTATTTCAACAGAAAAAAAAATATAAAAAATTTCAAAAGAAAATTATCTGAACTATTCAAATTGGCTGTTGCTAATAATAAAGATGAAATGAATGGAATGGTGATTATTTATTCAGACATAGTTCAATCATCTGTTTTTGGAAGTAGCAAAGTGCGTGCATTCAGAGCACTAAACGTAGAAAATAGTAGAATATCTACAAATATTGAATTTGAAAATGTCCATTACATACCTATAGAAAAAAATTGTTTTGAAACGATAGCGATTAAAATTTGCAACCAATACGGTTGCAAATTTGGAATGGAATAAATTTTGTTTCCAGTTACTATCCAACAAAAATTGTATTACACTTTAAAAAGCATTGCTAAAAACAATATAAATACCACTACTCAAATTTGATATCCTATCAAACATGGAAAGAGCTTACGTGAGATATTATTCCTCTCAAGTAGGAGGTGGAATCAACGATATTGGGCCTTTATTACAATTTTATCTATCTATACAAAAAGGCCATGGTTTTGGAAATATATTCGGAAGTTTAATTCGTTACTTAAAGCCAGTTTTTACATCAGGTTGGGACTTAATTAAAAAAGAAGCTATAAACACAAGTAAAAATATTTTTAATGATTTAGCATCTGGTTCAAACATAAAAGAAACTGTAATTGATCAAAGTAAAGGAGGCATAAAAAATTTACGAAAATCAGTAGTCAATCAACTGCATTCGATGTATGGTGGAAAACGAAGGGCTATAAAAAGACGAGCCGTTTCTAAAAAGACACATTTGAAGTCGAAAAAGAGACGAAAAAAGCAAAGTAAAACCTCCGATATATTTAATTAAAAAAATGTATGAATGTATGAAATCTGAACTTGATCTTTTTGCATCATTACACGTACAAACAAGTATTTTACGTTCAGAAGAGGTAGCATACAATCCTTTAGCTTCTTTAGAGGCATTACCGTCAACTATTGAATTTGTTTCGCTTGGAAATGGAGATACATATCGAGATTTATCCTCAACTTACATCAAATTTAAAGTTCAAATATTAAAAAAAGATGGTTCAGTTTGGAGTGCAACCGATAAAGTAGGAACTGGAACTGAAGCAAGGGCAACTGCGCAGCCCAGTGTTGTAAATAATTTATTGCACTCTTTAATTAAACAATGTATTAAACAATAAACTTTAGAGTTACATTCTAAACGGAAAAAGCAGCACTCCTTCAGATTCCTTATACCATTATAAAGCATACCTAACCACTTTACTAAATTATGGTACAGATTCCAGTCAAACACATCTGGAAGCATCTGGTTGGGAATTGGATAAGCCAAATGTAAATTATTCCAACAATTCTGGTTCTAAATCAAGACAAAAATCACACAACAATTCTGCAATAGTAGAATTAATGGGAAAATTACATGTAGATTTTTTTAATAATTCCAAATTACTTTTAAATAATGTTGACTTTCGAATTTCTTTAGCATTAGAGAAACAAGATTTTTTTATTTTCTTTAACCTTGCGATGAAAGCTATTTAAAAATTCTCGAAGCTACATTATACATGAAACATTTAACAATTAATCCTAGCATATTGATAGCACATACTGTACTGCAAAAGGCTAACCCGAAATATTTTTCTACCAGAAGTGAAATTAAAACATTTACAATTCCAGCTAACACTTCTAACATATCATTAGATAATATATTTATTGGGCAAATTCCAAAAGCTCTTCTATTTTGCATGGTAAACAATGAAAATTTCAATGGTAAAAGTTCAACAAATCCATACCATTTCGATCATCAAAAGCAGACTCAATTTCAATTATATGTAAATGGAGTGCCTACACCAAACTCTGCAATTGAAACAAGTTTTACATCGAATAATTTTTGCAATTCTCATGCATATTTAACATTATTTAGCGGAACAGGTATATATCATTCTGACAGAGGACATCAAATTTCAAAAGAACTTTTTTCAAAAGGTTACACAATACTAGCTTTTGATTTGTCACTAGGTGGCTTGGGAACTGATACATGTCAGAGTTTATTAAACCAGAGTTTAGTAAATATTGAAGCAAGACTCAGTGCTCCATTAACATCAACATTAACATGTATTGTGTTTGCAGAATATGATGCTAATATTGAAATTGATAAAAATCGTAACGTCTACGTAAACATATTTAAGCAAATTTAGTGGACCATCTCTATTCATGTGAAAATGTCATGTGCTTTAGTAGATTTATCGTTCTGTGTGGACGATAACAATACAATATTTGTAAAAAATCTTGCTGTGGCTCGAATAAAAGAACAATGTAAAATTATTGTAAAGGAATTAAAATATAAATTTCCAACCAGAGATTTAAAAAAAACAGACATCAAGAATTACTCTTTTGGGCACATGGACAACGAGAAAACAACTAATAATTTATTAAATTTACTTGAAAAATTCGATATAGTGTTAACAAATGGAAAACTTAAAGTTGAATTTTTAACAGCATATATAAGTGGAAACACTCGACTAATTGATATTTCTCATTTACAAAATAATGAATACACTTCAGATAAAGAAAGTGCTGAAATATAATAGTGCGACAAGTAAGCTATTTAGAGGTGTTTTTGCTCTTGATCAAATACCAAAAAATATTTTAAAACCTGGTATTTTAGTAATAAATACTGACACTTCTTATGAAAAAGGAACACATTGGCTAGCAATTTTTGTACCAGTTCAAGGCTGTGTAGAATATTTTGATTCATTTGGAAATCCACCATTCCACAATGAGATTGTGAAATTCCTACAAACACAATCAAAATGTTTTATTTTTAACAAAGTGACCTTACATCAGTCTGTGGACAATATTGTTGTTTATATTTATGGATGCGATGTAACTGTAAGAGTATGAAAAGTTTTATTAATTTATTCATAATCCCCACTCAAAAATGATGAAAATGTGGAAAAAATGTTTAGAAGAATTTTTAAAAACTGGAAAAAACTATAAATATAAAAATTATAAATTTAAATCATTAAAAACTGGAAAAAACTATAAATATAAAAATTATAAATTTAAATCATTAGTTTCAAATGGAGCAAGAGCCGGCGGTATTTGAAGTTTCAGAAATTCAAAAAACTGAAATTCCAAATTTGTTATTATCCTATATTTATTATTTGGATATAAAACAAACATCTAAAATACAAATTGGATTTGATTTGGAAACTTTTACATTGACAATCATTTTTCAGTGTCATCGAAAAGTTGTTTTCCGTATGAACTATTTAAAATGGTATGTATTTTATCAGAACTTTATTAACCATGAAACCAAGTTATCTGCTAAAGGAGTTTCCATAACATTTAATATAAATGAACAAACTAAGAAAATCACTCTACAAATGAAGGAGTACACTCGTTTTTGTTTCATGTTGGATTTTATTCAAGCAGTGATGTTATACAACAGAGGCGCTGAATTAAATGTACGTGAATATGTTTTTAAATATATTGGAAAATGTATTGAAAAACATAAACTAAAGCTTGAACAAGAAGAATTCTACATTCCTATGAATTTACATATAGCTCAGTGTAACTATTCCAGACTTTTTTATGAAATACCAATGTTTTTATCAGAATATATAGCAATATATTTTGCTCAACAATAAATAAAACAAACTTTATTTTTTAAAATAAATTTTTGTCTTTTATTAAATACATACATAAGTTCATGGAATTTTTTATAGCACATTTTAGCAAGTTTTCGCAAGTTACATACATAAGTTCATGCAATTTTTTACAGCACATTTTAGCAAGTTTTCCGTATTATGATGGTGAAGGCAAAGGCTGATGAAATTCCTTAGTTTTTGTAGAGGTGGAATTTAATTATCTAAATTGATAACTTCTACTGAACTCGAAATAAATTTGTCTGAAAATTGTTTCTTCTTATATCCTTTTACATAAACGACATCAAATGATGATGTTAAATGTTCCTCTAAGAAATTTTGAATTTCTAAATATTCTCTAAATGCATCATCCCAGTCAAGATCATTAATTTTCGTTTTGTTGTTTAGCATCAATTAACTCTTCAAATGAATGCGGTGCTTTAAACACAACTAGTTTTGGTACTAGAGAACCATCAGCTACAAAAACCAATTCCTTAAGAAAATATTGTTTATTGTTACCAATAACAAATTATAAATCTGCTATTGCCCTTCTGCTGCTCATTTTATGCTTTACTGTACTAAATAGACTCGAAAACCTCTATTTTATACCTAATATGATCTGCTGCCGGTCCTTTAAAGTCCGCTATCGGTCTTTTGAAGTCCGCTACCAGTCCTTCAAGGTCCGATAACGTACCCTTAAACATCTCAGCTTTTAGAACCGAGCGGCCGCAACTCGCGGGCCCGCCTGGATATTAAACCAGTTCCGGTATGGTCTTGGTCCTTTAAGGTCCGGTTCCGGTTTTTTAAATGATTAAACGTTAATTGTATCTATATATAGGCTAAAATCTGAAAAATATAAAATAAATCTTATTTATTTATTTATTTATATTCATATTATATTTCACATAGGATAATGGGTTGAAGGGGGTTTAAAACCATTGCAAAAAACTTGCTACCTGCGCAGGATTCGAACCCGCACTCCCTCGGTTAATAAGTCAATTGCTTAACCACTAGACCCCCTAAATCTTTTATTGTAGTTTATTTAAAGTAATTAATTCATAATTTCTAATTAGACGATTTTTCATTAAGTTCTGTTTTGTGAGAATTCTTACTTTGTTGTAGAGGGATCGCATATTGTTTTGGTTTGCTGCTCTTTGTGCATCAGCTGCAATGTTGTTGAAGAATTTCCTTTTGTCTCTTCTGGAACTTTTCTTTACTTCTTTCGCTTTCACGTTATATTGGTTCTTGACTTCATCCGATTGGGTTAGTAATAGTTTTTCTCTAAGTTTCCGTCTTTGCTGAATTAGGGTCCAGGTTTCATCGGATATCCACTCTTTCTTATTAGGTATTGTTTTACCTAAGACTGCTTCACCAACTTGAAGTAAGATTAACTGTAAATTGTCTGTTTTAATTTGCTGATTCTGCAGCTTTGTTACAAATTCCCTTTTTCTATTATTGCATTTTAGTTTTACAGTATTGATTTGGTTTTAGTTTTACAGTATTAATTACTATAAATGCCCCATCAAACAGAGAAATTATAGCTGCACTTTCAAGGCTGAAAAGCAACAAAGCGCCGGGTATAGATGGAATACTTTCAGAACTTCTCCAAGCAAACACAGGATATATAGCAGAAGTTCTTCAGCCTATCTTGGAAGAAATTTGGAACAATGAAGCCATACTGGAAAACTGGAAAACAGGAATCATAATAAAACTTCCAAAAAAGGGAAATCTCCAAGAATGCAAAAATTGGTGTGGTATTATAGTCCTAAACACACTAAATAAATTACTGGCTCTCATAATAAACTCCAGAATGGAAGCACGAATAGAGGACATCCTTCGTGAGCAACAAGCAGATTTTAGAAAGCAGCACAGCTGTACAGATCACTCAAATAGTCTGCGTCTGATAATCGAACAATCAGCAGAATGGAAATCACCACTCTACATAACATTGGTGAACTTTGAAAGAGCATTCGATAAAATAAAACACAGGGCCATCTGGAAGGCTCACAGAAGAAGGAATATACCACATAAAATCAGAAATATCATCCAAAATATGTACACCAACGCCGAGTCCAGGGTTTTCCACAATGGAAACCTTAGCGATCCGATAAGCCTCAAGGCTGGAGTCAAACAAGGATGTCCACTTTCCCCAATCCTGTTCAACATCGTTCTCGACGACGTATTGGAAGAATCACTAATACACCAAACAGGAATCAATTGAACCCTTACATCTCGCCTAGAGGATCTCGAATATGCTGATGATATTGCTCTACTTGCACATACAGACAGGAATATGCAACAAAAACTAGATTCCCTAAACACAAAAGCACATAAAGTAAGACTCAATATAAATATTGCAAAAACAAAGTCCCTAAGATTGAATGCAAACAATTCCAATCCACTAGCAATAAACAACACATACATAGAGGATGTGACAAGTTTCAACTACCTTGGCAGTATTCTTACCGCAAACGGAGGAGCAGAAGAAGACATTGAGAATCGAATAAAATTAGCAAAGATGGCATTCGGGAGACTTTGGCCAATCTGGAGATCACCACAGTTAACCAAAGGCACGAAAATAAGGATATATGAAGCCTGTGTGAAATCGATTCTACTCTACGGCAGTGAAACCTGGTTAATCAAAAACTCTTCAACAAATAAATTACAAATATTTGAAAATAAATGCCTCCGAACAATTCAAAATATAAGATGGCCTAGAAGAATATCAAATGAGGACCTACTAACTATTTCTAGACAAGAAATCATACTCTGCCAAATCAAGAAAAAGAAATGAAGATGGATAGGTCACACATTTCGGAAAGCGCCAGAGAACATTGCACGCCATCCACAGGGAAAAAGAAGTGTGGGTAGACCTAAAATAACATGGAGAAGGTCTGTAGCTAAAGAAATTGATAATAGCGGTAAAACATGGATAGAAATCAAACATTTGGCCCACAATCGAGTGCGATATAGAAGCTTTGTGGAAGCCCTATGCTCCCCCAAGGGGTAAAACAGGTTAAAAAAAAAAAAAAAATTCATAATTAAACAAATCTCGGCATGAACACCAGTTTCAATTCCAGTTGATGAGCCATTCAAGAGTATTACTTGCAAATTTGTGTTTTATACTTCTTTGGACTTGGGAAAGTTACTCATTAAAGATATTGAGCCTGTAGACTTATATCACTATGAATGAAACAATGCCACCACAAGAGGAGGAGGAACAGAACTAGAAGAAGGACCTGCTGTGCTATGAACAAATGAAGAACATATAATTAAAACAAGAATTTAATAATTTTTACACTTTTTTTATTTTTATTTTCAAAACATAATATAAATAACAAAATTATTTCTATCATAAAAAAATATTATTATAGCAATTTATGTTGGGAATTAATTTCTATACTGGGGATGAGATCGAATAGAGCCATCATTCGTTTTTCATCCCCTCCTAGATATCTAAAATAGAAATGTACATCGTTTAACTGCCTCAGTTTCTCGTGAGTAGTTACGGTTCTGGAAAACCGATCCGGCATAAATATTGTTTTTGGATCCTCTACATGTGTAGGATCTTGTAGCTGGCACAGAACGACACGTTGTCCACGTTTTGTCTCGAGGAACTACCAAGCAAGCACCTTGTATTTTTTTCCTATAACTAATACATCAATCTTTTCGTATTGAGCGTTGCTTTTGCCTAACGCTATGACTTTATCTAAGAAATCCTAAAAAACAAAAACATAAGAAAAAAAAAAAATAAAAATAAAATAAAAATAAAAATAAAAAAAAAAAAAAAAAAATCAAAAAAGAATTAAATAAAATACATAAGAAAAAAATTCTTACCATTTTAAAATTCCTGTTATTATTTTTTTTTGAATAAACTTTAGCTAAATTAATAAGAATGAATTGCAAATATACGATATTTGTTTACTTTATATTATTTGTTTACCTTTGCAAAAAAAAAAAAGCTTATCGTATCGGATTTCATTTCACAAAAGACCTTAATATGTAGAAAATTTTTGCTTTAAAAAAGAATAGTACAATAAGTTATGTTTTAAATCAAATGCAACTTTGTTAATTATTTTAATTTAATAATAAGAAAAAGACTATAATTAAAATTGAAAAGGTTAAAAATAGATCAAATCTTACTAAATAAATAAAAAATTGTTTAATAAAATTAATCAAAAAGTTGCATTATATGTAGAAACTTTAACATTGAGTAAAAGTTATGTTTTAAATCAAATGCAACTTTGTTAATGAAATTTCTAACAAAAGTATAATAAAGTTGCATTACATTGTTACACTCAGCTTTTAATACGAACTAACAAAACAAGAATTGATAAATATTTCTTTGTTTTGCATTTGCATTATACAAATTATTTTACTGCCCTTTTACTATCTTTGAACATATTTTATATATAGGTAGCTAATACAAATAATATATAGTTCTGTGTTAAGTTTTTATCGAGTTAAAAAGAAAAAAAAAAATGGAATCGAACTTCTGTAATAAGTGCAATGTAAGAGTTCCAAATCGGAATGAACATGTACGTTTATTTTTGCATAGGCAAAATGCAGCAAAAGAACTTGCCGACAACGTGAAATTAATAGAAACAACTTTTAAAGGACGAGTAAAAACATTTTTATTCGAAAACAAGGATGAGTCACTTATAAATCCCTTAGAGTTTCTGTTAACTATTGGAAGATTGTTTGATAGAACATGAACGTTTTAAGATGAACGCTGAATTTTTTGCTGAGTATATAAAACTGAATAGAAATGAAAATGATGTACAAATATCTATTAAATCATTTCATACACCGATGGTTCCTGTGTTGAGTATTGAGGATTTACAAAATACATTAGAGAATATCATTTTAAAAATACAGGCACGTGCAGAAGATTTTCCAGAGAAAGATAGTGGATGGGCACTATTAAAAATAATTGGATTAGAAATAAATGTTAATGAATATCAACCTCTTAGAGGATCAGGTTGTATTAAGCTTCCTCGGGAGATAGAAAATAAAAAAGCTTGCATAAATATTAAAAATTCTGATATTTATTGCTTTAAATGGGCCTTAATATCAGCATTCCAGTCACCAAAAAGAAATGTCTCAATACCTGGATCATATAAAATAAAAAATATTCATTCAACCAAAATAAAATTAAATAGAGGTGCAGTTTAAGTTTTAAACTTTGAGGGAATTGAGTTTCCAGTTAAACTTACGCAATTACAAATATTTGAGGAGCAAAATCCCAAAATAAGCTTAAATGTTTTTGGAGTTGAAAATAATAAGTTAATGGAACATCATGTCAATTTAATACTTCTCTAACAAAAAGAAAAAGCACATTATATTTTTATAAAAAGTTTACCAAAATTACTTCGCGCTAATTTAACTAAACATGAATCAAAAATTTATATTTGCAACAGCTGTTTACAAGATTTCTATTATCCAACACAACTTCAAATTCATAAAAAACAATGCAATAATGTAATAACAATTTTACCAATGGAAACTGAAAATATTTTAAAATTTGAAAGCCATAACCACCAAATGGAAACGCCTTTTGTGATATATGCAGATAGTGAGAGTATATAAAAGCCAATTTCAACATGTCAGATGCAGGAAAACCATTTACAACAAATATTCAAGAACACGTTCCTGCAGCATTTTCATATTTTATAAAGTGTTCATTTGATGCATCTTTAAATAAGTATGTAGAGTGCATTGGACCGACTTGTGCCGACGACTTTGTTAAAAGGTTAGTTCTTAAATTTTATTCGTTTTTCTTTATTTTTAATTTTACATTTCTTACAGATTAACAGAAGACTGTATAGTTATTTATTTAAAATATTATCAAAATCCAAAACCGATGACCTAAATGACTTTAGATGAAGAACTAAGGCAATTAACGGAAACTACATGTCACATTTGCAGTAAATTTTTAGATTTTACTAATTAAGTAAGGTACCATTGTCATTTTAGTGGTCAATATAGAGGTCCTGCACATTCTAGTCGTAATATTTTATATAGAAAACCTTCATATTTCCCTGTATTTTTTCATAATTTCTTAATTTTCTCACTTATGATTGCCATCTCTTATTTAAGTCATTAAACGTAGTACCAGGTATGTACCGATATGTTATCGATAGTAATAATGATGATATAATGACCGATAACATATCGGTAGTACCGATATGTTATCGGTCATTCCTTTGAATAAGGAAACATATATATCGTTAACTAAAAAAATTATAGTTCCTGAAGAAAACTCTACTTTTGATATTAGATTTTTAGATAGTTTTCGTTTTATGGTAGCTAGTTTAGATAGTCTTGCTAAAGATATAGATAGAAATAATATGGAAAACATTTTGCATTCTTTTGGTAATAATTCTGATTTAATGTTTAGAAAAGGAGTTTTTCCATATGATTATTTGAACAGCTGGGAAAAACTAGAAGAAGAAAATTTACCGCCGCAAACAGAATTTTTTAACAAAATTACGAACACTCCTTGTTCGATGGAAGATTATAATCATGCTATTACTGTATGGAATTCTTTTAATTGTCAAATTTTATTAGATTATCTTAAATTGTATTTAAAAACAGATGTTTTAATTTTAGCTGACGTTTTCGAAAATTTTAGAAAAATATGTCGAAATATTTATAATTTAGACCCTGCAAATTTTTACACTGCTCCAGGTCTGTCTTGGCAAGCAATGCTTAAATACACAGAAATAGAGCTACAATTATTTACAGATATAAACATGTACAATTTTATAAAATCATGAATACGTGGAGGACTCAGTCAATGTTCTTTGCGCCATTCTGTAGCTAATTATAAATATATGAAAGAAAATTCAATGCAAATAATACGGTGACGTGAATTAAGGCCCTGCGAAATAAAGCCCCCGGGGTATTATTTCCCGTTTAATGAGAAATAACGCCCTGGGGTCTTATTTCCCATAGTAATTGAGACATAAAGCCCCGGGATTTTATTTCTCTTTTGAGTTGAACTACGACTTCTATGAGAAATAAAGCCCCAGGGTGTTGTTTCTCTTTCAATTAAATCTTCGACTTCTTGAGAAATAAAGCCTCGAGTTAATATTTCTCATTAAATATGTAATAAAACCCATTTTTGTAATATTAAAACCTGAAAAAAATTTAAAAATATTAACTTATATATAAGTAAAATATTAGATGTAAAACAATGTATATTTAATATTTATATATTTGTCTATGCGAGATTCTATAAGGAAGTATATTTAAGTTGGTTAAAAAATCAAAACTGATCCTTTTTCAAAAGTATTTATCAATTCATGTTTGCGAGACTTTGGTTACAAAATCAGGATTGCCCTTTTTTTCAAAATCTTTATATATTTCTATTACATTTTCTAAAATTATTTAATATCAAGTATTAGAGTAAATAACAACAAATTGTTATTATCATCATTTTTATCAAATAAAACTTACTGCAGGTATAAATAAATTTACATTATTTTATATTTTTTTAAAAATAAAACAATTATTAGTTGCGGCATTTTACAAGTTGAAGGTATATTATGTAATTTTATACTTTTTACGGCGGTACGAAATAAGTTCGATTCTAAAAATGAAGTAACTTCGATTAAAAATTTACAATTTTTTATCGAATTTATTTCATTTTTAATTTGTCGAACTTATTTCATAATGAAAAATTTCATAATTTAAAAAATGAAATAAATTCGATAAAATTTGATATTTTTTATCGAACTTATTTCATTTTTAATTTTAATAATTTTATCGAACTTATTTCATTTTTAATTATTGTTGTTATATACTCTAATACTTGATATTAAATAATTTTAGAAAATGAAATAGAAATATATAAAGCTTTTGAAAAAAAGGGCAATCCTGATTTTGTAACCGAAGTCTTGCATACATGAATTCATAAATACTCTGGAAAAAGGATCAACTTTGATTTTTTAACCAACTTAAATATGCTTCCTAATATAGAATCTCGCATAGACAAATATATAAATATTAAATATACATTGTTTTACATCTAATATTTTACTTATATATAAGTTAATATTTTTAAATTTTTTTCAGGTTTTAATATTACAAAAATGGGTTTTATTACATATTTAATGAGAAATAAAAACTCGGGGCTTTATTTCTCAAGAAGTCGAAGATTCAATTGAAAGAGAAACAACACCCTGGGGCTTTATTTCTCATAGAAGTCGTAGTTCAACTTAAAAGAGAAATAAAACCCTGGGCTTTATTTCCCTTATTTTGG
This sequence comes from Poecilobothrus nobilitatus, assembly GCA_947095535.1. Taxonomy (NCBI): domain Eukaryota; kingdom Metazoa; phylum Arthropoda; class Insecta; order Diptera; family Dolichopodidae; genus Poecilobothrus; species Poecilobothrus nobilitatus. Next base: position 129,319,114 of record OX352773.1, read on the forward strand.
GGGCTTTATTTCTCAATTACTATGAGAAATAAACCCCAGGGCGTTATTTCTCATTAAATGGGAAATAACACCCCGGGGGCTTTATTTCGCAGGGCCTTAATTCAGGTCACCAAATAATACATCCAAATACATAATTTATCAAGACGCAAATAATTTGTACGGTTGGGCTATGTCCCAAAGTATACCATATAAAAATTTTGAGTGGGTTAATAACTCAATAAACGTTTTAAAAACAGCTGATAATTCAGATGTTGGTTATAAGTAGATTTAGACTAGCCAGAGAAGCTTCACGACCTCCACAATGATTTACCTTTTTGCCCTAAAAATAGTATTCCTTCGACAGGAAAAACAAGAAAATTGTTAACCAATTTAAATAACAAGAGACAATATGTAATCCATTATAGAAATCTCAAGCAATGCCTTGAAAACGGGTTATAGTTGAAAAAAAATACACAGAGTTTTGAAATTTAAAAAGGGTGATTGGTTGAAGAAATATATTGATTTAAACACTGAATATAGAAAATTGCTAAAAATACCTTTGAAAAAAACTTTTTTAAATTAATGAATAATTCCGTGTGTGACGCAATAAAAGTTTAAAAATGATAAACAGAGACAAAAGCCCTTCTTTGTTATTGCTGAGCATCTCTTCTTTCTTCTTTGTTTTGTGAGAGAAAGAGAAAGGCTAGTCATCGTAGTTAAGTCTTTCGATCAAGTCGATTGAATTAACAAGCGGGTGCGATGATTAGTTATTTCAAATTTACTAAAAAAAGCGGAAAGTGCGATTTAATCGAAAGTTATTGTTACATTTTCAGAAGTGGGATATACTCAAGTTAGTCCTCTAAGAGCGAAATAATAAAAAAACATTTCTTTTTTTTTAATGGCGTCAATGAAAGGAAATATACACAATGGAATTCCATTATACATAATATGCGCATCAGTTAAATAAGATAAGTACATATTTCTTTCTTTTTCTTTTGTGTGTATGTATGTGTGAGTCTTTGTTTTCTTTTTATTCTTTTCGTTTTTATTTAAATGATTAAAGTAATGTTTGCACGTTCGACTTAATTTGACAAAATTTGACGTTTGCAGACTAAAATGTTGTTAAGTTTTGATGGAATGGAATAAAATTTTACAAATTTGAGTGTTGCGTAGGTTAGACTTAACGACTGATATTTATTATAAGTATGTACACAGATAAGTTATAGGCTGTTTTTTTTTTCTATTATTTACAATTACTTGTATAATATGTTTGGTTCTTCTGTCGAAAAAAAAAAAAAAGTTTTATAGTAGTTGTAAATAAGTTGCAGTTACAACTATTATTTGATTTTGCATTGTATTGAAAACTTTCAACGAGTAAAGTTCTTATAAATTTTTTTTGTTTTTTTTTTTAACAAAGAACAAAGAAAAGTTTAAAAAAATTAAAATGGAAGCTAATAAAGATAATATTAAGGTTAGAGCTTCACGTAAAAGGAAGTCTGAAACCAACAAATATGAATTATTGCAAAAACAAATAGCGGATTTGGAGAAGCAGTTAGATGTTCTGAAATCCATAAACTCAAATATTCCAGAACCTTCATCGAACGTTTCAACAGATGAGCCTGCATTTCTATCGTGTTCTAATGATATTCGTTGTGAAATGAGAATGTCTTTAGTGGAGGCTAAATCAGTTATTGCAGTATTTGATCCAGAACAAAAAAATATTACAGCATCAGAATGGATAAATACAATGGAAAACTTAAAAAATATATATAATTGGGATGATTTGGCAATGTTGTTTTATGCACGAGCCCAGGTGAAAAATGCTGCCGCCGAATGGTTTTCGACTGAAGAAGCTGAAATCACATGTTGGGGTGAGTTTAAAAAAAATTTTTTATTAGCTTTTCCATCATTTCAAAATAAATCAGAGTTGTTGTTTCAATTAATGTGCCGACAGAGACAGCCAAATGAAAATATTGAAACATATTTTTATTGTGTAGTGTCATTGTCGAAAAAATTATGTTTGCCTGAAAGTGAAATAATAAATTATATAATTTCGGGCTTAGCGGACAGAGAGCTGAGTAATCGGCTTGAAGCTGCTAAAACTAACACACTGAATGATACTCTTAAAGAGCTAAAATCTTTAGAATCTATGAATGAAAATTTTAGAATTAGAAAACAATTTCAATTTGCAAGTAGAGATAAATTTAGTGATCGACAACATTCTAGAAGTGTTGTGTATCAAAAACAGCCACACTTCATAAATAACAATTTTAATAATAGATACTCAAGTGATCAAAATAATAAATTAAATATTTGCAAACCATATAACAGACAAAATAATTTTCCGAGAATTGACAATAGGACTAGAAATCATTTTTTAAGTAATAACGAAAATAAATTTCAAAGAGTTGACAGTTCTAAACCGATTTCAAAGTTATGTTTTCGTTGTTCAAAACCTGGACATTATGCAAATAATTGTCCTGAAAAATTTAAAACTAAAAAAGATATAAGATGCGTGTTGTTAATTTTTCGGAGCAAAATGAATACTATAAAAAAATATATGTAGATGATATTGAATTTAATGCTTTCTTAGATTTAGGAAGTGATTGTACAACGATTAAAATTTCTGTAATTAAAGAATTAGGTTGGGCTATTGGTGATAGTCAAGTTGAATTAAAGGGGTTCGGAGGAGATTCCTATAAAGTGATGGATAAGATTCATAAAAATGTTACAATTAATAATGTTAGTCTTTATGAATTATTTGTAGTAAGTGATAAATTTCAAGACGTTTCAGTCTTAGTGGGCCGAAATTTTTTAAATAATCCCAAAGTTGTAGTTATAAAGCGTTACGGGTCATTAAATGTTTTTCAGAATAATAAAATTAATGAGAATAATTTTGTAATAGAAAATGACGATAATTGTATACGCCGACAATTAAGAATTCAAAAAAGAAATTTAAACATTGAAGATATAAATTTTGGGGAAAGAGTTGAAGACGTAGATAAACAATCGCTGTTGAAATTATTAAATGAATATAGGGATGTCATTTCTTTAGACTTGAAAGAGTTAGGTATTTATAAAAATTATAAAATGATTATAACTTTGAATAAACAAGAAATAATCAGATATAAACCATATCGGGTTCCATATGGGCAAATCGAGACATTAGAAAATATTCTCAAAGACTTACAGGACAATGATATAATTGAGGAATCATGTTCTGAGTTTGCGAGTCCGGTAATATTAGTTCCGAAGAAAGACGAAGGCTTTCGCATGTGTGTAGATTACCGATTGTTGAATAAAATCACAAAACACGAATATTTTCCCACACCTAATATAGTAGAACAGCTTAATTCATTTGAAGGTGCAAAAATATTTAATACTATAGATTTAATGTCGGGTTATTATCAAATATTAGTTGATGAAGATTCTAGAAAATACACTTCATTTGTTACACCAAGTGGACAATTTCAATTCAAACGTATGCCTTTCGGATTAACCAATGCTCCATCTGTATTCATGCGGATGATGTCTAATATTTCAAAAAAAATGAAACCTGATAATTGTGTAATGTATATTGACGATACAATGTTAACAGCTAGCACCATAAAAGAAAGTATTAATAAAATTGAAATATTTTTAAAATTGTTGCAAAATGAGGGTTTAACTATTAATATAAAAAAAAGTAAATTTTCTGCTAATAAAATTTCATATTTAGGCCACGAAATTGATTCGAATGGAATTAGACCGGGTTATAAAAATAAATCTGCGGTTAAAGATTTTCCAAAACCGACAACAGTTAATGAAGTTAGAAGATTTCTTGGACTAACAAGTTATTTTAGAAAATTTATTTTCAATTATGCTATTATAGCAAAACCACTCAATTCGTTATTATGTAAAGAAGTTGAATTCATTTGGAATGATTCACATCAAAAATCTTTTGAAGAATTGAAAAATAAATTATGTGATGATCCTATTCTTGTTTTATATAACCCCAAATATGAACATGAATTGCATACCGATGCTTCTGCTATAGGATTATCAGAAATTCTTTTCCAAATACAATCTGACAAAAAGAAACGAGTAGTAGCTTATTTTAGTCGATCGACCACAAAGACTGAAGCTCAATATCACAGCTACGAACTTGAAGCTTTGGCTGTGGTAAATAGTTTAGAGAGATTCAAATATTATTTATTAAATAAAAAATTTACTGTGGTAACCGATTGTCAATCTTTAAAATTAACTCATGATAGATAGTTTAAGCCGAAGTCCAGTTTCTGAAGGTATTGACACGAGTCCTGTTACCTTTAATCAAATGAGTGTAACTGTACCTACACTCGACTGGATATCCACTTTACAACGTCAAGATCCAAAATTAAAAGAAATAATTCAAATATTAGAACAGGGAACACCAATCAAAACCTTCAACACCCTTAAAAAAGAATATGTCATTGAAAAAAATAAATTATATAAAAAAATTGAAAATGACCTGAAATTTGTAGTTCCTAAGGGATTAAGATGGAAAATAATTCAATCTTGCCATGATGAGTTAGGTCACTTCGCATTAGCGAATACTGTAGCTTTAATTAAGAAAAATTATTATTTTTCAAATCTAAGATCTCTGGTAAAAAAATATATTCACAATTGTTTGCAATGCAAATTTAATAAACGTGGTGAGGACGAAACTAGGTACCATTTACACCCGATACCAAAAGTAGGAATACCGTTCCACACCATTCACATAGATCATGTTGGACCCTTTCCTAAGAGTAAGAATGGTAATTGTTATTTGATAGGCCTTATTGATGCCTTTTCCAAATATGTAATTTTAAAAGCAGTACGAACATGCAAAACTTTACCGGTTATCAAAACTTTAAATGATATCTCCCAGTATTTTGGAATGCCAACTCGTATTATTAGTGATAGGGGTACAGCATTTACATCTCGACAATTTGCAAATTACTGCAACGAAAATAATATCCACCATATTTTAACGGCTGTTAGAACTCCTCGCTCAAACGGTCAAATTGAAAGAGTATTTAGAACTCTCAACTCTGCAATTGCTAGCATGACAAAAGACTTCTCAGGAAAAGATTGGGATGAATATGTGTCTGCAATTCAATATGGTTTGAATAATATTACACATGAGATCACTGGATGTAGTGCACAAAAACTAATTTTAACTTACGAGCCGGCAAATATGGTTTTTAATAAATTGACATTGGCATTGCACGATAATGAAAATGTTCAGACTGACTGTACTGAAATGGAAAATTTTAGAAAGTTAATTGAGTCACGAATTAAAGAAAAGCAAATTCAAAAAGCTAATAAATTTAATAAAAATAAGAAACTTCCCCAAACATATCAAGAAGGTGATTTAGTATTGATCAGAGCAGATTACTCAGCAACCGGGACATCAACAAAATTGTTACCTCGCCATAAAGGTCCTAAATAAAATTTTAGCAAATGATCGGTATGAAGTTGTTGATCCTCCAACGATGCAAGTCAAGTCAAAACCTTTCCAGTCTGTATTTGCTGCTGACAAAATTAAACCTTGGTTGAAGCTAGATGAAATGTGCGAACTCGATTTGAGTGATGCATCAGATGATGAAAGCGAATAAATATTTAAAAAAAAAAAAAAAGGAAAATAATTTCCTAATATATCTAATTAATTTATTTTTGAATATTATTGAAAAAAAAATTTTTATTCTGTTCTATGTTTTTTTTTAAAAAGAAGAGTTGTTTATTTTATTTTTAATAAAAATTATGAAGTTGATTTATGTTTGTTAGAATTTAATATTCTAAAAAAAAAAATTATTAAAAGTGTGTTTTATTTTGTTGTAAATAAATATATTTAAATATTTTTTTTTCTTTTAAAAAAAAAATGTGAATATTATATTTTGTTAAAAGAATTTTAGATTACTCAGCAGTACAACAATTAAGAAATAATATATCTAAATAACGATGCTAATTTTGGTTATGGAATTAAAGTTAGAAAAAAAATTGATTCTATTAAGACCAGGTATTATTTAGAATGAAGGCAAATGAATCATTGCTACGATGCCAAGCTACTCTCTCATCAAAGATATACTCATGCTAGATTAGTTAAAGTTATGCTTTATCTGATTAATATTATTTGAATTATGTTCAAGTTAAGTACAGATATCTTTTGGCCGAAGAGTTAAAATTTATGAATTTGGAAAAATGATAATAATGAATTTGAAAATTGAATGGTTGAGTTAAGCTTCAATTGATATAATTATGCTTGAATTATGTTCAAGTCATATAAATGTAAAGAATAATAACATTTCGCTAAATGTTAAAAATGTTTACTGAGAGTAAAATAAGGAGAATAAAAATGTTGAAAATATCAATAATTACGATTAAGTATAAGTTTTTAATATTATTTAAAAAAAAAAAAATATCTTATGCATTGACATTAATTGAAATTCTTAATTTGATAATGTTGCATGTATAATGTTGACTTGTTGGTGTATTATAGTTGAATTACTAATATGCTTTAGACATGTTTTATTATTAACCAATTTATTAGTTAGTAGATATGTATTTGATTATGAAATGTTTAAATGTTTTTTTTGGTAATGCGTAGTGAAATTTAAAAAAAATATAAGTATGCATACTCGATAAGTATAATAGGTAAAAGTCGTAAAAGTAAAGTAGAATAAAAATTAATAATTTAGATAAACTAGCTGTAGTAGTTTAGGTCATCGAGACGATGAGTAGAGTCGGATGGCCGAATGTGACGCAATAAAAGTTTAAAAATGATAAACAGAGACAAAAGCCCTTCTTTGTTATTGCTGAGCATCTCTTCTTTCTTCCTTGTTTTGTGAGAGAAAGAGAAAGGCTAGTCATCGTAGTTAAGTCTTTCGATCAAGTCGATTGAATTAACCAGCGTGTGCGATGATTAGTTATTTCAAATTAACTAAAAAAAGCGGAAAGTGCGGTTTAATCGAAAGTTATTGTTACACGTGTTTGGTAAAACAATGGAAAATCTTGATAATAGAAGAATAATTAAAATAGCTAATTCATGGGAAAGCAAAGGAAGACATTTAGGAGCTAGAGCTCTAATACCAAAACCTAATTTTAATAGTGTCTCAGTTTTTGGGTTTAATCTAGTGGTTGTAGAGTTACGAAAAACTATAATACATTATAACAAACCGATTTATATAGGATTCACAATTTTAGACCAATCTAAAATTTTAATGTATAATTTTCACTATAATTATATGAAACCAAAGTTTCAAAATAATTTAACTCTACTGATACTGATAGTTTTATATATACAATAACAACGGAAGATTTTTATAATGACATAAAACGAGTTCTGAATCAATACTTTGATACGTCAGATTATGCAAAAGATAACCCATATAATTTTTCTCAGCTAAATAATAAAGTGTTAGATCAATTTAAAGATGAAATCGGTGGAAAAATAATTACCAAGTTTATAGGTTTAAGGTCAAAAATGCATTTTCTTCAGACTTTAGAAAATGAAAGTATTAAAAAAGCAAAAGGGTTTAAAAAATATGTTGTTAATGACTTAAATATAGAGGATTACAAAAGTTCTTTATTTCATAATTTGATTATTTATAGAAATATAAAGGTTTTTAAATCAAAATTACATACTATTTATATGCAGAATCTTAACAAAATAGCTTTAAGTAGTTCAGATGAAAAAACGTATATATTAAATGATAATGTAAATACTTATGCTTGGGGACACCATGCTTTAATAAAAATGTAAAAGATAATAATATTTTTTTTTGTTTTTTATAATATGTATTTAATATTAAACTTTAAGATTGTTAAATTATTTATATATGTATTTATTTCTAACTACCTATGTTTATAATAAATTTCAAAGAAATTAACTCTATATAATAAAGTTTTAATAAACACAAAAAAAAATATACACTTTTTAATGTTTTTATTTAATTTTTTTATACTTGAACTTAAAATGAAAATGCTTTCAAGTTCAAGTTAAGTTTAAAACAACAATGTACTATTATAAATATAAACAACCTTATTTTTTTTTTCCAGAAAAATATTAAATTAAGTTTAAACCTTTTAAAACTTTTAATTTTTAATTTCTTTTAAAAAATTTTTAAGTATAAACTCATATTTCTACAGAAACAGAAAACTTAGTTTATACTAATTCAAGCTTGTTATTATAAGTTTGAAAACTTTTTTAGTCAAGTTCACAATCAAATAAAAAGTCTCCATGACTTTCAACTTTAAAATGGCAGTTGAACTTAATTTTCAAACAAAACGGATGAGCTTTATAAACTTTGAATTCAAACTCAACTTTAAAAATTTTTATTTAAATTTTTTAAAAAAATATTAAATTAAGTTTAAACTTTAATAATTTTGTATTTAAACCAAGCTTTTAAAACTTTTAATATTTAATTTCTTTTAAAAAATTTTTAAGTATAAACTCATATTTTCACAGAAACAGAAAACTAGTTCAAAATTATTATTATTTGTTTCAAAACTTTTTTAGTCAAGTTCACAATCAAATAAAAAGTCTCCATGACTTTCAATTTAAAATTACAGTTGAACTTAATTTTCAAATATAACGAACGAGCTTTATAAGCTTTAGAGCTTTTTATCCAGAACCGCCATATCTATACTACTACGGCCATTTAAAAATAATGTGAAAATCAAAGCTTGTCAGTATAAAGATGGCTTTGGCATCGCACAGAAATAACAAAATCCAAAGATATGTAAGAAATGCCTTCCTTAGGCGGCTGCTATAGCTTTAATTGATATGCATGCGGAAAAAATGTTTTATTGAAAACTTTCATTTTTTTTGTATAGAAGATTATAGTAATCAGTAAAAACTATCATAAAATTATCTGTGAAATGGCAAATGGCAATACTCGACCCAAAATAAAAGTAATTTAAATTGTTGTCAACGTTATTTCGATGTTTGGAAAATAAAGTTTTATTATATTAATTTGGACAGAGTTACTTTTAGGTGGGTCAACTTCTAATGCATGTAAAATCCTCTGTAATGGTCTGATCCTTAATTTTTTTTTTTTTTAATTCCTTCACCTTTTCTTGTTCGATGGGTATTCTTTTTTTTTTTATTTTTTGATCAAATTAATTTTTTAAATCTATCAAATGGCTGTATGCCGTTCCAACACTCATGCATTTTTGAAAGGTGCTGCCGGTATGGAATTCTTTAATTTTTGAAAAGTGTTTTTAAATGAAAATAAAAAAGGTTGAACAAAATTTTTTTAGATAATTTTTTATATTTTAGATATTTGGAATTTGTATAAAATAAAAAATTTTTAAAAATAATTATAGATAATAGTAATAAAAAATATATTCCAATTTTCTTAATATATGTATAAAATAACAAATTTTTAAAATAATTGTAGATAAAAGGTAAGTAATATAAAATTTATTAAAATGTATTTTGAAAGGTTGTTCATAAAGTACTTTTTTTTAGCTAATTTTTGATATTTTAGATAAAAAAATTAATTTTAATATAAAAGAATAATTTTATTTTTGATATCATCCAAGCAAAAAAATGTTTAAATTGATGCTTGCCGTATAGATTTACTTGCCGAATTAAAAAAAGGATTTCTTAAATTGTTAGCGGGGGTTTGGGGGCGGCAGCCCCCCACTTTAAAAAATTGATTTTAATATAAAAGAATAAATTTATTTTTGATATCATGCAAGCAAAAAAATGTTTAAATTGATGCTTGCCGTATAGATTTACTTGCCGAATTAAAAAAAAGATTTCTTAAATTGTTAGCGGGGGTTTGGGGGCGGCAGCCCCCGACTTTAAAAAATTGATTTTAATATAAAAGAATAATTTTATTTTTGATATCATCCAAGCAAAAAAATGTTTAAATTGATGCTTGCCGTATAGATTTACTTGCCGCATTAAAAAGAGGATTTCTTAAATTGTTAGCCGGGATTTGGGGACGGTAGCCCCCGACTTTAAAAAATTAAGTTTAATATAAAAGAATAATTTTATTTTTGACTTTAAAAAATAATTTTCATATAAAAGAGTTAATTATTTTACATTTTCAATATAAAAATGTCAAAATATAGACTTTACATTTACAATATACAGTCAAAATTTTAAATTTTTGTATAAAATTAAAATTTTTCATTTACATTAAAATTACTAAAAATGTTGACATTTACTTTTAGAACAATTAAACATTGAAATAAATTATAAAATAGGTTTATTTTATCATTTAGAAAATTTAAAATTAATTTATTTACATTTTCATTATAAAGATGTCAATAATTTTTTATTTTGTTTAAATTTTAATTATGTGGACTACCTAAAAATTGTTTGTACAACCCTTTCATTTTTATCATTTAAAAATTTCCAATTTCCAAATTTAAATAAATTGTACAATGGCAATTCTTTCCATATATGTATATACTAAAGCTTATAAGAATGTATTAAATGTCAAAATGCCAGTCGTCTATTATTTTCATAATAAAAATGTCGATTTTTGTGTGAAAAAAATTTAAAAATTTTTTTTCGGGATAAATAATGCAAAAAAGGTCATTTTTTCGAGAAATTCTAATTGTAACGGTAAAATACTATCGGTTTTCGGCCTATTTTGGGGGGTCCGAGTCACGTGGCTTTTTTTTTTACCGACCCACCTAAAAGTAACTCTTCCCAAAAAGTTTAAAAACTTTTACGATTATGTCTGTCAAAAACTGTTCTCAAAATTTAACACATTCTTATAAGCTTTAGCATTGCCATTGTACAATTTATATTGCCATTGTACAATTTATTTAATAATCAAAATGGAAATTTTTAAATGATAAAAATGAAAGGGTTGTACAAACAATGTTTAAATAGTTCACATAATTAAAATTTAAATAAAATAAAAAATTATTGACATCTTTATAATGAAAATGTAAATAAATTAATTTTAAGTTTTGTAAATGATAAAATTAACATATTTTATAATTTATTTCAATGTTTAATTGTTCTAAAAGTAAATGTCAACATTTTTAGTAATTTTAATGTAAATGAAAAATTTTAATTTTATACAAAAATTTAAAATTTTGACAGTATATTGTAAATGTAAAGTCTATATTTTGACATTTTTATATTGAAAATGTAAAATAATTAACTCTTTTATATGAAAATTAATTTTTTAAAGTCAAAAATAAAATTATTCTTTTATATTAAACTTAATTTTTTAAAGTCGGGGGCTACCGTCCCCAAATCCCCGCTAACAATTTAAGAAATCCTCTTTTTAATTCGGCAAGTAAATCTATACGGCAAGCATCAATTTAAACATTTTTTTGCTTGCATGAAATCTATTATCTACAATTATTTATAAAATTTTTTTATTTTATACAAATTCCAAATATCTAAAATATAAAAAATTATCTAAAAAAATTTTGTACAACCTTTCTTATTTTCATTTAAAAATACTTTTCAAAAATTAAAGAATTCCACACCGGTAGCACCTTTCAAAAATGCATGAGTGTTGGAACGGCATACAGCCATTTGATAGATTTAATATTAAAATTTTGCATAAAAAGTCGTAAATTAAACTTAAAAAACAACAAAAATAAAGTAAAAAATTAAAAGCAAATAGATAATAGATTTCATGCAAGCAAAAAAATGTTTAAATTGATGCTTGCCGTATAGATTTACTTGCCGAATTAAAAAGAGGATTTCTTAAATTGTTAGCTGGGGTTTGGAGGCGGCAGCCCCCGACTTTAAAAAATTAATTTTAATATAAAAGAATAATTTTATTTTTGATTTCATGCAAGCAAAAAAATGTTTAAATTGATGCTTGCCGTGTAGATTTACTTGCCGAATTAAAAAGAGGATTTCTTAAGTTGTTAGTGGGGGTTTGGGGGCGGCAGCCCCCGACTTTAAAAAATTAATATTAATATAAAAGAATAATTTTATTTTTATTAATAATTAAAATAATTTTTTATTTTATTAAAAAATTAATTTTCATATAAAAGAGTTAATTATTTTACATTTTCAATATAAAAATGTTAAAATATAAACTTTACATTTACAATATACTGTCAACATTTTAAATTTTTGTATAGAATTAAAATATTTCATTTACATAAAAATTACTAAAAATGTTGACATTTACTTTTGAACAATTAAACATTGAAATAAATTATAAAATATGTTTATTTTATCATTTACAAAACTTAAAATTAATTTATTTACATTTTCATTATAAAGATGTCAATAATTTTTTATTTTATTTACATTTTAATTATGTGAACTACCTAAACATTGTTGGTACAACCTTTCATTTTTAGCATTTAAAATTTTCCATTTCGATTTTTAAATAAATTGTACAATGGCAATTCTTTCCATATATCGATATACTAAAGCTTATAAGTATGTTTTAAATGTCAAAATGCCAGTCGTCACTCGTCCATTATTTTCATAACAAAAATGTCGATTTTTGTTTGAACAAAATTTAAAAATTTTTTTTTCGGGATAAATAATGCAAAAAAGGTCATTTTTTCGGGAAATTCATATTCTAATAGTAAAATACAATCGGTTTTCGGCCTATTTTGGGGGGTTCGAGTCACGTGGCTGTTTTTTTTACCGACCCACCTAAAAGCGACTCTACCCTTTAATTTATTTATTCATTATTAAATGATACTAATAAAGAATAAAAAAATATTGTTTTATATAATAAACAAAATAATAAAAAAATAAAATTTAGCATAAAGTAACTATATTCATAGAGTATTCACATGGAAGAAAAAAGTTAGACAGTTTTATTAATTTCGTAAAATCAACTTGATCGTATTTTAGTTTTTCTTTTTCTTTTTTTTTTGTTTGTATGTCAATTGATGTTTGTACATTTGTATATATGTATGTATTTCTTCATATAACTTTTTCGACTTCTTAAAAAAAGAAAAAACCTCGATTCAACCTCGATTTTTTACCAATCAATTTTAGTTGTTTCATAACCCAACTATAGGTACAAGAATTATTATTGTAAAAGTATAAAATATGAAAAAATGTGTATATATCTATTAATATAAATTTAAGTTATTTATTTATTAAAATATATTTTTTCTTTTCAGTCAATCTTACAATATATTAAAAATTCAAACTTCAAGTTATTTAGTTTAATATCAGATCGACATTTATTATCAGAATATAATAAACCACTGTTGAGACAATCAAAAAGTTTATCAAACACTAATACAAAATTTTTGCAACTTCTTTAGTAACTCTTTTAAAACCAGGAGTTTCAATTATTGTTCTAATAGCGGCACTCACTGTTCTACTAAATATTTTTGTTGCTAATTTAACTCTAATTTTTTCAAAAGTATGCGGAATAATATATTATCTAGTTAATTTGGTACACATCTTAGTTTTTCAATTTATTTGAACTTCCCATAATTCTATGAGAACTTTAAAGTTTGTAATACCATCTGAGGTTTTTAGATCGGAATCCACTAATGTATTTCTAAGAGATTTAATTAGATGGAGGAAAACGAATAAGCAAAAAATGTTTTATTATAATAATTACAAAATGGTTTATGAGGTGTTATTTCTAGCAACGAAAAACTTTGGCTAAAGCTTGGTCACATGACGAGTAATTGCCCGTATTATAATACCAGTATCGAACAAACTTCTCAAATTTTTTTAATAATTTCTAAAAGTGTTACAAAACGAATATCTGTATTCTATATTTTATATTCTAAAAATAAAATTTAAAAGTAGTTACGAGAGGTATATCTGTATAGATATGTATGTATGTGTATCCATACATCAGTTACAAAAAAAATATTCATAAAAAATTTTAAAATATTTTATAAAAATATCTAAAATATCCTGCCTAAATATCTTACAAGCCGGATCGGAACACTCAATTAAATTAATTTTGTACACAAATAGCCTTTTTTTTCAAAGTTTTCCTTAAATGTTCCGGCTTGTAAGTGTAAAGACGTTGTTATAAATATCGTGCATTAAAATAACTTTTTTGTTGTTCATGTAGTTGTTTCTTCTTAATTTAATTTTTTTTGAAAAGATATGGTAAGTTGTTTAACCCCTTTGTGCCGAATGTTTTTTCTTTTCAAAAATACCTTCTTAATTTTTAAAATTTTAAAATTCTGTTTTTTAATATGACATATGTAGCTACCTTATTCAATATCAAAAAATACTTTTAAGAACTGTGTTATCTAGAAAGAATTACATATCTATCTATAGTTATCAAGGCTGGTTTTCATGAGAAATTCCATGGATATTATCGCAACTTTAGAAAGAGAAAAATATAGTGCACTACCAGTGGGAAAGAGGGAGAAAAAAATTATATAATTAAAAAATATTACAGCAACACTTACAGTTAAAATTGTCCATAACCTAATTTATTAATGTTTATATTCATATTTAGTTAAAACTTTAAAATTTTTTATCTATAAAGTTTTTAAAAATAATATACATATGTACATAGTTTATTAATAATATTTTTATACCGATAACATAGTCATTTTAATATAGTTTCTCACTAAAAAATAAAATTTGAACATTTATGTATTTCTTGACAATTCAAAATTTAAATGCCATGGTAGTAGAAATTTTTTTGTAAGATATACAATTTTTGCATACATATCTAATTCGTGGATATCTACATATCTAATTTATGGTTACTTTCTTGGATATTTTCAAATGTTTCATGGATATTTTTTTAGCTTAATCTCTTTCAAACACATAGCATTTTTGTATATTCTGCCTATGCTCTAACATTTTCGTGGATATATCGGTCTAATGAAAACCAGCCTTAATATATGTATGTAATTATACATTCAGTAAATTTGATCTTAACTTACTACCTTTGTGGGTCCACAAAGGTTAATACCAATATTTTAGAAAATTTCAATATTCCTTTCAAAAATATTTTTTAATTTTTAAATATTCTTCTAAACAAAAAAACAAAAAAAAATAGAAACAAATAGATCTCCGTTACAATTTACACACACTTCCAATATTATAATAAAATTTTGTTGGCCTTTAAATATTGTCTATGTGTTATGTAGAGTTATTCTTTATGAGATCTATAAAATTACATTTCAAAATTATAAGAACATTTGTTTGTGATGCATATGCATACATGCATCACAAACAAGTGATCATGCATACTCAACATGTGATGCATGCATACTCAACATAAATCTCCCGCATACCTACCAAAGCATATATAATTTTCTCTTCAATTTTTAAAAGTAGAATGATAAGAGGTATACAAAAAAAATGTTCGAAAGCTACAAAAACTAAATTTTGCTTTTGTAATAGTATTAGTAAAAAACATCAAGTGAATCAGCTAAATTTTTGTTTCAAAAAATCTCTCCCTGTGCATCAAGCAGTGGAGAGTTTTTTTTTTCGTTTCATATCCCTTCCCTTCAAAATCACCATGCATCAGCTGCAAGTTGCTTTAGTGTAAAACGCACCATTAAAAAATATTACAGCAACACTTTGACAGTTAAAATTGTATATAACCTAATTTATTAATGTTTATATTCATATTTAGTTAAAAATTTAAAATTTTTATACCCGTACGATAGGATCGGGTATAACAAAATTACTCCTCCGTTTGTAACATTTCGAAATAAGCGAGCTGGATATACCTTCAAAGGTATGGATCGGATCAGAATCAAATTCTAAGTTGATTAAGCCATGTCCGTCCGTCCGTCCGTCAGCACGCTAACTCAAAAACTAAGAAAGCTAAAATCTTGAAATTTACACAAAATATTCTGGGAGCAATTTGTAGGCTCCCTATTTTTTTTGGTTGAGTTCCGACCAAAACTTCGGGTAGCTTCCGAACAACTAACTTTTAGATCTCCACAATCTTTTTGAAATAGAGCCATGAAATTTTAACTGCTCATAGATATCATAAAAATATTAATTTTATGTTAATATGAATTTTTTTGTAGCCCCATCCGTTAAGGAGCTATAGCCTCCAAAAGCCCCCAAAAATCTCTATATTTAAATTGCTATAACACAAGTTCTATAAGGTATATCTTCAATCTGTCATAATCTGTCAAATTCCAAACGATAGGTGCTACTATGCGCTTTACAAACATGTATATAATAAATATATACTTGTGCTATACGGTGTCTTAATTTACCGTTATGTGAAACTAAATTATTGCAAAATCCTTTAACCCTTCTATCTTCTAAACGGTGTATGTTGGAAACTTGAAATTTTGACACAAGTTAGATCTTTGAAAATGAGTATGAGTCATTTCAGAAATGTTTTGTTTTGTATCACCCCCCGTTTAGGAGCTCTAAGGGTTCAAAAACTGAAAATTTCCTATTTTTAAACACCTGTAACTTGAACACCTGTTAAAATTTTTTTGAAGTAATAAATAAAAAGTAAAGCTTTAACATTATACTGTTATTTCTGTTAACAACTTTTTTTTAATAATATAGGGTTACTTTATAATTAACGAAAGTGTTACTTGATTTTTTCAAATTTTCTAACAAATTTCTTTAACGAATTTTTTGCATTTTGTTTTACTCGATAATTTGAAATTGTTGAGGATATAATGCGTAGTACAAAAAAATGTAAATAAATAAACAACATAACGGTTGCTTGAAGAATTTTTATTTATATGATATTGATATACATACATACTTAGTATTAAATGGTACTATAGAATGTTTGAAAAAGGTTTGGATTGATAATCGTTATGTGGAAGGTTAGAATTTGCTTTTGAAGAATGCATAAACATATAGTTTGAATATATGTACAACCTATAGTTATAGAAATTATAAAATTCACCCAAATTATTTTAAAATACTAAAATATTAAAAAAATAATATTGTAAGCAGAGTGACAGGCTGTGAACATACTAACGGTTCGTACGGGTATCTAAGAGTTGACAAAGGCAACTGTATTCTTCCTCGTTTAGTTATAAAGTTGCTAAATATAATATACATAGTTTATTAATATTTTTATACCGATAATATAGTCATTTTAATATAGTTTCTCACTAAAAAATAAAATTTGAATATTTGTTTTTTTTTTTGACACTTCAAAATTTTGCCATGGTACCTAGTAGAAATTTTTTTGTAAGATATACAATTTTTGCATACATATGTAATTCGTGGATATTTATGGTTGCTTTCCTGGATATTTTCAAATGTTTCATGGATATTTTTTTAGCTTAATCTCTTTCAAACACATATCATTTTTGTATGTTCTGTTTATGCTCTAACATTTTCGTGGATATATCGGTCTAATATAATATAAAACCAGCCTTAATATGTAATTATACATTCAGTCAATTTCATCTTAACTTACTATACCTTTGTGGGTTCACCAAAATCCAAAAATATTTTTTAATTTTTAGAAAAAATATTTTTCTAAACAAAAAAGAAAAAAATAAAAACAAATAGATCTCCGTTATAATTTACATCACACTTGCAATATTATAATAAAATTTTGTTGGCCTTCAAATATTATCTATGGGTTGTGTAGAGTTATTCTTTATGAGATGGAGATCTATAAAATTACATTTTAAAATTATATGAACATTTGTTTGTGGTGATGCATAGATAAATATGTATGTATGTATGAATGTGTGCATAACCTACATTAATTTTTAAAAAGCCTGGAGAGAGGAAAGCTAAATAGTAGTCCTTTTTTTCAAAAAAAATGCACGTAGTCTTATGAAAAAAAATAGTAGTCCTCCTAGAAATCTGGACCTGAATCTTTACGTCTTTTAGTAAAAAGAAATTTTTAAAAATTGTATATTTTCATTCATAAATATGCTTTTTAAAAAATGTTTTCCAATAACTTTTCAACAAAAAAAAGCTTTTTAAAAACTTTTTAAAAGAGCATTGATTTAGTACATTACTGAGCAACAAAAATATTGAAAACTAATTTTTATTGCAATATCGATTTGCTTTAATAAATAATGTAAATTTTTTAGAATGCATATAAAATTAAGTGTAAAAAATAAACTATTTAATTATTTTTACAATAAGTTAATTTATGTTAACTTATTTAAAATTTTTATTAATATAATAAAATAAATTAATATTATAAGTTATTTGCCTTTTTCTTTGAGATAGGGGATATTGCGATTATTTTTAAAGTGGTATCGCCGATTAGGCCTAATCGAAAGATTAGGCCTTAAACTAAAATAATAAAAAAAAATATTTTAATACATACAAATAAGATATAAAACATTTTTTAACTAAATAATATTATATATTTAAAATAAAATTTAATAAAATAAAATAAAGTAATTAATTTACAACAAAACAATATTAAAAAAAGTAAAAAACAAAAAATATCATAAAAAACAAAAAATATCATATCACAAAAATCAATATTTTCCGACCGGATAGTAATAATAGATCTTGAGTGGGCAAAAATGAAAAATGACATGACGATCGTGTCCCAACTATATATAGGTACCTTCGTATCTAAAAGGTTAATTTGGTCAATAATAATATTTCATTTTTTGCGTTTTTCAATATCGTTCAATATTTTAAAATTATTTTGTTTCTGTATTATCTGTCAAATAGGTAACTTAGATCGTTATTAATTATTATTCTAAATTTAAAATCACATTTAAAGTAATTATATTCTATTAAAATATATAAAATAATATTATTCCTTTTATATTAGGCCTTTATATAATTTCCAGTATTTTAAGTTTATTTTTTTACTAACATTTAAAACTAAATTAGAGAAATTTAAAATCATATTATTATCGCGTAAGTTTTTATCATTCGTTTCTATTAAATTTACCAAGTAATTGGTGAAAATACTTGGAACTGCATCTGGTATTAAACGCGGACTTTTATCATTATTTAATTTAAAACACGATTCTGAAAAATTCAATTTATATATGGAACTATAAACTGTTGGTTGCCAGTTTGATCTTTGTACAAAGGTTTTTTAAAGCTCTTTATCCGGAAATTTAAAAGTAGTTACAGATATCGTTATAATTGGATTTACACCCAAAAACCGAACATTTTCCACCCACTTTATTTAAAGAAATTATAAAAAAGGCAATATTAGGCACTAAATAAGTGAATTAATTTTTTTAAATAGGTATATACAATAAAATCTTTTAAAAATAATAATTCAATTCAAAAATTTAACTCTACAAAAATATGATACATAAAATAAAATATTACTAAAATTTAGATTTATTTAAAATAAAATATTAATTTTTTTCTAATACTTTTCAAATAGTATTGCAATTTAAAATTTTAGTCATAAAAAGATTATTGTAATTCATGTAAGTACATGAATATTCTATTTAGAATAATTTTTTTTTTATAGACTGTATAGAAAAAACGAAAATTGCTTAACCAGAATCTGGTACTTCTTTTTTTCTTTTCTTCAAAATATTGCTGAAAAATATGATTTGAAAGTTAATTTTTTTATTGACATAAAGAAAAAACTTCAAACTTTATTTTTATATAAATTTTATAATTTTTTAATATAATTAAAAATATAAAAACTTAGTTTGAACTAAAATATATTTACCAAATTTGCAGTACAATCAATTAGAAAGCTTTTAAATTATTAGGTTATGTTCACTTATTTATTATAATTGGATACTCTCATAATTTTTTGAAAATGGCGACGATATGAAATGCTAGAAAAAAACTGAAAATTTTATTTTGTTGAAAATATGTTGAAAATTTCGAGTTGAAAGCTGAAATTTTGGTATGTTAAAGAAAAATTTCCAAATTTTATTTTAATATACAATTTGGCATGTTTGGGTAAATATTTCATATCGAAAACTCGAAAAGAAAATTGTTAAAAATGGGCATTTTTCTGAAACAAAAACAGAAAAAAACAAAAAAATCTTTATGAAATGTCATTTTTCGAAGCTTTTTCTCACAATACATTTACAATTTGCACAAACACATTTAAGCATTTCGATGTCCAGGTCTTCTAAAAATTAATGTAGGTTATGATGTGTGTATGGAACAATATAATATCAATTTTTAGAGCAAAAAAAAAATCAGTTCGAAGAAAATAAATTGTGAACTGAATGAATGAAAAAAAAATGTTTTGTTTTGTTTTTCTTAAGTTCTTTGATGGTATACTAAAAATACGGTCATCTTTTTACGGAATAACCCTAAATACGATCTTGGGGTGATTTCAAATCAATTAAAATGTCTACGATTTTTTCTTCTACGGGAGTTCTCTATGTATGTATATAAATAGTTACTTTATGATTTAAGTACAAACTGATTGAAATATAAAATCATAATTGCAATATGTCAAGAATCGCATCAGAATTTCAGAAATGCAAAGAAATGAAACATATGTCATTGGAATAATTTTGTTTCATTATTCAAAATTACTGATTAGTTGTTCTGGAAAATAAATACCTGTCCGAAAAATCATAAAACTGTTTTTTTATTAAATATTTAACTCAAAATTTAAAAATTTGTAGCTAAATTTGTTCTTTAGAAATTATTTAACCTCAATACTTTTGTTAAATTTTATATGTCTTTGCTGCAAAAAATTGAAAATAAAGATTTTCCGGAAGCATTTCAATAAAAGCCATATGGCGTCTTAGTCAAAACCATAGATAAGGAGTGCATTCGTCGTTGCAAAAGTTGACTATTCAGCTGAAATGAGAACTAAATGTCAACTATTTGTCGTTCGTGGTTGCATTAGTTACCATGACTTCAAAATTGTAGATATACTGCAGTACTGCAAAGAATAGCATTCAAAAAATGTATATGTACAGATATCTACAAAGTTTTGCATTCAATATTGTTTGTTATACGCAGATAATGTGTATAAAGTGGGTATTTTATGTATATAAAAATTTGTAGCTGCTTTAGTATACATTTCAAATCGTTTTGTATTTTGATCTTTATTATCTATTTTTGTTGGAGTTATGAATTTGGATGTTTATAAAACAAAAAAATAGTAAAATAGTTGGCTGACTTCAGAATTGCATATTTCTGCGGTATTACTACTTTTACTACAATGTAGATAAAAACCATATAAAATGCATTTATTTACCTTACATATTAAATTTTTGAAGTATAAACATCCGCTTTTTATACCCTACACTTAAAGTATAGGGTATATTAACTTTGGTATGGTGTTTGTAACCACCAAAAGGAAGCGAGCTAGATATGGACATGTATATATATTCTGAATCAGGATCACCTCCTGAGTCGATTTAGCGATGTCCGTCCGTCCGTCCGTTCGCATAACTCAAAAACTAGTGAAGCTATCTTGATGAAATTTACATAGTAGGTTACTAATTACGAAAGGAAGGCTAAGTTCAAATCTGGACAAAATCGGTCGATGAGTTCGGGCACCTCCCATACAACTCCGAAAACCGAATACGCATATCTTCGAAATTAATAAAGATAGAAACTTAAAATTTTGTACGAGGGTGTGTTTTCCTGAATCCCTGATATCGCAAAAACTTGAGATGAATTGGAGTGGTTGTTCGGGTACCTCCCACACAACTCCCAAAACCGAACAAGCATATATTCGAAATTAATAAAGATAGCATCTTCAAATTTGGTATTAGGGTGTTGTTTCCTGAATGCCTGATTTGTCCAAAACTTGAGATGAATTGGAGGAGTTGTTCGGGTACCTCCCACACAACTCCCAAAACCGAACAAGCATATCTTCGAAATTAATAAAGATAGAAACTTCAAATTTGATACGAAGATGTTGTTTCCTGAATCCCTGATTTGCCTAAAATTTCAGATGAATTGAAATGGTTGTTCGGGTATCTCCCACACAGCTCCCAAGACCGAACAAGCATGTCTTCGAAATTAATAAATATAAAAACTTGAAATTTGATGTAAGTGTGTTCTACCCTGTTCTGATGATGTCTCTAAAATTTGAGATGAATTGGGGTGATATTAAATACCTAACTAAAATTACTTATGGATTTTTAATTTAATTTGAATTTTTTAGGTGTAGAGTATAAATAAGTCGGTTACATCGACTTACTGTTACATTTACTTGTTTTTTTTTAAAGAACATCTAATTTCATAATAAATCCAAACAAAAATAGATAAAAAAGATCAAAATACAAAACGATTTTAAATGTATACTAAAGCAGCTACAAATTTTTGTATACATAAAATACCCACTTTATACACATTATCTGCATATAACAAACAATATTGAATGCAAAACTTTATAGATATCTGTGCATATAAACTATTTGAACGCTATACTTTGTAGTACTACAGTATATCTACAATTTTGAAGTCAGGCGTTCTTGACAATTTTAAGCAGAATGCTAATAGAGTTAATTTTTTTAATCCTACTCGCGAGGAAAATTAAGGAGTGTTACAAATGTCAAAGTCTTATGTGTGTCATTATTGTTTTTTTATTTTATTTAAAATTTTAACATTATAAACTTACATATTAAAATAATTGTAAGCGAAATCGTTCAATTGAATTTATAATACTTCTTAAAACTCATTTTTTTTTTTTTGGAAAACTCCATTATTTATTTGAAATAAATAAATGTTCCAATCTAATTTTGACAGTTCAAATTCATATTTAACTAAAGCCGTTTCGAAATGGCAGAGTAAAGTTAACTCTGGATGAGAGTGTGGTAGTTAAAACCTGGTTTTCATGAGAAATTTCGTGGATATTATCGCAATATGTACAACAATGAATAGTTAAATTACAGCTACATGGTCAACTATTTTTGGAACGACGAACACACTCCCACTTTAGATGGCCATTAGATGTCACGTAATATTGTTTTTGTTTTGATTTTTGTTGTTTTTTGCTTTTTAATTTTAAAGTGAACTAATCAAGAACAAAAAACTTTATACTCATACTCATAAAAAATACATTTTTATAAGATATAAAAATATAAATTAAAATTAAGTAAAATATATATACATCGTTTCAAAACCATTATGTTACTTAAATTACTGTAAATGTACATAAACTCGGAAGAGAGAAAATGAGCGAAATATTGTTTTAGTCATAGATATATTAAGTACTTTAGATTGGCTATATAAAAGAAAAATTCAGTCAATTTTGAGTCAGTTGTTTATTGATTCTTTTTTTGTGTAAATTTAAATTTAGTTTCCCCTGGAAACAGTGCCCGCTAAAAATGGAAATTTTGCGCCAAAATACTTTGAAGAAAAATTTTTTATAAGTAGTTCTTAAATGATTAAAGTAAAAATAAAACAAGTGTTAAAAAATAAAACTGAATAGTTACATAAAATAAAAAAAGTGTTAAAAAATAAAACTAAAAATTTATTATAAAATAATATAAAAGTAAATACAAAATGAAAATAAAAAACATGTACAATTCTCGTCAATCGTGTTGTGTAAAGGGATGTTTAAATATATATTATAAATGCAAGAACATCTCTTTTTACAAGTTTCCGAACGACGAGGATTTAAAAAATAAGTGGATTTTTAATATTAAGTATTTAAATAAACAAACTATTATTATAGGTATTATTTTTGCTTAAAAATTTATTTTTTCTGTACGACCTCCTGGGAAACCACTTAAAACAAACGCACCTTTTTCTTTACCCAATGGATGGTGTGGAAAAAAGAAAATTTATTTTGCAATAGCATTAATATTTTATATTTTATCACTTTAATACAGCTCGTGCTCATCGTTTGAGGATTACATCTACTGATAGGTGTTTATTGATCACCATTATATAAAACATGCCATTATATTCTTAGGCCACTGAGTTTGTTCAGGTGTATTATCCGAACCTATACATATAGTTGTGCATATATTTGAAAAGGTGTATTATAATTATCCGTACATATGAAAATTAAAAACATGGTTAAAAAAAAAAAAATATTATAGCCAAATATATTAGTAACTTTAAATGCATATTTGCGTACCTAATTGATTGTTGTAATTGTAATTGATACTTTTGATGCAGAGTATCAATAATATCTCCTGAAAAATTTATGAGTTTATAAAAATAAATTAAAAAATTTTTTTAACTAATCATACCCTTTTCATAATACACTAATTGTTCATTACAATCACGCTCTATATTTAATTGTTTATTTTGCCTTTTTCTGATGTTAATATTAAATGTCTTTGTATAATTGGAAGATTCTAGATCGTAAAGTGGTTGGATTAACTGAGGAACTTAGTAAATAATTAAAAAAGAAAGCAATATTCAAATAATATATGTACTTTGAACCAGAGAAACTGTACTGCGATTTTAAGATAATTTTAATGAAATTTTATGATTTAAAAACAGCTGGCATCCAACTTACGTCAACTGAACGACATTACTTGGATGTCATATGTTTTATTTTTGACTGAAATTTCGTGTATAGGAAAATACATTAGAGTAAAAGCGAAAGTGCAAATCTAAAGTACTTAATATATCTATGGTTTTAGTAGTAGTATTTTTACAATGCTTTTTAGGCGCGACTTTTTGTCGAAATGACACGTATGAAAAAAAATTTGATACGTTTCGGAACAAAATGAGAAAGAAATGCAAAGAAATCGTTGTTTCACTTCCTGTACCAATGTTCTGCTATGACATGATTTTGCCAAGAAAAAAGGGCACCATTTTCTCCCTGTTGTAAACATGAAGGTTGAAAAAGGAATGGAAAAAGGTACGTTTTTCTCCCAAATGTAAACAATGTCATAGTGACAAAAAGTAATAATCGAAAGTACAGGGTTTTCCAATTTCTTTTCAAAAACAACACACTAATTGTTAAGGAAATTCAAATGTTTTTTATTTAATGTGAAGTATAATCCATACAATTAAGTTCTGAATAAAACGTCATTCAAAATGAATTCGATGAACCCAATTTTCGAGCACTTTTTCCACTAAATCATTGACTTCTAAAGCTTGAAGAGAGTCTGGTTTATTGCTAAAGACCAATTACTTCAAATAATCCCACCGCTCTCCATTGACAGTAACGTTGTTACCAGTTTCATTTCGAAAGAAGTACGAACCGATGATTCCATCAGACCAAAAACCACACCAAACTGTCAATTTAGGTGAATGTAATGGTTGTTCATGAATTATTTGTGGATTTTCTTCGCACCAGAATCGACAGTTTTGTTTATTATGAGCCTCATCGGAGAAGATGATTTTCTTAAAAAAATCGTTATCGTTTCGAAGTTGTTCCAAGACAATATCAGCAAATTTGCGACGTTTAGGGTGGTGAATGATGATATTGTAAACATCATTATCATCATCATCATCATTATTAAACGATTATTTTGATAATAAAATTGAAGAATTTGTAAACGTTGTTCTTGCGTATATTTCTCCATGATGAAATTGTAAACATTACTGAATACAATGAAAAAAAAGACAGATCATGACATACTACAAATGGCCGAAACGTCACTTAGAAATCATATATCACTCAAATTGGAAAATCCAATAAATATTTTAAATTCTTTATTGAAATTTGAATATGAAAAATGTATTTTAATCAGGCCTCCTGAAAATTTTATGTACATAGATATTACTAGTAGAGTACCCGGCGTTGCCCGGAGTATTTTATCGGCTTTATGAAATAAAAATTATTAACTTTTACTTTTGAGTTAATATAATTTAATTAATATAGTTCATGTATTACTATGCATTTTCAGATGCTGGTAGTTAATATTCTATTTTTTATTACATTTAGTTAAATTGAATAAACAGAGCGAAAAATTACAGACAATTCGTCTAAAAAAAATCTTTAAAGGAATCAATAATCTATTGAGTACACAATTACGGCGAAGTGAGATCTCACAATATATTCGTTAATATCGAAACATAAAATCGCATTTCAATTATAAAAGACCATAATACATTTTTTTCGTAAGTAATGTCACTTCATGTTTTTGTGAATAATCTTTTTAAGCACATTTTGAAAAATTTGCTATTAGGTTCGTCTGTCAATCCGTCTGTTTACAAAACTTATATACTGTTTAATAAAGAGCAATGAAATATTAACTATGCATAGGTCTCTTAAAAGTAATGTTGTAGAACAACTTTTTTATGTACCCTCACCGTTAGAGATTCTACTGCATCGACAGCGCTTGAAATTTTGAAAAAACTTCTTTTTAAATGCATAAATCTCAGGTTCTGTTTAACATATTTTTTTTTAATATAAAAACTACATGATTGTGTTTCACCTTTATAAATCAATCGGAATTTTTTTACGGTTACTTTTTCTAATTATGTTTTCAAATTGATTGGTTAAAAATATGTGTAAAAATTGTGTATGGATAAGAATGTAAAGTTTACAGTTCTTTAAATATGTATGTACTCATTTTTGATTAAATACTATACAGAAATGTGAATATGTTTTCTAATTTAATTGATTATGACTATAGTATTTTTAAATATACGCAATTATACATACTATATGTACATATTTCAATGATATTTTATGGGAAATATGTTATACACATGCATCTTATATAGGTAGACCACATATAAAGACCACATGTAAGTAATGCATTTCTGAATGATGACATGATGATTGTCTAATATAGAAGATTGTTTCTGTTTTTTAACAACGGCGGAAAATGTTATGTTGTTAAGACTTAAACACAGTATTCTTAAGATACTTAATAAGGTTACTTTAATTACTGTTCTATATTAGAAATTTGCATTAAAAGGTTTTTATGGAATATTAAAAACAGTATACATAAAAGTAAAAAATGTTGGAAATATCTTTTTAATAATAATAATAATACAAAAAATTAGGCAAAATACTTTTAATAGGTGCTCGTGCGGAAATGGGTTAACAAATGTTAACAAACATTTTGTCATAGGCTTTATTTAGAACCATAAATTCATCCTGCGTTTAAGCACAACAACAAAAAATAAGACACTTCTTGTCCTGAAGCCTGATGAGTTAATGTATCGTAACCAAATCAACTCAGAAAGCTTTTGTTATAAAGACCTACATTTTTGTAAATTTTCAACTCAATTGGTAAAACCGTTCAAGTGCGACAACAAAGAAATTAAAAATTTCACTGAGCTCTGGTGCCGAAACGGGTTAATGGATCGTAACCAAATCATCTGAGTGAGCTTCTGGAGTGAAGAGCTACACTTTAATAAATGTGGAACTCAATTGGTCAAACCGTTTAAGTGCGACAACAAAGTAAATTAAAAAATTTCACTGAGCCCTGGTGCCGAAATGGGTTAATTGATGGTAACCAAATCAACTCAGTGAGTTTCTGTGGTGAAGAGCTACACTTTTGTAAATATTCAACTCAATTGGTCAAACTGTTTAAGCACGACAACAAAGAAATTGAAAATTTCATTGGGCCTTGGAGCCAAAATGGGGTAATGGATCATAACCAAATCATCTGAGGGAGCTTCTGGGGTGAACAGCTATACTTTGATTAATTTGCAACTCAAATGGTCGAACCGTTTAAGCGCGACAACGAAGTAAATTACTGAGCCCTTGTGCCGAAAGGGGTTAATGGATCTTAACCAAATTAATCCAGTGAGCTTTTCAGCTAAAGAGCAAGAATTTTGTCAATTTTCAAATCAATTGATTGAACTGTTTAAGCAGGACAACAGAAAAATTTAATGAACTTCTTTTGGCTCTCGTGCCCAAACGGGTTACTGGAATTTTACAAAAATTTGTCTCAGCGTTTTTTTCAGACCATAAAACCACCATACAAACTTGGACATAAATCGGAAACAAAAATTTTTTTGGAAGCCCGCCGGGCCGAACCTGGGTGACTGGGTGCAACCCAATTTCTTGGGTACAACCCTAAAGATGAGAAGAACATTTGTGCAAATATTTAACTCAATCGGTCAAACCGTTTAGGCAGAACAACGAAAAAACCAAAACACTTTAAAACGCTCTCGGGCCCCAATGGGTTAATGAACCGAAATGCAATATAGCCTATAACTCCTTCCGGAGTCGTAGAAATGTTTCTGCAAAATTTGGTTGCAATCGGACTGGTGGTTTTTACGCGAATCCGTATCAAAAAACAAACAGAATTTCTTTCTTATATAATAGAATAAATAATAAATTTATTAAATATTTTAGTGAAATTAGTACCTACAGAAAAAGATTTAGAATACAAATTATATGAACGTTAAAAAAATGATTTTAATTATGACTGTTGTAATAAATGTAACTAATTATTATTTTATAAAACTATATATTAGTCAGAATTCATAATTTAATAAAAATTTTAAAGAATTTGATATAAGACATAAAATGTTAAGTGTTTCAACATTTGTAAAAAAATAAATACATAAATAATATATTTTAAAAGCCTATTATGCTTCCTTATACTTTTCTTTGCACCTTCAAATTATTTGTTTTAGTAAATAGTTTTGAAAATTTTCAATTAAATATTCTAAAAATCTAAAATAACAATAAAATTTTTTTTTTTTCAAATCTTAATATAATGCATATATGGCATAATGTAATATGTATGAAATTTAGACTTTTAAAAATTTGTTATTTAATTAAGTAAAACTTAAAGTAGGTTGGATCAAAAAATAGTCTGTGGTAAAGGTGTCGCTCTTTACTTGTATATTATAAAATTTTCCCATAATATTTTCCTGTTACGAAATATTCGTAAAATCCTTAAAAATGACACTAGTAAACGACCACTCGCGGCGGTCCGATTTGCTCCAAAAACTTTTAAATCCGTGATATTTACGTCAAAACTTTAAATATGAAATTTCAAAAAATTCTCATTTAGGCTCTACAAATGCCCATAGACATACCCAAACACTAAACAACACAAGCAGACATCATGGAGACATTTTTTTCCCAGATTTCTACACACCGGAGTTATGCATATTTGGAAAAATATCGAGTACAAATTTTTGGTATGAAAACAATAATTACCTTATACCATAGTACCTATGTACATATATATGTACATAGAGTACTCACGTGGAAGAAAAAAGGTAGATAGTTTTTTTAATTTTGTAAAATCAACTTGATCGTATTTTAGTTTATTTTTATTTTAGTTTTTCTTTTTCTTTTTTTTGTTTGTATGTCAATCGATGTATATACATCTGTATCAATGAGTATATATCATAATATATAAAAAGTGTTGAATAAAAATTAAGATGGGCCACTCTTTTTTTATACATATGAATGCATTTTTTACAACTACCTAAACAAAAAAAAAACATTAGTCGTAGTAGGTAAAATATACAATTGTTACTTCGTTTCAAGTTCGCTTCGTTAAAACCATTTTGTTATTGAAATTACTGTAAGAGACAAAATGAACGAAATATATTGTATAGGTAGTATTTTTACAATGCTTTTTTAAAGGCGCAATTTTGTTGCTGTGTCATATATTGTTATAATACAAAGTATAGGAACATTTAAAATTGAATCGCAATGTATTTTTAAAGGCGCAACTTTGTTTAATTTTATACATAGTGTCCATAGTGGCAAAAAATAATAATCGAAAGTATTTCAAATTGTTAACTGAAATTTTTTGAAATTGAATAAAAAAGTAATAATCCAAAGCGTTTCGAATTGTTTATTGAAATTTGAATATGAAAAATGTATTTTAATCTAACGTATTTTAAATGAAAATTTTATGTAGATATTATTTAGATAGTTTAGAAAATAAATTTATAAATATTTTAGTAAAATTAGCACAGAAAAAGATTTAGAATATAAATTACATGAACGTTTAAAAAATGATTTTAATTATGACTGTTGTAATAAATGTAACATATCTTATTTTATAAAAGTATGTATATGTATATTCTTCACCTGAAATTTGTCCTTTTTAACATTATATTTGTCTTTTTTCAAATTCGTCCAGATTTTCAAAATCAATTTTGTCTGTTTTTAAAATCAAATTCTTTTTTTAAGGCTGGTGTATTTAAAAAATTTCTCAAAATTTATTACACTGATTTTCATGAGAAATTAATAACTTAGATACCAGTGTACTACCAGTGGGAAAGAGGGAGAAGAAAAATGATATTATTACAAAATATTACAGCTACACTGTTACAGTTAAAAATGTACATAACCTAATTTATTAATATTTATATTCATATTTAGCTAAAAATTTAAAATTTTTTATTTATAAAGTTGTTAAAAATAATATAGTTTATTAATAATATTTTTATAAATTTCACACTAAAAAATAAAAAATTATAATTTGAACATTTCTTTATTTTAAAATGTTTGTTTATTTTTTTGACAATTCAAAATTTAAATGCCATGGTAGTAGAAATTTTTTTGTAAGATACACAATTTTTGCATATGTATTAAAAATATTCACGATATTATAGCAAAATATACCTTTTCAGAGAACATATTTTCGTGGTTATTTATGGTTACTTTCTTGGATATTTTCAAATGTTTGATGGATATTTTTTTAGCTTTATCTCTTTCAAACACATATCATTTTTGTACCTTCTGCCTATGCTCTAACATTTTCGTGGATATAGCCTGTTAATGAAAACCAGCCTTTAAGCTTTTTTATTTAACAAAAAATGTAAATTTCTACATTTTGACGAAATTGATTT
Source organism: Poecilobothrus nobilitatus (assembly GCA_947095535.1). NCBI lineage: Eukaryota > Metazoa > Arthropoda > Insecta > Diptera > Dolichopodidae > Poecilobothrus > Poecilobothrus nobilitatus. The sequence continues at coordinate 129,349,562 of OX352773.1, forward strand.
TAAAAATTTAGACGAATTTGGTTTTGAAAAGACAAATATAATGTTAAAAAGAACAAATTTGAAGTGAAAAGATTATATTAGAGTCAGAATTCATAATTTAATAAAAAACTTTAATAAAAATGTTAAAGAATTTGATATAAGACTTAAAATTTTAAGTTTCATCATTTGTAAAAAATAAATATAATATCCCATCCTAAATCCTATTTTGATTCCTTATATTTTTTTTCAGCTTCAAATTATTTGTTTCAGTAAATCGTTTTTAAAATTTTTGATTTTTGACTAAAACAAAAAAAAATTTGTTTTTTTTCAAATCTTAGAACTACAATTTATTTAAATTTATTTTGCGTTTTACACTTTCGACACACTTTGCTGTATAGTGAGATTTCATATGCCAAATCGTTTCATATCAGTTTTTTGCCTTCGTTTCACATGATAAAATCTTATTACTATTTATTTCTTTCAATTTTCTTGTTTTTTTGAGTAGCATAGAAATTTTTAGTTACCTGGTGAGAGTTGCCCATCTTATTGTAATATATAATCTTTGATGTTGAAGTAGAACATAAAAAAAGGTCATTTTATTCTTTGCTTTGCCCAGTTTAGGTATAAGAAAAACAAAATCGTATTTATTCGTACATGGTACCTACCGACACCGCGTACCTAGTGTAATTGTAAACACAAAAATTGAGAGTGGTAATTTGTATAATTGCATTTGACGTCTATACTAAAATTGGAAATGAGAAAAGTGGGAAGAGAATAAAAAATTAGATTACGTAAAATAATTTATGAATGAAAATTGACAATATTGATGATTTATTTATTATTCCATATTTTTATTATACCATTGACAAAACACAAATGTTTACATTAATGGTAATTGTACAATAGTGTGAATAAAAATTTTAAACAGTGTAAAAAAATTTTAATTTTGAACCAAATTTTTAACAGTTTATAATTTTCAAATGACTTTATATACTTATTCAGAATAATTAGTGTGCAGTGTTGTTTATAACTAAAAAAAAACTTTTTTATGTATAAAAAAAAACTGTAAAAAGTGTGTTGTTAAATTCTGTGAATCTACAGAAAAAAAAATAGTGGCTTAAGTTTTTTCCAAATCCCACGTAAGTATATCTATATAATGTGTCTATTAAAATCAAAATTCAAAAGGTACAAAAATTTTAAGTATGAACGCCATTAAAAAGATACAAATTCTTTTAATGTTTTTTAATAATATCTTGCATAAGTGGAATTTTGCGCCTTGTTTTCAATTTGAAAAAGTATATTATAATTTTCAAAAGAGTATCTTTTCCTATGTATAGTTAAAATTGCCAAAAATCTCTTAAATCGCCAAAATATACCTTTTAATACATTTTTTGTTTTTATTATATTATATATAAATACATAGATATAAGTAATTAAATTACATATTAAATGATTTATTCTGATTTATGTTTTATAACATAAAGTTGCATATAAAATAGAAAGCAGTTTAAGCAAAAATATTTTTTAATTTTTAGAAAAAATATTTTGCTAAACAAAAAAAAAAAAATAAAAACAAATAGATCTCCATTACAATTTACATCACACTTAAGCAATATTATAATAAAATTTTGTTGGCCTTCAAATTGTATGGGTTGTGTAGAGTTATTCCTTGTGAGATCTATAAAATTATATTTTACCACTAGGGGCCCCTGTTAATATGTAGTCAAATTCTATGTTGAATCCCAATTCATATAATAGACAGTTGCAGTTTAGAAAAATAGAATTTATGGAAAAAGTACAATCCGTAAAAAATCAGAAAGCAAAACCAAATTCGTCAAAACACTAACTGAAATTATTTTTAAAATAACGCCAAAACAGAATTAAATTGTTTAAAGAGACTTTAGTTGGTGTACGTATATTTAAAATACTTTGTATTGTGAGTGAGGACTATATGTCTATTTATTTATCGAGTTCAAAATAAATGTTTTAAAGGTACGTGGCGAAAACAGAATAGGTATCCCTAAAACTTTCGCAAAATGCACAAACAAAGTTTGGAGCAAAATCAGTTAATTTTTTTTATAGACCACGTTGTCTGTAACAATATTGCCGTTGTTCGTTTTACCTTGCCCTAATGTAAAAAATTTAAAATCTGAAAAGACCGTATATTTGGCGTACAATCCTTGATTAAGATTGTACATGGTACAGAGGGCGAGAAGATTGTACAAATATTACCACAATTGTACAAACGGTAACTCTGTATAAAATTGACATAGGTACAAAATATTTAAAAATAAAAAATTACTCAAATATAATTTTGGTTGTAAGAACTGCTAGCTGTATACTAAAATTTAAGTACTTATATGAGAAGAAATTGAATTCAAAAAAGAATACAATTAGAAAAGTTTTCTATAATCGCTTCAAATAATATACGAACATTCACACATAAATGCAACAATTTAATAGAAAAGCACAAAACAAAAACAATTATTATATATTTGAATTTTAAAGAAACTCTGCCCGCTTGTACATACTTAGATACATATTGATTATAAATATCAGATCAATATCATTCATCATTAATTAAGTTAAAGTACATACTACATTTCTTACATATAGCCAAAGAATACTTGAGCCGTTGAGGTTGAGTCGACTCGAGAGGAAAAAAAAATACACAATTTTAAAGAGAGTAAGTGAGAATGTCTCTTATAATTTTGTGTTTTGTTTTGTTATTCTGTTGTGTACGTTTTGTTACTACTAACGACCGTAGGTACCATACTACTGTAATAGTCTAATGTAAATATGAAATGTGTTTTTTATGTTTTATTATTAATATTACGTATAGGTTTTATAGTAGAAAAATCGTAAAAAATATGTAGTTACTGATGTTCAAAGCTTGAAACGGAATTCATAATACGTAGTGTGTGGCTGAAAACTACTAAATTTTACGTATAGGTTTTATAGTAGAAAAATCGTAAAAAATATGTAGTTACTGATGTTCAAAGCTTGAAACGGAATTTATAATACGTAGTGTGTGGCTGAAAACTACTAAATTATAATTATAGATTATAAGAACATGTATACATAGATATATATAATCTAATCTAATATATCAGGTTTTTTCAAACCATTAACAAGTTAAGTAACGTGTCATTTTAAAACGCGCATTTTTATTTCAATTTTTAAATTCGTTTAATATTTTACTTTACGAACAATAAATAATCAATATAATATAAAAGTGCTGACTTATAAAATTAAAAAAAAAATTTTTTTTTTTTGTTTGAACATTTTTAATAATTACTTAAATTAAGTGAATCACTTTTTAAGCTTTAACTTTTATAATAACTTTTTAATAAATTGTCGAATATCATATTTCTATTCAGGTCACTTAAGTTTGTTTTCTTTTGTTTTAATTTTTATTTGAATTCATAAAAAAAATGACTTATAGTATTAAAATTAAATTTGTTTTGCTGTTAAATTTTTATATATTACTGTTACCTACTAATTAAAATGAATCAAAATAAATGCAGTGCCGTACTCTGTACTATTACAGATTCCAAAGCAGATGTCATCGCATGCAATGGCATCTATAAACGAAAGTTCCATCGGGTTTGCATTAATGCCGCCAGAGGCTGGCAAACATGTAACACGTTTATTTCGCATCATTTTATTTGCGAAAGTTGTTTAGATTTAAACCAGCCTATTCATATTCTTAAAGACGAGTTGATGGTTTACTTAAATGATATTAAAAGCGACTACCAAAGTTGCACGGCAAAAGCAATGGATGCTCTAAAAAGTAATTCGGTAAGCTTTAACGATATGGCCAAACGCTACAATAGCTTTAATCAAGCATTATGCAGTTTTCTTTCTGACCGAAAATAATATTTAAAGAATGCATTAACAGATCTGGTTAATGATCTGAAAAATTAACTTTTTTCGACAACATCAAAGCTGGTTGGTATTTGAGAAGTAGTTAAACACATGAAGGACGATTTAAATCGCATGAACTTGTCTCTTCATGCTATGGGTTCAGAGAAACAATTACCTAATCAAAGCCAGAAGAAAATTCAATGCGATGTGAGTGAGTTAATTAAACAACAGTTTGATAAATTAAAGAAACCATTCATAGTTTATAAAGACGTATTTATCCAAACTGACAATATCACACCTAGTACAAAGACAAAGAGCAAAATAAATACAGCAAAACCTGGAGTTAAGGCTACAATAGCCCCAGTAGCTACAAAAAAGCCTTCTTTTTCTCTTTGCATTTCAAGGTTAAATTGCAAAAAAAGCCTTGAGTGCTATGTTAAACAAAAATTTAAATGTGATATTGCAGTATGTAAAAAGGTAACTCCCGAAAACATTCGGAATCCGAAATACTTGCCATTTAAGGTGCACTTTCCTGAAAACATGATCATAAAGGTGAAAAATCTTAAATTTTGGAATTAGATAATAAGCAAATTTGATAATAAAAAGCTTATTACTATTTGCGAAAAGCAAAATATATAATAAGTTAAATATTAATGATAATTGTAATAAAAAAATTATATCAAAAGTAATAAAATTAATAACAATAAAAATATGAAAAATAATAATAATAATAAAAATAGGAGTAATAATAATAAAAATAAAAATATTTCTAGTGATAATATAAAAATAACATCTAAAAATAATAAGATTGTTTCTGATAATAGTAATTCTAATTCTAGCATTAACGTTAATAATTTAACAGTAGATAGAATATGCCGATTCTAGCACAAAAGGCGTAAGGCGCCAGTTTTTTATATGAAAACAAGTAAATGTAACAGTAAGTCGATGCAACCGACTAATTAATACCCTACACCTGAATAATTCGAATTAAATTAACAATCCATAAGTGTTTTTGGCAGTGCTTGAACTTCTTCCCTTTTCTGTCTTATTCAACTCGAATTTCAAGAACGTAAAAGATTCATCCGCTTGGGATATTCTTGACACCCACCCCTTGTATAAAATTTTAAGTTTCTATCTTAATTATTTTCGAAGATTGGTAGTCCTTGGGATGTTTGTGTCAGCTACCCGAATTGCCACTGCAATTCATCGAATCCATCTCAGGAACATAAAGAAAACTTGCCAGAACACCATTCTATTAAATTTAAAGGTTCTACTTTTGTTGGTTTTGGAGATATGCTCGTTGCAATTGTGCTCGTCCGGAAGTTTCCAAAATACGAACCCATGGTTCAAATTCTTTCAAATGTCAGTTTCCAATTTTACAGAAAAGGAAACATAACAGAACACCTTTGTACTAAAAATAAAAGTTCTATCTTTGTTGGTTGTGGAGATATACGTTTGATCTGGGGCTCGTCCGGAAGCTTTCAAGATTTGAACCCATGGACCAAATCCTCACAAATTTCAGAAACATAAATCAAACATGAAGGAACACCATTCTGCCTAATTTAAAGGTTATATCTTTGTTGCATTTGGAGATAATATCATTTGCTCTGAGGCTCGTTCGGAAGCTTTCAAAATCCGAACCCAAGGACCAAATCCTCTCAAATTTCAGAGGCCTAAATCATACATGAAAGAACACCATTATGCCAAAAGTAAAGGTTATATATTTGTTGTTTTTGGAGATAATCTCATTTGCTCGGGGGCTCGTTCGGAAGCTTCCAAAATCCAAACCCATGGACCACATCCTCTTAAATTTTAGAGACATAAATCAAACTGGAGGAAACATCATTATAAAAAATTTAAAGGTTCTATCTTTATTGGTTTTGGAGATAATCTCGTTTGCTCTGGGGCTCGTTCGGAAGTTTCCAAAACCCGAACCCATGGACCAAATCTTCTCACATTTCAGAGACTTAAATAAAACATGAAAGAACACCACCCTGCCAAATTTAAAGGTTATATCTTTGTTGGTTTTGGAGATAATCTCATTTGCTCTGGTTCTCGTTCGGAAGCTTCCAAAACCAAACCCATGGACCAAATCCTCTTAAATTTCAGAGACATAAATCAAACACGAAAGAACACCATTGTACCAAATTCAAAGGTTCTACCTTTGTTCGTATTGGATATAATTTCATTTGCTCTGCGGCTCGTTGGGAAGCTTCCAAAATTCGAATCCACGGTTCAAATTCTTTCAAATTTAAACCCATGGCCAAATCCTCTCAAATTTCAGAGACTTAAATCAAACATGAAAAAACACCATTCGGCCAAATTTAAAGGTTATATATATTTGTTGTTTTTGGAGATAATCTCATTTGCTCTGGGGCTCGTTCGGAAGCTTCCAAAATCCAAACCCATGGACCACATCCTCTTAAATTTTAGAGACATAAATCAAACTGGAAGAAACATCATTATAAAAAATTTAAAGGTTCTATCTTTATTGGTTTTGGAGATAATCTCGTTTGCTCTGGGGCTCGTTCGGAAGTTTCCAAAAGCCGAACCCATGGACCAAATCTTCTCACATTTCAGAGACTTAAATAAAACATTAAAGAACACCACCCTGCCAAACTTAAAGGTTATATCTTTGTTGGTTTTGGAGATAATCTCATTTGCTCTGGTGCTCGTTCGGAAGCTTCCAAATCCAAACCCATGGACCAAATCCTCTTAAATTTCAGAGGCCTAAATCATACATGAAAGAACACCATTCTGCCAAAAGTAAAGGTTATATCTTTATTGGTTTTGGAGATAATCTCATTTGCTCTGGGGCTCGTTCGGAAGCTTCCAAATCCAAAACCCATGGACCAAATCCTCTTAAATTTCAGAGACATAAATCGAACGGGAAGGAACATCATTGTACAAAATTTAAAGGTTCTATCTTTGTTGGTTTTGGAAATAATCTCATTTGCTCTGGTGCTCGTTCGGAAGCTTCCAAAACCCAAACCCATGGACCAAATCCTCTTAAATTTCAGAGACATAAATCGAACGGGAAGAAACATCATTGTACAAAATTTGAAGGTTCTATCTTTGTTGCTTTTGGAGATAATCTCGTTTGCGGAGATTATCTCCAAAAGCCGGAATCATTCGGAAGCTTCCAGAATCCGAACCCATGGACGGATTTTGTCCAGATTCGAACTTAGCCTTTCTTTCGTAATTAGTAACCTACTATATAAATTTCATCAAGATAGCATCATTATTTTTTGAGTTATCGTGCGTACGGACGGACGGACGGACGGACGGACGGACGGACATCGCTAAATCGACTCCGGCGGTGATCCTGATTCAGAATATATATACATGTCTATACCTAACTCGCTTCCTTTTGGTGGTTACAAACACCATACCAAAGTTAATATACCCTATACTTTAGGTGTAGGGTATAAAAATTATTGTTTGTTGTTAAAAAGGTAATTGAAATAACGGAATGAAAATATATATTATGTGATTGAATGAAGGGTATTATGGATTTGCATTTAGGTTTGGAGTGTGAGAATATGTGTCATGAAATTTAAAAATTAAATTATTAAGTGGATTTAAAAAGTTTTAAGAGTAGGGAGTTTAAGTCTTTGGTTCGATGTTATAAGCGTAGAAGCTTCAGCAAGTTTAGAGGTTTGGAAAAGGGAAAGTTGGGAATTCGGGAATTTATAAATTTGATTGAATTAGAATATAATTGTAATGTAAAAAAACATGGAAGGGAAACTCTTGTTTTAGTATTTTACAAGAGTATATAAACTCGAAAAATTTTACTTACTATAATCAGTGTACTAAACGAAAAAAAAGTAAATAACTAACTTGGAAAAATAAAATGGTATATTATAATTAATATTTATTTATCTAAAATTTATTTCTAATTATTATATTTTTTGTTCTTGATATTATTTTAGGCCTTTATTCAAAATTTAATGTCAGTAGCAAAAGGTGATAATGATCAATAGCGAAACATAGACTATTTGAAAGAAAGAAAACTGCCCAAAGAAAACTGTACGAGGTAGTTTCAAATTTTTAGATACAAAAAGAGGAGAAAAAATTGTATTATGTAAATTGAAGGACCCCATAAATGAACAAAAATTACAATATTCATGCCCGACGGATTCTCAAGTGACAAACAAGTGACAACTAACGAAGAACTAGAAGAATTAAACCGAACTTGCTTTTATTTAAAATCTATGGAACCCAGAAAGGCGTAATATGGATTTGTTTGACCTCATTCCTATGGTGGATATTTGTTCGCAAGAAAAATTATTAAAATAAAATATAAAAATATAGACCTAATTTTTTTCATTTAACAATTAAGAAAATTTTAAGTTTTCAGGTTTTCAGATTCTTTTACTTTTCAGATTTTTAGGTTCCTGATTCGGAGGTCTGATATCTGTCTCCCGGAGGTACAATAACTGCCCTCTGGAAAACTGCGGGAGTCCGATTTGGTTCTGCGGAAGTTCGATTCGGTCCTAGTAGAGTGTGAGAATATGTGTTATGAAATTTAAAAATTTAATTATTAAGTGGGTTTAATAAGTTTAGGACTTTGGAACGATGTTATAAGGGTAGAAGATTCAGCAAGTGTTTTGGTAGTATGATATAATAAAATTATTACATTTGAGTATGTTATTATTGTTAGGTATAACAAATTTATTTAAATCATACATTTTTTAAAATAGTACCCAACCAAGTTGTTAATAATATGTAAATTGAATATTAAAACTATTTTTAAGGAGGTTAATTATTTTAAATAATGATTAAGTTCAAATGTAACAAAAATTATACACATAGTTGTTATTCTTAACATGCTTTATTTAAGTTTCGATGGATTGGTTGATTTAAAAGTTAGGTATTTATATATGCTGCTTTTTTAGAATTGATTGTTAATATTAAAATAGTATTGCTGAAAACAATATCTTTTAACACATCTTTATATTAAAATTAATATTTAATTAAGAAAAAATATAGAAGCTATATGTGAATATTGTGGTAAACAGTTAACAACTAAAACAATTAAACGTCATATATTGGGAAAACATAAAAGAGAGGAAAAAACATTTAATTGTGATAGGTGCAATAAAACTTTTGGAAGAAAAGATAATTTTCAAGTACATATTAAAAATGTGCATGAAAATAAAAATAATAAAAGGAAAAATATTTCCGAAAATGCAGATGGAAGTACAGCATCAACAAAGAAAATAAAAGGGAACAATAGCTTTATTGAAATCAAATATTGTGAAGAATGTAGCATGGAAATAGATAAAAAATATTGGAACTACCATATTCGAACAAATTCACATCAAGCGAAAGCAACATTACCTTATGAAGGTAATATTAAAATTATACGACAAGGATTTCAAAGAAGGATTGCTACTTTTATTTTGGAAAATAAAAATGAGGACATAATATTACCAGAACAATATTTTGAAATGATAAAGGATGATTTAATAAAATTTTAAAAAAAGGAGCTCCTAAAATTAAAAATGTTTAAATTTAACATTGAATTATTCTCAGAATATGTAAAGCCTCATAAATTAGAAAATGATGAAGTAGAAAATATTTTTAGTGTAAAATCTTTTAATAGTAAAATGGAAATTATACAAGCAGAACATGAAATAGAAAGTGTGTTGCAAAATATGATAGAAAAGATTTCGTATGAAACCGGAGAATTTCAAGAAAAAGATTCTGGATGGAGTTTAAGTAAGTTACTTCACTTAGAAATAAATATAAATGAATAAAAACTTTTAGAAGGTTCGCAATATATTAAATTACCAAAGCAAATTGAAGAGAAAAAAGCATGCATTAATATAAAAAATAAAGATGTACATATATTGCTTCAAGTGCTGTTTAATATCAGCATTACAAAACAGAGCAATTAGAAATCCTCACAGATGTGAAAATTATGCTATTAATAATATAGAAGCACAAACAATAATTTTAAATACTGCAAAAGTAGCACAATTAGAGTTTGGTAATTTAGAATTTCCACTTCATCTTCCACATCATAATGATATAAAAGAATTTGAAAGAATGAATCCAGAAATAAACATCACTATATATGGATATGAAAAAGGTTTCAAAAATTCTATAAAAATAATTGCACCCTACTACCATACAAAGGAAGTAAAAAATTATCATATTCATAAAAGCATTTCATTTAATTACAAAAAATGAAAAGTTTTTGGGTTAACCCATTACGTTTGGGTTAAAAATTTATCGAGATTAGTGCAAAATAAACTTTCTAAACACGGGCACAAGAATTATTTTTGTCGAACATGTTTATGTGGCTTTACTTCACAACAAAATTTACTAATTCATAAAAAAGAATATAGAAACATCATTACCAAGTTACCTAACCCTGAAAATAAATTTTTAACATTTAAAAATTGGCATAAAAAATTAGGGTTCCATTTGTAATTTATGCTGATTCAGAAAGTTTGCTGGAACCTAGTCAACATGTGAACCTAGTCCTAAAATTTCATCAACAACAAATATTAAAAAACATATTCCGATCGCTTTTTCAATTTTTTAATTTTATATCAAATGTTCATTTGATAATAATTTAAATATATATAAAGATTTCATAGGTATGGTTTATAAAATTTATAAATGAAAAAACAAACTTTTGCAATGTTTTGCGAAAAGATTGGATTGGATTGCGAAAAGAACTTCATCACAGCTTTAATTAAAGATTGTACATTTCTTTTTGAAAATTATTTAAAACAACCGAAACCAATGAAAAGATTAACCGTAGAGGAAAACCTTCATCATACAAATAGTGATCAATATTTCTATCTAATGAAAATCGTGTACAAGGTCATTGTCATCTAACAGGTAAATATACTGGTCCAGCACATAGTTCTTGTAATATATTATTTCGTATACCTAAGTTTTTCCCTATATTCTTTCATAATTTTCCAACTTATGATGCCCATTTAATATTTAAAGAGTTAAGTTCGGTAAAGGATACTATTTCAGTTCTACCCTTAAATAAAGAAAATTATATTTTTGTACCAAATCTATTTTTATTGAAGGAACAAAGAAATATTTTCAAATAAAATTTTTAGATTCTTATAGGTTTATGCAATCCAGTCTTGAATCATTGACAGAAAATTTAGGTACGGAAAAGTAAGAAACCATTAGAACGTATTTTCAAAGTAATGAAAAATTAGAATTGTTAATTAGAAGGGGTGTTTTTCCTTATGATTATATAGATTCAATAGAAAAGCTCAACGAAATTTATTTACACCCACAAGAAGTTTTTAAAAATCAGATGACTGATACTTTATGTTCAGATGAAGATTATCTTCATGCTACAAAAGTTTGGGATGTCTTTCAGTGTCAAACTTTAAAAGATTATTTGAAGCTCTACTTAAAAACTGAGGTTTTTTTACTAACAGACATATTTGAAAATTTTAGGGAAATTTGCATCAAAATTTATAATTTAGATCCAGCTCAATATTTTACTTTACCAGGTCTTACCTGGGAAGCTATGTTAAAATATTCTAAAGTAAAATTAGAATTATTTGACGATATTAATATGTTTAATTTTTTTAAACAAAGTATTCGTGGAGGTATTAGCCTATGTTCAAAAAGATATGCTAAATCAAATAATTAATATATGGGGGATCAATATAAGCCTGCAGAACCATCTAAATATATAATATATTTAGATGCAAATAATTTATATGGTTGAGCCATGTCGCAACTACTTCCGTACGGTTCTTTTAAGTGGCTTGAAAATACATCAGATTTACAAGAAGATGAAATTTTTGATGATTCTGAAATAGGTTACGTTTTGGAAGTAGATTTAAAATATCCTCAATCATTACATGACATTCACAATGGAAATTTGGAAAAGATTCATAAAGTAATACAGTTTAAACAATCTGATTGGTTAAAAAAGTATATTAACTTGAATACTAGCCATAGAGCTTTAGCAACGAATTCTTTTGAAAAAGATTTTTTTATTTTAATGAATAATGCTGTTTATGGTAAAACTATGGAAAACGTTGATAAAAGAAAAATAGTTAAAATAGCCGATTCTTGGGAAAATAGAGCGAAACATCTTGGGGCAAGATCATTGATTATGAAACCAAATTTTCATAGTTTTGCAATATTCAATGAAAATCTTTCTGCGGTTCAGTTAAGTACGCTGAAAGTGTTATATGATAAGCCGATATACTTGAGTTTCACAGTCCTAGAGCTCACTAAATTGCATATGTATAACTTTCACTATGACTATATGCAGCCTAAGTACAATTTAAATATTGAATTGAATTACATGGATACCGATAGTTTTATATATAATATATTGAGTGAAGATTTCTATGAAGCTATAAAATCAGATGTGCTTGAAACTGATCAAACAAAACTAATTTTAGATACATCTGATTATGATCCCAATAATGTTTACGGTTTACCGCTCGTAAATAAAAAAATGATTGGTTTATTTAAAGATGAAACTAATGGAAAAATTGTGAAAGAAATAGGACTTAAATCAAAAATGTATTTATTAGATATTTTGCCTAATAAAATTATAAAAAAAAGTAAAGGTATAAAAAAAGCTTCTGCAAAAAAATTAACTATGACTACAGGAAATGTTTATTTGAAAATATTGTTTTATATGGTAAAATGAATATTTTTAAGTCTAAATTACATACTATATATACACAGTCATTAAATAAAATTGCTTTAAGTTCTTTAGATGACAAGAGATATGTAGTCAATGATAACCTTAAAACTCTAGCTTGGGGTCATTATTCTATTCAAAATAATGAGCCATATATAGATATATAATAATGTTTACAAATAAAATCCAACTCAGGATAAAAATTTGATAAATCTTGTAGATATCTGTAAAAAGTTTTACTGAACAAATTTAAAAATAAAATAATAAAACAATATGAAATAAAAAAAAGAAATTTTATTTATTTTATTTATATTAATATTACAAATCACACAGGAATATATTGCAATATTACAAAACCATCGGCTACTAAGGCCGTTATAGGTCGAATACTATTATTAAATTATACACTAATATTATTTATTTTTTATTTACGCTATATTTGGTAGCAAGGGAGATTTTTTTTCAATTAATAAAACTTGCTACCTGTGCAGGTTTTGAACCCGCACTCCCTTGGTTAATAAGCCACGTGCTTAACCACTAGGCCACCAAGGCCCCAAAAGAAACTTTATTTAGCAATAATTTTATAATTATGATAAGTTTTTGTGAAGTGACATTTCCCATTCTCGTTGATTCGGTTCTCCGAGAGTCGAACACCGTCCTAAAGGTCCGCTGCGGTCCTAAAAATTCGCTTAGGTCCTATAGGTCTACTTCCGTTCTAAAGGTTCAAATCAGTCTTTTCTACTACTAAAGGCTACCGTCCCATAGGGACAAAGGGCAAGGACTCTAGGATCAACGGGCCCTCGGGCCGAAATTTTTTTGGAAAGCGTCCTAGGAGGTTCGATCAGGTGATCCCACTTTTTTAAAATCGTATTAGGTATATAAATTAGAGGTTTTCAAGTTATTCTAATTTAGTATACAAAATGAGGAGCAAGGCAGTAGCAGATTTGCAATTTCTTATTGGAAACAATAAACAATATTTTTTGAAAGAGTTTGCTTTGGTGTCTGAAGGCTCCCTCATTCCAATATTGTTTGTGTTTAAAGCGCCTTATTCACTTGAGGAGTTAAATAAAAATGCTAAACAACAAAACAAATACAACAAAAATACAATTAATGGACTTGACTTGAATGATGGATTTATAGAATATTTAGAAATTAAAAGTATTTTAAAGGAACATTTAAATTCATTCGATGTCATTTACGTAAAGGGGTACCAGAAAAAGGAATTTTTAGATAAATTTGTTCCGAGTTCAGTAGAAGTTATCAATTTAGATAATGACATTCCATCTCTTCAGAAACTAAGGAATTTCACCACCATTTGCCCTCACCATCATATTGCGGAAAATTTACAAAGATGTGCTGCAAAAAATTTTATGAATTTATATATGTATTTAATAAAAGAAAATAATTGGTTTTAAAAAATATTTGTTTTATTTATGTTGACCAAGATATTTTTTCTGACAAAAACATAGGTATTTCATAAAATAGTCTGGAATAGTTGCACTGATGTATAAATTCATTGGAATGTAGAAATCTTCTTGTTCCAATCTTAATTTATTCTTTGCGATACATCTCTCAAAATATTTGAATACATATTCACGTATATTTAGTTCAGTTCCATTTTTATGAGACATCACTGCTTGTATAAAGTCTAGCATGAGGCTTGTATAAAGTCTAGCATGTACTCATCTAGCTGCAATGTAAGTTTTTTAGTGCGCTCTGTATGATTAAATGTTAGCGAAAATCCTTTTGAATTTAATTTTGGTTCACTCTTTTTAAAATCGTGCTAAAATGTACACCACTCCAAATAATTCATTTCGCTTATGACTTTGTTTTGTCGTTGGAAAATTATTGATGCAGCAAAATTTTCAATATTAAATCCAATTTGAATTTTTATGGTTTGTTTTTTATCCAAAAAATAAATATAGCTTAATAAAAGGTTCTGCGCTGACTCACCTTTTTGTGTTTCAAATATTTCTGAATTTGTTGATTGCTCCATCTTTTTTGTTTTAACTGATTAATTTTATTTTAGAATTGTGTATTTATAAGAGGCGTCCAATTGCAAACAACGCTTTATCCATTTTTTCTGAATTCAAAATAATTAAAAAAAACCTTTATTTTAATAAACATTGTAAGAAGATTATTGAAAAAAGTTGTGAGCTAAGAAAATAGAGTTCTGACATTTGCCTTTAACTATTTTTTTTCAAATTTCAAAAATTAACTAATTATATGGAAATTTAATTTGGATAAGGTGGTTTTTGAAATAGTACGATGGATAAAACGTCTTTTGCAAATGTAAATAAGGATCTAGTGGAATTTGACTCTGTATTTGATTTTATTAAGTCAAAATTATTATAGAGTTTAATCAAATTTCATGAAAAGATAAATAAATTAAAATAAATTAAATAATTTATAAGTAAATAATAAAAAAAAATTAATATCCCAAATAAATCTTAATATTAATTGTATTCAAACATAAAAATATTATATTTAGCATAAGCAATCTATTTCTACCAATATATCAATTTTTTTCAAATGTGGATAAAGTGTTGTTTGCAGTTGGACGCCTTGGGGAAATTCCCACATTTTTAAAAAATTTTTCGAAATACTCTTTGTATTTTTTTATCGTTTTTAAGTGGGGATGATATATCGAATAAATTAAGAAAATATTTCATGCTTTTACGGGAACCTCGCATCCATAGATATACACAACAATAATGTCCGCAAACAGATATTAAATTACTTTGTAAACGCTTATTGTTGAAAACAAAACATTTCGATTGATTTTGTAGAAATTTTATAATCTCATTGTGAAATGGTGGATTTCCAAATAACTCAAAATATTCTGCACACCCTTGAACTGGAACAAATATTGCTAGCCAATGTGTTCCCTTTTCATTAGAAGTATCAGTATTTACCACCAAAATACTAGGTTTTGAAACTTGTTTTGGCAATTGATCAAGAGCATAAGCACCTCTAAATATTTTATGTGTTAAGTTATTACATTTCAGCACCTTTGAAATCTGAAGTGTATTCATTTTCTTGCAAACGGGAAATATCAATTAGTCGAGTACAAATGTTGTTAAAAATTCTGTTTTAAGTTTTCCATTTGTTAAGACTATATCGAATTTTTCAAGCAAATTTATTAAGTTATTAGCTATTTTTTCGTTATCGATATCTCCAAAAGAGTAATTTTCAATGTCTGTTCATTTTAAATCTTTGACAGGAAATTTATACTTTAATTCTTTTACAATAGTTTTACATTTTTCTTTTATGCCAGCCACAGCAATATTTTTTACAAATATGGTATTGTTATCGTCCGTACAGAACGATAAATCTACTAGAGCACATGCCATTTTCGAATGAATAGAAATGGTCCATTAAACTTCCTTTTATATGTTTAAGTATACGTTATGATTTTTATCAATTTCGATATTGGCATCGAATTCTGGTAATGGTATGTTTCGATCTTTTACCATTAAAATTTTCATTATTAACCAAACGAAATACAGGAGCTTTTGGTATTTGCCCTATAAATATATTATCCAATGATATGTTGGAAGTGTTAGCTGAAATTGTAAATGTTTTGATTTCACTCCTCGTATAAAAATGTTTCGCGTTAGCCTTTTCCAGTACAGTATTGTGTGCTATCAATATGCTAGGATTAATTATTAAATGTTTCATGTATAATGTAGCTTCGAGAATTTTTAAATAACTTTCATCGTTATCGTTAAAGAAAATATAAAAATCTTGTTTCTCTAATGCTAAAGAAATGCGAATGTCAACACTTCCAGTAATTTAGAAGTTTTTAAGAAATATACATATAATTTTCCCATTAATTCTACTATTGCAGAATTGTTGTATGATTTTTGTCTTGATTTAGAACCAGAATTGTTGAAATCATTGACATTTGGCTTATCCAATTCCCATCCAGATGTTTCCAGATGTGTTTGACTGGAATCTGTACCATAATTTAGTAAAGTAGTTATGCTTTATAATGGTATAAGGAATCTGAAGGAGTGATGTTTTTTCCGTTTAGAGTTACATTACATTGTTTAATTAAAGAGTGAAATAAATTATTTATAACACTGGGCTGTGGAGCTACCCTTGCTTCAGTTCCGGTTCCTATTTTATCGGTTGCACTCCAAAGTGATCCATCTTTTTTTAATATTTGAACTTTAAACTTTATATAGGTACTGGATAAATCTTGATATGTATCTCCATTCCCAAGCGAAACAAATTCAATGGTTGACGGCGATGCCTCTAAAGAAGCTAAAGGATTGTATGCTACCTCTTCTGAACGCAAAATGCTTGTTTGTACCATTTTAAATTGAATATATCGGAGGTTTTACTTTGCTTTTTTCGTCGTTTCGACTTCAAATGTGTCTTTTTAGAAACTGCTTGTCTTTTTATAGCTCTTTGTCTTTTTATAGCTCTTGGTCTTCCACCATATATCGAATGCAGCTGGTTAACTACTGATTTCCGTAAATTTTTTATACCGCCTTTACTTTGATCAATTACAGCTTTTTTTATGTTTGCACCAGATGCTATATCATTAAAAATATTTTTACTTGTGTTTACAGCCTCTTTTTTAATTAAGTCCCAACCTGATGTAAAAACTGGCTTTAAATAACGAATTAAACTACCGAATATATTTCCAAAACTACGAGCTCTTTGTATGGATAAAATTGTAATAAAGGCCCAATATCGTTGATTCCTCCTCCTACTTGAGAGGAATAATATCTCACGTAAGCTCTTTCCATGTTTGATAGGATATCATATTTGAGTAGTAGTATTTATATTGTTTTTGAGCAATCAATACTTTTTAAAATGTAATATAATCTTTGTTGGATAGTAATTTGAAACAAAATTTTTTCCATCACCGTATTGGTTGCAAATTTTAATCGCTATCGTTTCAAAACAATTTTTTTTATAGGTATGTAATGGACATTTTCAAATTCAATATTTATAGGTATTCTACAATTTTCTATGTTGATAGCTGTCAACGCCCGCACTTTGCTACTTTCAAACACAGATGATTGAACTATATCTGAATAAATCATCACAATTTCATTCAATTCATCTTTATTATTAGCAACAGTCAATTTGAATAGTTCAGATAATTTTGTTTTGAAATTTTTTATATTTTTTTTCTGTTGAAATAATTCAATTCGTAATGTTTTTACATTATAACTTTAATTAACGTTTATATAGAAACTATCTTCGTCAAAAGTCTGCGATATTCGAATTAAATCCCCTCTGTTAGATTCTGACACTTTTTTGCTACATCATCATCATTTTTAGGAGTAGAGATATATGTGAAAACTTCATTAAAAAATTCTTGATTTCGAGTAAACCCGGGATTAGGAGTTATATTTTTAATAAGCGTTGGCAAAAAATTAAACTTCCAATCATCCAAATGTAATTCCGAATCGTTATATGAATAATATGTGTAGCCTATAGATTTGGTTACTTTAATTTTTTCGAGAGGTTTTTCAATGTTTCTTACATAAACATTATACTGCCCAATATTAATAAAAGAATATTTCTCTTTGTTAAATTCTTGTGTTTGTAGGAAATCGCTCAGATATATTTCTGAAAGACCAACTTTCCAATTTCCATTTCTTAAATCAAAGTGAATAGGTAATTTATTTTCGAATGAAGCTAAAGTGTTGTATGGAAACAGTGTTAATTATCATTACTAAACAATGTTACATAGAAGTCATATTGACTATCCATCTTTGTTAACTTCTTCCAAAATATAAAATGTTGTCCAAGTCCAAGTTTTTAGCATCTTGAAATAATTTACTAAATTTTGAAAATATTTTTGGTGACATAACAATCATTCGCTGCACTATGTCTTACTGAGAAGTTTTCCTATTACACCAGATAATATAGTACCAATTAATGTAGGTAAAAATACCCCATGTTGAATTAACATCTTTCGTTTGGCTTTTATACCTTTTTGTGGATACGCTAAGAGTCTCAATTGTATTTTATGTTTTTTTAGTTTAGTTTTTTGTGATGGTGATATTTTGTTGTTTCCATTTAACACATTAATTGCATCACAATATTTTAGAATATTATTACGAAAATTCTGGATGCTGCATTTATCTAGTACATGTAACATATGTCGGTTTTTCTTCAACCGTTTCATATTTTAAGCAGTTGTTTAAATCTTTGGTAGCACAAAAACAAACGCAATATTCTTCTGAGAATATGTTGGTTCTAATTCGAAACAAATCGTTAATGTCTTGTGTTAAATCTTATACAATATAACCATGTGTGCTTGATGTTGATTCATTATATACCCTCAGAAAGCCTTTTATATTTTCCGGATATAGTTGTCTAGCTAGAGGAAAAATCTGTGATTTGTCTCGAGGGTTTTTAAAAAGTACCAAATATTTATAATTTAATGAAATATCTCGTGAGAATTTCCCCTGATGAAAAATGTTTTGCGTTAATAATATAATAGACAAATTACGGTGGTGCGAACCTTTAGTAAAAAGTTCACATACTTGTTTGTTTGCTGAATCTACCATTAAATCATCTAAAACAATTAACGTAGGTTTATTTTCATTTTCACTAAGCTCTTCCAGAATGCCGGTATAAAAATCTATATCATGGAAATCCATATTTCTTGGAAAAGGAGAAATTTCCTGGTTACACCATTTTAGTTTTTCTATTTAAGTTGCATACAAATGTTGTTTTCCCACATACAGATGGTCCCGCAACCGTCATTGTAAATGGATGATTAAAATATATCATTATCGGTTCGCGTTTTAAAAGTCATTAGAAGGTAATTAGATTTGTTCTTCAAATATATAAAAGCATAAACGTGTATAACTTAGTCTCATTTTAAAAGATGGAGGTGAAAGAAGTGGAAGAGTTTTTAAAATCATATTCCTCTGTCTTATTAAATAAGCATAAGCAACGTATTTTTCACATGTATAAATACGTTAAAGAATTTTCAACAACGGAAAAATTTACATCAATATACGGAACTCATTTTGCTATTTGTCCTTGGGCTTATTTGTCCTTGGTCCTCGTCATCTGGACCAGATACATGTAACTGTTACTCTATAGAAAAATATAAAAAAGAATTGAAATATCTAATTAAATGGTACAAGCATTATGTCAAGGGCACAAATAGTATCGGAAATACATAGACCAGCCAGGCGAAACTTTCGTCGAAGAAAATTTATTCAAAATGGTTTAAACGATACATGGCAAATCGATTTAGTAGAAATGATTCCATATGCAAAGTATAACAAAGGAAATAAATATTTATTAACTGTAATAGACACTTTTTCGAAGTATGCTTATGCTGAGCCAATTAAAACTAAAAATGCTAATAACGTTTTGCTTGACATGCAAAACTTTTTTAAACGTGCTGGAACACACCAAAAAAATATTCAAACTGATCAAGGAAAAGAGTTTTTCAAGTTCAAAGTTCAAAGAATTTAGAAAACTTATCGAAAGAAAAAAAATTAATCATTATCATACACATGCTGAAATGAAAGCATCCATAGTAGAACGTTTTAACCGGACTTTAAAAAATTCAATGTGGAAACAGTTTAGTTTTCTGGGTAATTATAAATGGATATCTATTTTACCCTCACTTATTGAGAAATACAACTCAACATATCATCGTACAATTAAACTTCAACCAAAAAAAGTTACAAAGAAAAACGAAAAATTACTATTAAAAACTGCCTACAATAAGTTAAATGTGTTTCGAAAAGCAAAATATAAAGTTGGAGATTATGTTCGTATAAACAACTGATCAACAGAAATATTTACAATTGCTAAAATTAAAAGAACTGATCCAATAACATACAATTTACTTGATTACACAAATAATCCAATAAGCGGTTCTATTTATGAGCCTAAATTAACACCAGTTACAAACCCCCTTGTCTATCTTGTAGAAAAAATATTAAAAAAAAAAGGAAATCAAGTTTTAGTTAGATGGCTTGGTTTTGATAAAAAGCATGATTCATGGATAAACAAAGCATATGTACTTAATTCTGTATTCAAATCAAGTTCATGATTAAGTTCATTAGTTATTTTAGTCACTATTTTATAAATACAACCGCAGTAAATACACCTGTTTCATGTTTTATATTAAAAAAGAATTAAAATAGCTTGAAAAATCAAGTTAGTGTGCATTTAATAAACATTTTTTAATTTTTATCGCAAAACCATACATACTATAGGATATTTTTGATAATTTTATAACACTACATCTTTCCAATATAATATGTATAGTCTATTCAAAATCTAAGATCGTTGATACATGCTTCCAATAACTTCGGCGGGGTTCGCTTCGGTCCTTGGTATGGCCAAAGGACCCCTTTTCAATCATACTACCAAAGCACTAATTCCATCAAATTTTTTTGATATTCAAATTGTCCATCTTGAGACCCTAAATATCCGAACTTGCCCCCTTATCATCTTATTCCAATTCTCCGAACCTGCCGAATTCCCAACTTATCCTTTTCCAAACCTCTAAACTTGTAGAAGCTTCAACGTTTATAACATCGTACCAAAGGCTTAAACTCCCTACCCTTAAAACATTTTAAACCCACTTAATAATTTAATTTTTAAATTTCATAACACATATTCTCACACTCCAAACCTAAATTCAAATCCATATTACCCTTCATTCAATCACATAATATATATTTTCATTCCGTTATTTCAATTACCTTTTTAACAACAAACAATAATTTTTTTCATATAAAAAACTGACGCCGTACGCCTTTTGTGCCAAAATCGGCATATTCTATCTACTTTTAACTATTCATCCTAATAATAGTTCAACCGTTGACAAGTCATTAAATTAGAGCACAACAGACACACATAATTTCTTAATCATTGTAAACACTAACTCAGACACTTACACTACTTCAAACATAAATCAGAACAACAAATCTTATAACCACAATACTATTCGGAACAGTAATAACAATATAAACGGTTTTAATACTGCATTACTAACTAAAGATCCTGAAATTACCAATTCTAATTGTGTTTCAATAATTGATCCTCCTCCTTCTTCCTGAATTTCACCAAATGTTCTTTCTACTTCTAAATTAATAAACTTTTTTCATGGTGAAACTCTTCAACCTTCAATTATTAACACGCTTTTACCACCGATAACAAGAATGACACCACAATCGCTTGCCAACAACGACTGTACAGTCGCTCTTTCTAGGCTAAGAGAAGATAAAGTGTATAACATGGTCAGATTATATTTGTCATACTTGTTTGATGATAAATATAATACTGTGTTGGAAGGTAAGACCAAAACAAGTATAAAAGTTTTAATTGATAACAAAGGTTTACCAACCGAATACAAAGAATTACATAAATTATATACAAAATTTCACGAAACTAAAAATATATCTTCCAAAGATGTCCCAGACGACTTAAAGGCATACCGCAGACATTCTAATAGTAATTATTACAATCACTTACATGTTTCGAATGATAATTATAATAAATTTTTTCGTGCCAATAAATAATTTAAATAAGTTCTCTTCATCTTTGATAGATTCTTCAATTTTGATAAATTTATCAATATATTATCAAAATGTCAGAGGTCTTAGAACAAAAACAAGTCAAGTCTTACTTATTTCAATAAATTTAAATGTTGACGTATTCATATTCTGTTTTTAGAAAAGATAGATATGCTGAACATAATGTATCTTATAGTTACATTCCTAAAGGGAGAGGAGTATCGATTGCCGTCAAAAACTCTTTTAATGCAAATGAAATTCCTATTTCATCTAAGATCTTCAAATAATAGGTGTGAATAAAATTTTCAAACAAAAATGTAAATATTGTTAACATATACATTCCACCTTCTTCGAATTTAAATATTTATATTACTCTTTTAAATGTAAGTGTGTTTAGTGTTTAAC
Source organism: Poecilobothrus nobilitatus (assembly GCA_947095535.1). Classification (NCBI taxonomy): domain Eukaryota; kingdom Metazoa; phylum Arthropoda; class Insecta; order Diptera; family Dolichopodidae; genus Poecilobothrus; species Poecilobothrus nobilitatus. Next base: position 129,371,990 of record OX352773.1, read on the forward strand.
TAATTCCATAAATCTTGAAGCAGCAGATTCTTATAGTTTTAATTTGAATAAAACCAATTTTCCCGGACTAATAAATTTCTTAAATACCTATGACTTCACGTCTATATTTAATAATAAATCAAATGATCTAAATCAAATGACAATTAGGTTTTATGAAATTATGTTGGAAGGTTTTACTCAATTCGTTCCTATTTCAAAAAAAAGCTTCCAAATCTGGCCCACTATGGTTCACAAAGGAGCTTAGATCTCTCAGAAATAACAAAAACAAAGCCTGGCGTAAATATCTCAAATCAAAAGATGTTAATGACTATAACAATTTTGTCATATTTTTTGATAATTTTAAAACGTCATCCTATATTCTTTACAATAATTATATTAACCAAATGGCAACTAAACTAAAATCTGATCCGAAAAAAATTTGGAAATTCATAAATTCTAAACGTAATTGTGATGATTACCCTATATTTATGAATTTCAATTCTCTTTTAAGTAATGATCTTTTAGTTATTTCGAAATCTTTTCGTGAGTTTTTCAGCACTTCACATTGTGATTCTTCCTTTTCGCCAAATGAAAATGATTTCTCCATTTCTCCATTATCGTTGTCAAAAAATGTCTCTTAATGACATAAATATAAATGAAGAAATAGTTTTCAAAGAGGTATCTATAGTTTTCTAGAGGTTTTCAAAGAGGTTTTCAAAGAGGTATAATGGTATACCGGAAATAATTCTGAGCAGGTGTTCTAACATTCTCATTACGCCTTTAACATTTCTCTTCAAAAACTCATTAAATTCCGGATTTTTTCCTCCTTTTTGAAAAATGTCTTATATCAGGCCAATTTACAAAAAAAGTGCTAAAAATGAAATTACTAACTATCTTTGGCCAAATTATCTTTTATTCCAAAATTATTTGAACTAACTATAACAGATTCAATTTAGAATCACTGTTCTAATCTTTTAATAGATAATCAACATGGTTTTGTAAAACAAAAAGCTACTACGACAAACCTAGCTGAAACAATGTCCCTGCTCCTTAATGACATGAACGAAGGTTTTCAAACAGATGTTGTTTATACTGATTTTAGTAAAGCATTTGATCTATTGCCACATAGTATTATTTTACCAAAACTAAAAAAATATGGCTTCGCAAAGTTTTTCCTTAAGTGGATATATTCTTATTTGTGTGATCGCTCCTATAATGTTATATTCAAAAATGTGATTTCAGAACCATTCGTGGCAAATTTCGATATTCCACAAGGTAGCCACCTTGGTCCTTTACTTTTTATTTTATCTGTAAATGATGTTACTTCTATCATTTCTAATTGTGAGCTTCAAGTTTACGCTGATGATATGAAAATCTTTAAAAAGATTACATCTAATAAGGACGCCGTCCTTATGCAGAATGATCTTCAAAACTTTAACAATTGGTGCGTTAATAATTGTCTACTACTTAATGTAAATAAATGCGCATTCTTATCTTATACACGTCGCTCTAGTCCTATTTATTTCAACTATAACTTAGATGGTATTAGTTTACGTAAAGTTACTTCAATAAAAGACTTAGGTGTGTATTTTGATTCCCAACTTAGCTTTAAAATTCATTATAATAACTTTAAAAATTCATAATTTTCAAATTCCTATGTTCTTAAATCGTTGTACACTTGTCTTGTGAGACCGAACCTGGAATATGCTAGTCAGGTTTGGACTCCATTTTATATGATGCACATTGATAGGATCGAGGCAGTATAGAAAAACTTTCTTAGATTTGGCTTGCGCCACTTGCCATGGTCAAATCCTATTATTTTGCCACCATATTAATAAAGGCTTAAGTTAATTGATTTGTGTACTTTAAGTTTTACACTTTAGGTTTCTGAAGTTATTTTCATTACAGAGATTGTGAAGGGTTATGTTAAAACTACTTTAATTTTCAGTAAAATTAATATTAGAAATCTTCAACGTCTTCGCTCTTGTAATTTATTTAAAACCTATAATCATAGGACTAATTATGGCAAATTTGAACTTATTAAAACGATGCTTATTATAGGTAACAAACACAAACTTAATATTAACTTTACACTTTCAAAACATTCCCAAAAAGCAAAATTATGCAATTGCTGTTAATATTAGGATTTTTTTTTGTTTTTGTTTTCTTGTTGCACTGTAAAGTATATACCTATATGATTTTTAATTTTTAATTTTAATCTTAGTTCTAAGTTTATTTATACTTAACAATTATGTAATTTTTATTATGACTTTTATTGTATAATTTACTAGTTATTATATATTATTATAAATTTTGTGTAAACTGTTTGTACTAAGCAGTATAAAAAAATAAATAAATGTATGAAAAATAATATTTTTTTTATCATTATATCAGAATGAATGAAAAAATAATATTGTTTTGTTTTTTTTATGTTCTTTGATGGTATAGCAAAAATATGGTCATATTTTTTACGAAATAACCGTAAATACGATCTTGGGGTGATTTCAAATCAATGAAATTGATTATGATTTTTTCTTCTACGTGAATTCTCTATATACATACTTAACTATAAACTACATACATACATAATATATATATGTATACATATGTCAATTATATACACATAATATAATTACTATATTATTTAGAATACAAACGAAGATGAATAATTTAGTTATCAATAACTGACGTATTAAATTGATTCTCTAGAAGCAATTTTCTCAACAATTGTATTACTTTTTGGTTTTTTGTGAATGTCAAAAGTGCTATAGTGCCAGGGAAGTTTTAATAATAAAATTTTATTCGGTAAGGATAATGCTGAATTTCTGTTTATAAGTCAATACAATGCTTTTATTAATACGTGATTTTTTTTTATTTTATCATCAATAAAAAAAGTCACGTATTACGTTTTCTAGTAAAAAAACAAGCAGCTGTTTTGGTTGGATTAATTTTGATCTTTTATTTATGGTAGTACTGATAGAACATATCATATCCGTTTTCAAGATTTTGAATAATTCTGTTTGGATTCATCCGATGTGTATAAACTTTTATCATCTGCAAAAAGACCTATAGAACATAAAGCTGATATATATATGTCTGATATATATAGATTATTTAAGCTGGGATTAAGCGTGGATCCTTGATGTAATGCTGCTGGTAACGGGCGTTTTGATGAAAGAGTATTTCCAATTCTGACAGAAAAAGTCTTGTAAAAAAACTTTTAATTAAGTTCAATGGAAAATTCATCTGATACAATTTATGATGTAGACCATGATGCCACACGGTATCAAATGATTTTTGAATATCATAAGTCAGAAGCCCTACTGATTTTTTATCGTTCAATTTGATGGTTATGAGGGAAACCAAATTGTTCATTTGATAATAGCTGGTGATTTTCAATAAATTCTTGTAGTTTGTACTAAACTTCAAACTAATTAAAATTTTTCCTACTAGACTTCTAAACTAATTAAAATGATAACTACTTATAACCTTACTAGACTGATGTGGTTTTGGGATGCAAAATACTGTAGCATCTTTTCACATTTGCGGAAAGTGGTTAAGTTTGACACATGAGTTAAAGATTATTAATAATAATTTGAAAAAATTTTTTGCCAACATTTTTAAGTCTGAATTGTTAATAGAATCAGAGCCTGAGGCCTTTTTAGTTTTTAGACTAGCGCATAAGTTTCAAATCTCTCTCAATCTTATTAGATCGTCATCATGTATAATAGAATTTTGAATTTCGTTGACACTATTCGTAACCATGGTTTCTGTGGCGTTGTCACTAAGGTCTTCAACGATTTTATGCTGCGCTAAAAAGTGGTCAGCAAACGCTTCAGATTTTTCTAGATTGGTTATTAAAATATTGTTGTCACTCCTGATAAATGAGACAGACCTATTTTTTTTTTTGCTGAGAATTTTTAAGAATTTCCAAAAAATAAAATACCGCCGCATTTTAAATCTTGTAAGCACCTTGACCAAGTTAAATTATTTAAATTGTTAATTTCTCTTTTGATACGATTTTGTAATCTGTTTAGTTGATTCTTAATCGTTGGATCTCTAAGGCGTTGTCAAAGTCTACGAAGAAGGTTTTTTTTTAGTTATTACCTCTTTTAAGGGCGGGTTTAATTTAATAGAGGGAGGGCATTTTGTTGAAGTTCTTGCAATTGCGTGAGCCTTGGCTTGATTGATAAGGGAATTGAAAGCGTTGATTTAATTATAAATTTCAGTACAATTCGAAATATCTCCGCATGAGATAATAGAACTAGTGTGCTCACATAAGTATTTTTTGCATGCCTTTCAATTAGCTCTCTTATAATTGTTTTGGATGAATAGTCGCATTGGCAAAATCGGAGAGTCTAATATGCTGAATAAAACTGGACCATGGTCTGAATCTAATGTGTCACAGGTAACAAGTTGCAATATCGATTCTGGAATGTTAGGGATAACTAAATCTAAAGTGGAGAGTAAACCACCGTTGATAGAATAAAAATTTGGAGTTGGTGGATATAGGATGTTAAATCTCCTGATTGAGAACTCGTTTTCGTTCTTTAAAATTTTACCCCAGATATTAGCTTTAGCGCAGCCCCAACTAATATGTTTGCAGTTTATGTCACCTGATATTATAAAATTGTCGGGTAATGCTAATAAGTGTTTTAAATCGTTCTTAAAATCTAAATGGTTTAATAAGTTACTGTTAGCACCCTTGAAGTAGACTGCTACTGTCACATATATACCTGAGTTTGTTTTAATTTTTACTGCAATATTTTCAATTCCTTTTAATTTTAGATCAGACAGACATTATGTTTTATATCTTTACGAATAATTAGAGCAACACCGCCATGAGGGGATTCTTGACGATCTGAACGATAAAAGTTGTAATTGGGGTGATAAAAAGATATCGGGATTTAACGATGTTTCAGAAATAGTTGCAATTTCAATCGAATTATCACACATGGGAGTTAAAAAATTCTATAGATTTCGAACGAAAACTTTGAACATTCCAGTTAATTAATGTTATTATCATAAACGTATTTAATTGATAATTCAGTTATTTTGACAAACTGCTGTTATTTTGTTTTACAATTACCTAATTAGCTAATTATTTTTTTTATTAGACATAATATTTCAGATAAAGGAAATAAGTTGTTATAATTACTATTTTTACTTTGAAAATTATTAACATTATTATTATAGTTGCAAGCACTAATATAGCTATTGTTACCATTATTAATAGGTCTATTAGAAATATTAGGTTGTTTCAATACCTAACTATAGTTCATTGATGGTGATGTTTGAGGACCATTCCAGCTGGGTACTGATGCTAAATTAGGAAAATTTGTTGCGTTCAATGAAATCTGCTTTGGATTGTTTGGTTGTTTTAAAGTTGAGGTTGCTGGAAAACGTTTTACAGTTTGTCGATTTCTTATGGTTTCTTTAATATTAATATATTGAGAACTGGCTGGGCAAAGTTTCTAATTAAATTTGTGTTGATCTGCACAGTTGCAACACTTGATTGTTGTAGCCTCTTCGTTTTTGTTGATTGGACATGACAATATGCTAAGATTGTCGCCACAATTCCTGCAAACTGAAGAAAGTTTGCAATGGTTTACTCCGTTACTCCAAGTTTGACAATTGTAACATTGCGTTGAACCTTTGTTTTTACTTTTGTAGTAATTCCATTGTACTACTGTATTAAACAAGTATTTACAATTGTTTCTCTGATCCGCTAACTTAATAGTACCTTCGATAAAGTATCTACATATGTACACATGTTAGATATGTATGTATGTACTTGCCCTGATCTTTGTACTTCTGCTTTAGAATATTTAATTAATAAAGAAAAAAAAAATCTGTTTTATTCATCTGTCACATTTAACATTTGGATAATTTAAATTTTGTAATTTTTTCAACAAGTCTAATGGACTGTGAATTTATTTTAATTTTAATCGCCGGTCAATTGCGCTGTGTACATCGTTAGGAAACGTAATTAATTAGAATGCGAAATTAAGAGGATGTGTCAAGAATATATTTCTACAAAACTATAGAAAATATAAAATATATTTCTATAAAACAAAAGAACGTCTTTTTTAGATCTTAATTAAAAACAATTTGTTAGTAAAAAATTTATAATTTTTCAACAAAACAAACCTCTTGAATTTGAGAATGACCAGGCTCTGAAAATTTCTGTGTAATGGTTTTTAGTTGTTGTTGGTTATTGCCAAAAAATTGGAGAAGAGCTGTAACCATAATTCGATTTTTATTTTGTGGTATACACGAATCGCTCCACAATATTAAATGTTGAGTATTATTGAAATCTTTAAAAATTATTTTTTATTATTGTTATTTATTAAACAGCTGGCAATGTTATGGTTTTAACGGCCACTTTCCATCTCATTACAAATAGCACAATATGTAATATTTGGATTTTTATTTGATTTGTAACAAACTTTAGCTGTAAGATTTAGTACTGTAGGTTTTCTCTTATAATAAAAAAGAGAAGCAAATCCCTTGGTAAACTAAAAACACTCTGCAAATCAAAACATACAACTAAAGTTGTTTCATCAGGACAGTTTATATCCAAATCACGTTCTGCTTTTAGGAATTTATGTTGCTTCTATGATTTTCGTAAACATTTTTATTTTCCTTATTCACTTGATTAGCTTCCTTTTGTCCTTTTGTCTTTTTTGATTTCTTCCCTTTGTCTTTCTTATTCCCAAAATACGGCGGGTTTTTGCAATCTATGCAATTGCATAGTCAAAGAGTTTATGAAAGTGTCTATATATTTTTACTTAGGCGCCAGTTATAGCTATCATCGAAATGCTCCGGGAAATGTTTATTTTAAATTTTTTTGCAGCAGAGACATATAAAATTTAACAAAAGTGTTGATTTAATGGTGAAATACTTTCTAAAGAATAAATTCTGCTACGAATTTTTAAACTTTAAGTTAAATATTTAAAAATTTTCCGGATTGGTAATTATTTTCCTGAACAACTGATCAGTAATTTTGGCTAATGAAACAAAAGTGTTCCAATGACATATGTTTCATTTCTCCCCATTTCAGTTTGTCATTGAAAAAAATTCTGATGCAATTCTTGTTATATTTCATTATGATTTATGATTTATATTTCTCCGCCTATACGGAAAAAAGTAGACGTTTTCAATGAAACGTTTTTTGCGAAAGCATTTCAATGATAGCTATAAATGGCGCCTAAGGCGATAATATTTTTATTATTTTCTCAACTTGCCTATACACGATACAACTCACTTACAAACCAAAGACTCCGCCCACAAAAATCAAAATTTTTTGATATTCTTCCAACCAACTTTTCAACTATCAAAATGGTTTTACAACTTCCTCATACACGATACAACTTATTAAGTCCGCGTACCAAGTTTTCAATCTAGTTTTCAAAAAAACTGCAGCGCTCGATAAAATTTCCTATTGAACGAATGAATTTTGCAGCAAGAAAATTTTACGCTAAATTATGTAGCGGCTTTTTATTGACGTTTAAGTCTTCACATTTAATGTCAAAAATTTTTTTTACAAAATTTTGTGAGAATTTTTGGATTTCAAGAATTTTTTTAAAAATTGATAAATTGAGAAATAAAAAATATAAAATTTAAAAAACAAAAATACGGTTTAAATAAAATAAAATTATACGAAATGTCACACAAAATTGTCATTTAATTTTGTTGCAAATCGTTCAGTACAAACCTGCAGCGCTAAATGCTACACCGCTGCAATTCAGTAAAGCGCTAGATTTGCCTGAACGAGATCAATGTCACCCCAGGTATATTATATTTGCATGCTGGTTTTATTTTTGTTTCAACTACAGTGACATCTTTTGAAGTTACCTTGTTGGCTCAACTTCTTACGGATATTTTAATTCCAATTTTCTATATTTAGTTTTCTTTTTCTAGTCTGTTGTGGCGTAAACATTTCGGAATCTAAAAGATATTTTGTTTTTCGTGCATCTTGAAATAGCTTAAAAGAAAACTTGGAATAAAAAAAAATATTTACTTGTGGAAACTAAACTGCTAGGTAAAATACGCATGACATTATCACAACTTAAACAATATACGTTCAAAATCGTTTTGTATTTTGATGTTTATCTATTTTTGTTGGAGCGAGACTCACATCACATACTCATATACTTAGGTCTTGGTTGGAGTTATTATAAATTTGAATGTTTTTAGTTCTTTGAGAAAATTTAACAAATAACGTCATAAATTTTAATTTTAAGCTTACATACTAAATAACAATACAAACAAAACTAAATAACTAAGGACGCACAAGCAGAGCTCGTTGATATGATTGTAATTTGAATTCTGACATTTAATTTGATATTTTGCTGAAATTGAGTATATTTTATTCTTTGTTAAATTTATATTTGATAATGTGTGAAGTTCGCTAGTAGAGAAGTACCAAACACAAGGTAGATTATGCATAATTTTTAATATTTTATTTTGACAAATTTAAATTTTTTTAATATGACACTGAGCCGCATTATACCACAGTGGGCATAGATAATATATAGTAATAAACAGTGGGGCGGCGTAGAACATGATAGCGTGGAATATTACTTTAAGAATTAAAAGTTTGTTATCTATGCATAATCATAAAGTAACTATATATGTACATAGAGAACTCATTTTGTCATTTTTTTGTTTGATAACTCACTATTTGTTTTTATTTTTTTCTGTTTTGTTTAGAAGAATATTTCTTCTAAAAATTAAAAAATATTTTTGGATGGAATATTGAAATTTTCTAAAATATTGGTATTAACCTTTGTGGAGTTAAGATCAAATTTACTGAATGTATAATTACATACATTAAAGCTGGTTTTCATTAGACCAATATATCCTCGAAAATGTTAGAGCATAGGCAGAACATACAAAAGTAATGCGTTTGAAAGAGATTAAGCTAAAAAAATAACCATGAAATATTTGAAAAGTTTCAAGAAAGTAACCATAAATATCCACGAATTACATATGTATGCAAAAATTGTATATCTTACAAAAAAATTTCTACTAGGTACCATGGCAAAATTTTGAAGTGTCAAAAAAATAAACAAATATTCAAATTTTATTTTTTAGTGAGAAACTATATTAAAATGATTATATTATCGGTATAAAAATATTATTAATAAACTATGTATATTACTTTTCGCAACTTTATAAATAAAAAAATTTAAATTTTTAGCTAAATATGAAAATAAACATTAATAAATTAGGTTATTTACATTTTTGACTGTCAAAGTGTTCTGTAATATTTTGTAATAATATCATTTTTTTTCTCCCTCTTTCCCACTGGTTATACATTATATTTTTGTCTTTCTACAGTTGCGATATTATCCACGAAATTTCTCATGAAAGCCAGCCTTTATAAGTTCAGTTGAACGATTTGGTTTCCAATTATTTTAATATGTAAGTTTATAATATTAATCTTAAAGAAAAAAAACAATAAGGACACTTCATAAGACTTTGACATTTGTAACAGTTAACTCTCTTAGCGAGTAGAATTGAAAAAATTAACTCTAACTCGATTGAAATCGCCCTATCTGGCAACCTTGTATTGGACTACAATTTGCTGGCTTTTGGTTTATTTATTGTCATTTGTCAAATCGCCAAAGAAATATTTAAATGAGCGCGGGATTTATTAGCAATGAAATTAAAAAGTTTTTTTGTACAATTATTCGTGGTTTATGTATTAAAATCAGCAGAATCTTCAAAATTAAATTATCCACGAGTATTACTTCCATTATTTGACAGAATATCAATAAATTTTACTTTGGAGGTTATAGAAAAAGGTTGTTTTAAATGGTGTGTAAATTTAAATATTTGACTTAAAGTGTTGTTTTAATTCACCGGCTTGGTTTAAAAATTTAAAAATACTATTTTTAGGATGTCTTCTCGTCAGGATCTTATTCAAATTCTTCCCCAATATGAAAATAATGATGGTGATTGTTCATCTAAAGCGAAAATTACAGTATTGACTAAAGAAAAAAAACGGAGTACCGCAATTGTTTTAGCTGAAGATTTGTCAACATCGGAAGTTCTTCGTTGTGACGTTATTTTAGATATAATAGGAGAATTAGGAATTTTGACTACAACGCGGGAATTATTTTTAGAAGAAGCACCAGAGACATTTGAAATTTGGGCTCAAGATTCTCAAGGAAACGCTTTTACTACATTAGAAGGAGTCGAGTTTCATTGGCAAATTGTCCAGTCAGATGGAAATTGGCCACAAGTCCTTAGATTTTTAACTTTTAGTGAAAGTAAATATCATGAAGTACCTCACTCCTTGTTAAAATTCGAATCCTTGGGTATACAAGGGTTTATGGTGCTATTAGAAGCCATTAATACTGGGACAGCGAAAGTTTCTGTTCGTTTACCATATCCTGAGTATAATACTGTTCCAATTATTGAGGTAGATATAATGGTTTTGGCTAACATTATTTTAGATCCAACAGATGTTAATATTTTAATTGGTGATACTATCGAATTTAGAATTTTACAATTAAAGCAAGGAAAATTACAAGAAATATCTATAAATAATCAATACTTTTTGGAGGTTTTGGAGAAGAATGTAGCATCTATGAATAAAAATTTAGTTACTGGAATTACTTTAGGAAAAACTGCGGTCGTGTTACGAGACAGAAATGTTTTAAGCGATATGCAACATAAAAACAGTGAAAATAAATCTCCTGTTCCAAGAGCTTCCTTAACAGTTATTACTGCTTACAAAATGACTGTTAATTTGTTACCGTATTATAATTGGGTTACAGTAGAAGGTGAAAAGCATGAAATAGCTATTGACTTATACACCAAAGATGATAAACAAATTATGTTGGGTCCAAAATATTTCATATCATCAGATTTTGATGAAGAATTATTTTATTCAGTTAAAATGAGTAAAAATGGAAGTCGGATATATGGCCAAACTTTGAAAGAAGGAAGCTGTTTAGTACATGCATCATATAAACAGGTTTGTAAATGAATTTATTTGTTCTATTAAAACTTATCTTAACTTTTTTTATAGCTATCAGCAAAGGCTGAACTTCAAGTATATGAAGAGTTAACCTTGTTACCAAAATTAATAATTCTTCCTTATGATCCGAATGCTCCAAAACCACAAAAAATTCAGTTTATCGCTAAAGGAGGAGATGGTAGTCTAATATGGTCTTCTACTTCTCCACACCTGATAAACATTAACCAAAATGGTTTAGCAGAAACAAAATTTGAATATGAAGAACGGTTTCCGATTGAAGAAAATTATGATGAAAAGTTAAAATTAAAACCAATAAAACAAACAAATGTAAAAGTTTCAATGTCCAGAAATCCGAAAATTTCGCGAATTGCTAATATTTTTTTGTTGCCACCCGTAAAACTTGAAATCATTAAATATAATTTTGAAACTTCTCTAAGAGATTATGTTAAGTTGCAGATTGCACTCTTTGCTTACGTCAATGGAACTGACACTCCATTTACAAAATGTGAGAATTTGCATTTTGAGTTAGAGTTTTCCAATCCTATATTTCAAATAGATTTATTAGCTGGTAAGTTTTATTTTCTCTTTTTTTTTTTTGTATTTTGGAAAATATTTTTAGGCACATCTAAAAATCATATAAATGACAGCTTGGAATCAAGTGCCTGCCATATAATTTACTTGAAAAGCTTGGAAAGGGGGTATACAAATTTAAAATTAATATACCGCTTCATTGATAACATTCTTTCCGACGAAGTTCAGCTATATGTGTTTGAGCCCTTATCTATTGTGAATCCTGTAATGAATGAAATTGTTTTACCAATTGGAACTACTCGTGACATATTTTATATTGATGGACCCCAACGTATATTTAGTTTGGAGGCAGAATTAACAAAGATAATGAATCATTCCGCTTCGGTCGCAGAAGTTGCTGAAATTAATACAGATACATCGAAATCGCTTCATCGATTACAAATATTATGTAAAACTGTGGGTGACACCGATTTAGATGTTAAAATATTTAATTTATTGTCTGTGAAAAACTGTGTACCCTATATATCAAATATAATTACTCATATACATTGCGTTAAACCAAGGTTTATTAATTTGTATCCTACAGAAAAAGTAAAAAAAAATTGTCCACTTGATATGAAAAATTCAATAATGCATATTAAAAATCAAGAAGAGGATAACTTAGAAATTGAAATTGAAATTCTAGATAATAAAAATCGAAAATTAATGAATATAAGTTCATTGGTAATCGACTGGGAATTGCAATGGAATGAAAAAAACACAATGCATTCTAAAGCAATCAATTTTAAACAAGTAACTGAAGAAGAATCAGTGAAAGGTACTCCAGTACTATCGAAGGATTTTGTTAAAACAACTATTACAGATGTGCTACATAATTTTAAAATCAAATCAACAATTATCAATTATGATATTAATATTTTAGAAAAATATGAAATTACTGCGGAAAATCCAGAATTTGGTCTTAAAAATATAAAGAGCGGAGTATTATACAAACCGAAAATTGAAAATGAAATTAACTTCATGACTGTTAATATTTCTCTTTTACCTTTTAATAATATCTCTATTCTTTTATCTAAAAATCGAGTTGAACGTATTCCAATTTCACAGGGAAGTGGATATTATGAATTTATAGTTAGTGATAATGGAGTATTAACTGCTGAATTTGATCATAAAAATAATTATTTAATAATTAAACCACACAAGATAGGACAAGTTGTAATTGAGTTAGTAGATCGGTGTTTGTTCTCGGAGTCGTCACGACTTGCGGTATCAGTTGTTTCAGTTGGGCGTATTTCAGTTGATGTACAAGAACGGGTTCAAAAGGGAAAAACAATTGAAGCTATTGTAAAACTTTATGATTCAAATGAAAATTTATTTGATATTGATCCTTCTAATTTAATTGATTATGAATTACATCAACTAGTTTTTACTCCAAATTTATTAAACGTTAAATTAAGTGAAGTTCAAAATGATTTACAACTTGGGGAAATAAGGTAAAATTTGGTTAATCATTTATTATTGTACTTGCACATTTTAATTATTTTATGAACATTAAAGATATGATGTGACTGGTAATGAGCTGGGGGAAACAAAAATTATATTTAGTTCAGGTTATGAAAAACAATTGATATCAAGTGAATCATTAAACATTCAGGTAATGCTTGTTATTTAATTAAATATTTTTTTAAATTACATATGATTTATTATTGTAAACCTCAAAAAGAGCTTTATAGCCTCTACAGAGTCTATACAATATTTATAAATCAAAATAATAATTTCTTTTTTTGTCGAATGATTGATCTTTAATTTTAAAATCTTGATTTTGTTTCCTTACAAACTATTTATATCTTGTATTTTATTAGTTTTTATTTCATTATACTTTTTAATACTCGAATGTAATATAGCTATTAAATACTCGAATCTAGCGAATGTAGTATATAGTATGTAAAACCAATTAGGTGAAGCATAACCTACATTAATCCTTTTTTCAAAAAAAAATACAATTAGTGTTAAGTCCTTTTTTTTCAAAAAAAAAATACAATTAGTGTTATGGAAAAATTTAGTAGTCCTCCTAGAAATTTGGAAATAACACAAAAACTACAGATTATTTCCAATTTCATCCTAAAGGAGCATTAAAGTTCCATCGTTTTAAAGTTTTTACGTCTTTTAGTAAAAGGAAATTTTTAAAAATTGTAAATTTTCATTCATAAATATGCATTTTAAAAAATGTCTTCCAACTACTTTTCATCAAAAAAAAAGTTTCTTAAAAACTATTTAAAAATATGTATTGATTTGGTACATTACTGAGCAAAAAAAAGTTGCATAATAATTTTTAAGGCAATATCGATTTGGTTTAGTAAATAAAGTAAATTTTTTTAGAATGCATATAAAATTAAATGTAAAAAATAAATTATTTAATTGTTTTTACAATAAGTTAATTTATGTTAACTTAATATAATTTTTATTAATATAATTAAAAAAAATAATATTATGAGTTATTCTCCTTTTCACACCATCTTTGAGGTAGGGAATATTGCGAATTTTTTTTAAGTGGTAAAAAATAATAAAAAATAATATATTAATATATACAAAAAATAAAAATATTTCATTTCATTATAGGTAGTAATAAAATAAATAAAAAATTTTTTAACAAAAAAAAAAAAACAAAATAATATAATTCATATTTCACAACGAAATTAAATAAATTAAATAAAAACAAAATAAACTAATTCATTTGCAGTAAAACAATATTAAAACTAAAAAATAAAAAAAATATCACAAAAATCAAGAGATAGGAAATCAGAGATAATAAAAAAGAGAGAAGAGGAAATTAGAAAAGGTTAATTTGGTCAATAATAATATTTAATTTTTCGCAATACGTTCAATATTTTGAAATTTTTTGTTTCTGTATTACCTGTGAAATAGGTAACTTAGATCGTTATTAATTATTGTTCTAAATTTAAAATCGCATTTAAAGTGATTATCTATTAAAATATATAAAACATTATTATTTTGACCTTTATATAATTTTCAGTCTTATCGATAAATTTTTTTACTAATATTTAAAACTAATAGTATGTCAAGTGTTCACAATCGTTTTTTAAAATCAAGAATTTAATGAATCAATGTTTGGCATATTTATTAATTGTTTATATTATTATTGTTTATTTATTATTGACCAACCACATATTTATTATTGTTTTAATAAATTTATTTATTTTTTTTTAAATAAGCAACAACAAAACATAAATGATTATATGAACATATAATTTCTCAAGTGTTTTGCTTTTTGATGAATAACTTAAATAATACACGTTTTTATACAATAATAAAATAATAAATTGGATTAATCACATAATTAATTAGTGACGTTTAATTGTTTTAGTTATACCAGGTGCGAACACAGTCTTGAACATTATCGTTAAATTTAAGCGTCACGTTTTTCGTCGCATTATAGAACATATTATAGAACAATTTATAATTCGCATTAATAAATAACTTATAATTTAAATTTAAATTGAACATTAAAAATAGAACAATACTACGAAGAACTTATTTTGTTTTGCTGTTTGTTGTTTGACGACAATTAAAATTAAACATATATATCTACTAATAAATTCATAAATAAATTTATAAATTAATAAATAGATTAAAAAGTTAAAATTAAACTTAATTATATCTAAAATTGAACACCATAAAAAAGAAAGAAAGAAGAAACAAAAAAAAAAAAGGAAAAAAATTTGTTGTAATTAAATGATTTAAAAAAGAAAAAACAAAGAAACAACATATGCTTATTGCTGTCATCTTATATGTTACAACTTTAATAATATGTACATATATTATACCTATTAAAGCTGCCATTGTTGAATCCAATAAACAACTACTAACTTTTTAATTCAAAATTGTAGTGTTAGCAATTTTGCATAATTTCTAATATAATCGATTACTTAATTAAGGGTGCCACACACGCGATCAAATAAAGATAAAAGTTAAAATTATTAAATAAATCAAATTTTAACTAAATACTTAAATAAAACGTAACACAACTCATATAAGAATAATAAATTTTCATTTATCTCATCAATTATATTAAATAAAAATCAATATGAGTCATAGATGTTCATTTTCTACTTGCGCTAATGATGACCGTAAGTTGGAGTTAATTACTTGTAAGGGTTTTTGTTCCAATTCGTTTCATGGAACTTGCCTTGGACTAGATAGAGGTTGTCGACTGTCTAGATTTAAGGATTATTTTATTTGTGAAGATTGCCAAAATCTGCAATTTTTTTTTTTTACGACGGTTGGTGGAAAACTCAAAAATCACCAAAAGGAACTGCACGTGCGTCCTCAGGGTAGTGTTGGACTTTAACCAACCAAAACCACCCCCCTTTTAAAAGCAAACTTTAGGATGGAACCTTTAATGCGAACGTACAGTTTGGTTTTGGGGATAGGGATGTGGGAAGGATAATTGGGAAAATTGGAATTGGAAAATTTGGATTATGGGGGATAGGTAGGAAAATTTTAAGGGACATTTTGAAGAAAGATGTTGATGTTCTTCTTAAACTTAAGTAAATCGTACACATAAGAATTACCAACTTTAGGGAACACATGCGATGGTATATGGTTCCACAGCCGGGACGTGCGCATGACAAACGAATTTCCATAGGCTGTATTTCGCCATCTTGATAAATCAACATGGTAGGGATGAGCATCTGTTGCCCTCCATGTTTCTCGTTGGAAAACTTTGAATGGAGGCATTAATTGTTTTATTTCTTTGGAACAAGTGTTAATCCCTACGAGATACCTATAAAACAAGGTCAGTGACCCAACTGTGCGACAGTGGCTGAATGGAGTGAGCATTGAAGTTACACTGGGGTCGTTGAGCAAACAAATAGCTCTGTTTTGCACATTATCTAAATAACCGAGTGCTGTTTGAGCCCTGCAGCCCAAATGTGTGCATTATACTCCATTTTCGGTCTAATGTACGTTTTATAGATATTGAGAAGATCAGATGCGGAAAAGTAAGTTTTGCAGCGATTACAAAAAACCCAAACATTTAGCTGCATCCTTAGTTATACCAAAAATGTGATTTGACCAAGTCAACTTCTCCCTGAAATAGTAGGTTAGGAACAGTAGTGGCAATTTTCCGTGAGATCAGACAGCATTGTGTTTTTTTGGTATTGAACTCATCTCTTTTGACTTCACCCCATTTTTGAATTTTAGCTCACTAATAGTGAAATTTTTTGCTGTTGTATTAATCTGGTGATTAATGTTACAGCGGCTATGAAACTCATAGGAAGCTACAAGGGTACGGTCGTCTGCGAAACTAGGAATCGGATTGCAGGTTAATGAGAGTAGGTCATTGATAAATATTAAGAAGAGAGTTGGGGATAAAACAGATCCCTGGGGGACACCATTTATTTTGAATTTGTCAGATGAATATCCATCGACCAGTACACGAATTGTGCGATTCGAAAGGAAATCTCCAATCTATTTTAGAAAGAATCTACCTAAACCTAATGCTTTGCATTTTGCCAATAGAGCATCGTGCCAAACTCGATCGAAAGCCTTAGAAATATCAAGAGCCACAACATCAGACTCACCAGAATGATGAAGGTTGATGCTTAGCTTCTCAGAAAGGTAAGTCATGAGATCGCCGGTTGAACGACGGGCTCTGAACCCGTATTGACGATCATGAAGCAAACCTCTGTGATCCAGGCATTTCAGAAGCTTTTGGTTCACTATTTTCTCCATTACCTTGGAGAGGACCAAAGTTATAGCAATAGGGCGGTAGTTGGAGGGATCGCTTTTATTACCTTTTTTGGGAATTGGGAAAACATGTGCAACCTTCCATTGGGTAGGATGAATACCCGAAGTGAAGGAGAGATAGAAAAGGTTGCGCAAAGATTTTGAAATAATGAAGTAGGTATTTTTAAGAACCATGGTGGTTATACCATCTGGACCGGCTGACTTATTTGTATCAAGATTTTTTAAAATTTTCATCACCACCCGCGTCCTAAAGTAAATTTTACCGAAGGAGCAGGCAGCTCCCGGAACAGAAGGTGGCACCTGAGCTGACTGTGACAGTGTCGAATTAAAAGCGAACTGCTTGCCAAACAAGTTCGCCTTCTCTTTAGAATCTGATACGGTTCTGTTATTATTATCAATAAGTGGTGAAAAGGAAGACCCTCTAACGTCTTCCTTTAGACTTTTGCCAAATGACCAAAAAGATTTGCTATTCTTTGGCATATGGATGATTTTACGTTTCAACTTTTGGTTGAACAAGAATTTTTGCTTATTGATAACTCTCTTGCATCTGTTTCTCACCATTATATGGTTGACCCTGCGAGCCTCCGGCCTATTGTTTTGGTACTGTTTAAAAGCGTCCTCTTTTCTAGAAATGACTTCTTTGCAAATACGATTAAACCATGATTTGGGACTACTCTTAACATATTTCATGAAATGAGGGATGAATAACCTCATTCCAAATAAAATAGTTTCACTAATCGCATTTGCAGCAAAGTTAAGATTTTTGTTGTGGAAGCAGAATGACCATTCAAAGGCTCTGAAAAAGTTGTTAAGGCCCTCCCAGTCAGCATGGCTGTAACGCCAAACTAATTTTTTGGGAGGGGACCTCTGGTTGGAGATTGGGCTTACCCGGAAACTTGTGTGAACCAAACAATGGTCGGCATTACCCAGGGGGTAACCAACTGAAACCACATATTTTTCAGGGTGTATGGTGATAAACAGATCCAAGAGGTGACCTTCATGATCAACACGGTCCGGGATCCTAGGGGTATTTTGGACAAGTTGAGAAAGGTGGAACAGTGTGGAGAATAATTCAACTTGTTTCCCAATTGAGTTTTGACTCGGGGAGATGTTGCTACAAAAATGAATCCAGTCCCTGTTAGGAATGTTGAAATCTCCCGCCAGAACAATTTCAATTTCTGGAGATGCGTACAAAATTTCATTGATCTGGTTCGATAAATTTTCAATTTCCATAGCAGTTTCTTGTTCATTTGAGTTGGGTGATCTGTATAGGAAACGTATGACATGCTTTTCAACGAGAATTTTCACCCAAATGTAATGAAAGGTTGGGCTAGAACATTTATATTTTGGAAGTGTGTTGAAAGCGATGTCACTTTTTATATAGACAGCGATACCTCTTTTGGGTACGAAGTGCGAAATAAGTGAGTAGCCGGTAACATTAAAGTTATGATTGTGGTTACTTATGTTTCACATAGGGCTAAGATTGCTGGTTTAATTGAACTAAGATGGCAATCGACGGCATGAAAATTTGTTTGCAACCTGCGTATGTTACAGAAATTAACATTAAAATTGGTAATTTTGATGGAAAAAATTAATATAAAAGAAAAGTTAAGATAATAAATAATAGTATTAAAATTGAAATGTAGCATTTGAATTAACATTAATTAACATTAAAATTGGTAATTTTGATGGAAAAAATTAATATAAAAGAAAAGTTAAGATAATAAATAATAGTATTAAAATTGAAATGTAGTTAAATGTAAATTAAAATGAAATCAGAGTTGAAATTGTAATCAAAATCAAAATTAGACTTTAAATCAATTTTGAAATTAACCAAGATCAAAATCTGACTTAAGATAAATTAAAGTATGTAAATTAAGATTAAAGTAAAAATTAAAATTAACAAAAATTAAAATCAAAAGTAAAAGTGTACGATTTAAATAACCCGAACTTGACAACACTTTAAAATAAATTACTATCAATGTCAATACTTTATATCAACAATAATACTTTTCAATATTTTGCCTTGAGTGAGCAAATGGTTTATAACAACGTTCAACAGTTTTTAACATACACTTTTAAGTGACCTTATTGAACGCAGGTACAATCAAAGACTCACTAAAAGCAAAACTTACCACCAGAAATTATTCTTTTAGATTACGGTAATTACTATGATGGTATTAAAAAAAATTGAGCGAATTGAGAGAAAAACACCAGCATCCATCATACATGTGGGAGGGAGATGA
Source organism: Poecilobothrus nobilitatus (assembly GCA_947095535.1). Taxonomy (NCBI): domain Eukaryota; kingdom Metazoa; phylum Arthropoda; class Insecta; order Diptera; family Dolichopodidae; genus Poecilobothrus; species Poecilobothrus nobilitatus. The sequence goes on from OX352773.1 coordinate 129,391,508, forward strand.
ATATATATTTGTTTTGTTTACGACAAGTTGATATTAAGATGAAATAAATAAAAAAGAAAAGTAAATTAATGTAAACAAAATCAACCGAGCGCGTTTAATTATAAATTATAATTTGAATCCGAAAAACTAAAAATTATTTAAATTTAATATAGTTCGAAAAAAATCAAAAATAAATCAAAAATTAAATTAAATCAAAAAAAAAAATTAATATGTAGTTAAAGTTATAAGTGTAAAAAAATAAAATTTGTTTGTTGTTAAATAAATTAAGAACACTTATCTTGCCGCCATTGGAGTGCAGCCATATAATTTAAAATTTAGTTTAATATATTACACTTTTAAAAATATTTTTTTAGTGAAAGAAAAAAAAAAAAATAAAAAAAATTAATTAAAAAAGTCACTAGTTTAATTTAATTTTAATAATTTTAGAAAAAAGATAAGTAAAAAAAAAAAAGTTCATATAATAAAAAAGTTTTTAACTAATTAAAAAGAAGTGTTGTCACTTCAAAGGTTAAAAGAGAAGTGAAATTAGTTAAGAAAAAATATTTTGATGAATTCTTGGTTAAATTTGATACTTTATCTGATGACCAGAATATACTCGTCAACAAATGTGCGAAGGTGATCGAATTTAACTCAAGTTCGTTCACTGATTTATGCCAAAGAATTGATGAGTTTGAATCGTTATCAGCACTTTATTGTAACGATCCGAGCTCGGATAATGCATTGAAAATTATCGACCAACAAATTAATTGTATTAAACGTGATCTGTGTTCCCTTAAAATGGAGTTCAGTGATATCAATAATAAGATTTCTAATGGGTTGAATTTAAATCAACCGTGTATTGATTTTGGTATTAAAGATGAATTGGCTGATCTAAAACAAACTGTCGCATTTTTAGTAAATACTATTAACCAAAAATTTGATCCTCTGTTTTAAGGTCTATTAACTTCTGCTGCTGCTCAAGGTGAAACTAACATACTTGCTAATTCTGAGAATTATCCTCCTGCCGAACCTATAGAAGCTGATATTGTTGTACCAGTAGTATTTGAAACAATTTTCAAACGGGATAGTAACTGGACCTTACAAGTTTGGGCTGACTGGAATAATTGGATAATTCGCCTTAGAAAAACTAATAATGAACCCAGTGACATCAAGAACCCAAGTTTTGAATCTATTTACTTGAAAGGACTATCTGCTTCTACTAGTAAACGAAGCATTTCCAAGTTTGTTAAAGCAAACTTTGAAGTTAAGCTGTTTGGCTTTAAAAACATTACTCCACCATCTATTAACAAAAATTATTTTTTTTATTCCTGCTTCAAAATCGATGCTCCGTCTGGGTCTAGTTCACTGCTTCTCTCTCAAGAAGGTAGAAAGAAATGGCATAAACTTCGTGCAACTGTTTCACGTTCAATTGATAGGTCTGAAATAGTTATTGATAGCGGTAATACTAATTCTAATTCACATAGTAGCTTTAAATGTAATTTGAATACTAACAATAATAGGTTAGAATTGGTAGATAACTGTACGAATAATAACATTAAGGATAACAATAATAATAAAAATAAGAAAAAAAATAAAATGTCTCATAGCCACAATAAAAATAAAATAATTAATAAAAATTTTAATGGTAGAATTAACAATAAAATTAATAATAAAACTAATATACATAATTTTACCGGATATCAACCTTGTGCAACTTCAGCATTGCCTGATAATTACAATACTCAGCTTCAACCTATTAAACCTTCTACTTCATCCTCTAATAATTATCCTAATTTTACTTCAGGCGGCATATTCAATGCTGCAGTTCCTTCTCTCACAGCTTCCACATCAACGTCGTCATCTAACTTTGTGAATCCATTGATTCCTCCTAATGTGAGGTTAACGCTTAATAGTGTTGTAAGCGGAGACCATGTTTACGCACTATCACGACTTAGGGATACGAAGTTATATGAAAATGTGAGACTTTTCTTAGCTTATTTACATAAGCAAGATGATAATGTTTGCTTAGATGGTAAGACTAAAACCAATATTTCAGTTCTAATTCAACAGGAAGGTTTGCTCGGAACGTATAAGGACCTATTCAAGCTGTTTGTCGAATATCATGACAAACTTGGAATCTCAGAACAAACAGTAATGGCTGATTTGAGTTCTTATGAATCCCACAATGAAAATAAAAGAATCAACTACATGAATAAAATAAAGGAATGTAAAAATAGGTATTTTCGACCCTGATAAGTATTTGATTTATTTAACTGATGAAGCCAATAACAGATCAATTAGTTTAAATTTTATCTCTTTCTATTATCAAAATGTTAGAGGTCTTCGTTCCAAAATGTCGAGTATTTTTCTCAATTCTAAAATTCTATATTTTGATTTTATGCTCTTACTGAGACTTGGCTTTCCAATTCTTTTAATTCATTTGAACTATTTAATGAGTCATATACAGTTTTTCATAAGGATATAATATGGATCAAACTTCCCATATTAATTCATTAATTCCTAAAGGTGGAGGTGTACCTATTGCCTCTAAAGATACTTTTGATTATGTTGCAATAGTTCTCCCAGAATTCTCTCAACTTGAAATCGTAGCTGTTAAAGTTAGAATTAAAATTTTCATTTTTGTTTTGTGTTGCTATATTCCTCCTAACTCAACTATTGATTCATATCAAAACTTCTGTATAGGTCTGGATGCGTTATGTTTACTCCTAAGTCCTGCGGGTCAATTAATAATTTGTGGTGATTTTAACCTTCCGCAATTGAATTGGGTTTCTGATAATGAAGAAAATTTTATGGTGACTCTTAATGTTAGTACAGATGCTGTCCAAACTTTGTTGGATTGTTGCTGTGCCTGGGGTCTTCAACAAATTTTTAATATTGTTAATCATTAAAATAGACAATTAGGCCTTATTTTCACAACGGATTGAATCAACTCTAAAATAAATAGTTATTATATTCCTCTTGTTAAGATTGACATTTATCATCCCCCAATTAGCTTTTCTGTTTGCTACAATAGCCCGATTAATTCCAAACCTCCTTCCGTTTTAATTTTAATAGAGCAAATTTTCCTGGCCTAAATAATTTTTTCTCTTTTATAGATTATTCATTTTTAGAAAATATTTTGAATATCAATCATGCTGTAAGTAATTTTTATTCTACAATTAACGAATGTTTTAATTTGTTCGTTCCTCTTGTCAAAGTAAAAAATGAAAAGTCTTCATCTCCTTGGTTTGATTTTAATCTGAGAAAATTACGCAATAAAAAACATAAAGCGTGGAATAAATACCTAAAACTTCAAAGTGATACTTCTTGTTCGGAATTTGTTGACTTATTCAATTCTTTCAAGTTACGTGTTAACACTAGTTATCATAACTACCTTAGCACTACTACCTCTAATATCTGCAACAATCCCAAAATGTTTTGGAATTTTGTTAACTCTAAAAGGAAATCAGATGAGTATCCAAATTATTTGTCTATTAAAACCTTTAATAATCCACGCGTAGTAGTTGATTTCTTTAAAACTTTCTTTTCAAGCTCTTATGCCCCTAATGTTTTCCTAGCAAATGAGAGTAAATTCAACTATTTGAATGTTCATTCTACTATTCCTCTTTCTGATCTGAATCTCTTTCTGATCTGAATGTGATTTCCGATTGCTTCTCTTCTAACTCTGGTGTTCCTCAAGGAAGCCATCTTGGCCCTCTTCTCTTTATTTTGTCGATCGATGATGTAACGACAATGATTAAACATTGTAAAATTATTATATACGCTGATGATATGAACATTTTCAGAACCATTTCTTCTATCAGTGATTCTCTACTTCTTCAAGATGATTTAAACGCCTTCTGGAATTGGTGTACTTTTAATAATTTAAGCTTAAATGTTGGTAAATGTGCTTCAGTTTCATACACTCGCAATCTACACCCGATTTTAATAAATTACTACTTTAATGGTGCATGGATTGATAAACATTCATTGTTCAGTGACATGGGCGTTCTCTTTGATAATAAACTTTCGTTTATCAACCATTATAACAAAATTATTAATAAAGCAAATTCTATTTTAGGTTTCATTAAAAGATGGTCTAAAAAATTCAATGATCCATACATTCTTAAATCTCTATTTACTTCTTTAGTACGTTGTAATCTAGAGTATGCTAGGCCGGTTTGGTCCCCGGTGTATAATTCACATATTAATAGAATTGAAGCTGTCCAAAAAAATTTTGTAAGATTCGCTGTTCGAAATTTGAATTGGTCTGATCCACTGAATTTGCCTCCATATCTTGATAGACTTAAGTTAATAAACTTAAGTTCTATCAATTCTAGAAACGTAATAGCTGATATTGTGTTTAATTTTCAAATTATAAATGAAGGTATTGATTGCACGTTTATAAAAAGTATGGTTATTAATCATACTAATATTAGTAATCGCTTTCGTAATGAAAACTTTTTCTATGTGCCTTTTCATCGAACGAATTATGGGAAAAATGAGCCCATTAGTAGAATGCTTTGCTAGTTAATCGGTACAAGAATTTTGTCAATTTACATATGAGTAAAACGCAACTTAAACAATCTTTATTTAAAATTATTCAATAACATTCCTTACTAAACCTGTTGTTACTCTACCAATTCTTAATTTTAATTTGTACATAATTTATATTCGTAGATCAATAGCTTATTTTATTACTATATATTTAACTTTTAACTTTTTCATGATAAATTATGTCGAATTTTTGTGAAATAATATAGCTAATTTTTGAATTATATTAAATTATTAAATTACGTTAATTTTGATTTATATTTAAAATATTAAACTGTGTTAATTTATATATTATTATAATATTTAAACTTTTGTTTTATATATTTTTTTACATTGTAATAGGTTTATGTTAAACTAAATAAATGAATAAATAAATTAATGAATAAATAAATCTATAATTAGAAATTTTAAATTATATTATCATCGCGTACATTTTTATTATTCGTTTTTATTAAATTTACCGTTTTATTAAATTTACCGTTTTTATTAATTTAATTGGTGAAAATACTTGGAACTCCATCTGGCATTAAACGCGAACTTTGATCATTATTTAATTTAAAACACGATTCTGAAAAATGCAATTTACATATGGAACTATATGCTGTTGTTTGCCAGTCTGATCTTTGTACAGCGCTTATCCAATGCTCTTTTAATATTCTTAAAGGCTCTTTATCCGGAAATTTAAAAGTAGCGACAGATACTGTGCTATTATTATAATTGGATTTACATCCAAGAACCGATAGTTTTCCACACTTTTTATTTAAGGAAATTATTGAAAAAGTCACTTTTAGGCACTAAATGATTGAATTATTTTTTTGTTAAATAGGTATTCATATAAAACTTTTAAAAATAATAATTCAATTCAAAAATTTAACTCCACAAAAATATGACTACATAAAATAAAATATTACTAAAATTTAGAGTTATAATAAAACATTATTTTTATAATTTTTTTCTAATACTTTTAAAATAGTATTGCAATTTAAAATATTACTCATAAAAAAATTATTTTATTTAATGTAAGAACTTGAATATTCTATTTACAATAATTTTTTTTTTATAGACTTTAAAAATTTAAAAACTTAGTTTGAAGTAAAATATATTTACCAAATTTGTAATACAATCTATTAGAAAGTCTTTAAATTATTAGGTTATGTTATGTTCACTAATTTATTATAATTGTGTAGGTACTCTAATTTTTTTTTGAGAGTATTAAATACCGGCGATATGAAATGCTAGAAAAAAACTGAAAATTTTATTTTGCTGAAAATATGTATGAAAATATGAAAATTTCGAGTTGAAAGCTGAAATTTTGGTATTCCAAAAAAATTCTAATTTTTATTTTAATATTTGGCATGTTTGGATAAATATTTCCAAAAAGAAAATGGTTAAAAATGGGCATTTTTCTTAAACGAAAACAAAAACAGAAAAGAACAAAAAAATCTGTATGAAATCAAAAAGAAAATATATACATACAGTATTTATCCTGTACAAAATTTTGTAGTCAATTTCTTAAAAACGTATTGTACCCAAAATTACTCAATATACATCTTATTGTACCCAAATTTGCTCAATACTCAAAATATTTTCACTTATAAATTATAAACCTTTGTAAAACGAGAAAAACTTATTTTTTACACTCTTAAATGTACATACAAATACCTATTTATATTACTTATAAAAATAATGTGAATTAGTAAAAAAAATGTAAATAAAGAATTTTATTTAATATAAAGAATAGAAGCTATAATTTGATTAGTATATAAATGGTATAATATCATTGTTGCGTAATTGATTTGAGTAATTGCATGATTTTTACCGACCACATACAATAATGTATAAGGTAGGTATTGTTTTCATACTAAAAAATTGTTCCTGAGATTGTGACAAATATGCATAACTCCGGTATGCACTACTCCGTAAATATGCACTACTCCGGACAAATATGCACTACTACTACCACAACCGCAAGTGGTAGTTTACTAGTGTACTTTTTATTTACGTACTTTGCTTCCTTATTTAATAAAAGATTTATTAACATTTCTAAAATTTTTTTTTACGCGTATAGTAATTATCATTTTCACTGAACCATGTAGAATATTTTGGGGATTTTTTTGTGGCTTCTAAACAACATAATAAAATATTTTTTTTTTAAGTTTCTTTCGTGATAATTTTGCGAAAAATTGTGATCAAATACGCGCATATGAAATTGAGTTATTTCGAAAACATTTGCAGTTGGAGCTTTTAAGTTAAGGATTTCTGAATAATTTTTGTAATTTTTGTGATAAATAAATTGCTACGAATCGAGTAATAAAATGTCATCAGATTTTTTTAAAAATGAATTAGTACATTGATCACAAGAAATTTTTTTCATTAATTTAAAAATAATATAACCACAAATGTACCTTTCGGCATTTTTCGGCACAATATTTTCCTGTTCTGTTATATTAATTTCTAAATTTTCTAACTGATTTTCTTCTAAATAATTATTAACTATATTGGTTATATTATCATCGGTTTCATCAAAATTTCCCTCATTGGATTCCAAATCATTTTGTTCTGTTTCGTAATCCTATAAATTTTCTATATTAAAAAACTCGGCATCATCTTCTTCGCAGTTAGAGTGTTCAAAATTATAATTAATTAATTTACCAGACATTAAAGGTTGGGGCACATTTTTTTTACTATTGTTTCTTTCATGAAAATAAAAAGACTGAATGATTTTGATTGAAACTTGGCCATCAACGGTATTAAAATCATAGTGTTACGAAAAGATTTGATCAAATGCACTGGATCGTGCGCAAATTTTTTTTTCACCTTCAGTCGAATTAAAGAAAAAGGGCCTTTCTATTGAAACACCTAACATTTTGAAACATTTTTTATTACTAGCCCCTGGTCGCATATTACTGCCCTAACATTAGTACCTAAATTGAAAGCTACATCTAAATTGTGATTTAAAATATTATAAAGATCCTCACTACCTATCCCATTTTCTGTAGTGTAAAAACTGAGAATATATTTCCAATTATGAACTAAACCTTTTAGCAAAATTACACATACGTATTTTGCGACGTCTTTTGTTCTTTTAAAACTATCATCAGAAAAACCAATAATTTCATCCAGTGCACTATTATAACTAAGATCCTTCCTAATAGCTATTACATCGAAAACTAACACAGCTTCTTTTCCTAGTGATTCCTTATTTGAAAATATATTACCTAATTCACTAATATATTTGTCCCTTATTTGAAAATATATTACCTAATTCGCTAATATTTTTCTTTATTAAGACCTAGATTTAAATATTTAATTGGAATCCACATAAAGGGAACTAAAATTCGGTAATTTTAGATTTATTGCATTCCTCAAAAATTTATAACCATATTAAATATACATTTTAGTTCTCCTAAGCTAAAATGTATATTTAATGCTACTGTTTTTTCATCATCTGACCATGTTCTTACATTTTTAAAATTCATTTTTATAAAAGTTTTGGCTTCGTCTGCTAAATGAGATTGGTTATCAATTAAATTACATAATGAATTCTGCTTTTCTTTTTTTCTTTGTTGTTTTAGTTTTTTATTTCGAATTCTTAAAGCAAAAATTTTGTTTTTTAAATAAATATTTTGTTTTTTAATAAAACCTAATGTTTTATTAACTCCTGAGTATTTTTTGAAATAAAAATCAATGGATCAATGTTTTCATTAAACTCAAAAATATTATGGCGAGTTTGTGTTTTTTAAATATTTAGTTCACGTAAAAATAAAAAAATAATAGCGCCTTTTTTTAGCTTTCGTCCTTAAAATTTTTTCTCAAAGTGGACTTCGCATATAAATAATTTTTTATATTTTCAATACTTACGCTACACTTTGTTGCCCAAATTTCATAGAAAGCATTAGAAATAGAAAGTATAGACATGCAATAAAATAACTACAAAGATTTAGAATAGTGACCGCGCCCGATTGTTTTGCATGGTAGACTTAGTTAATTTTTGTCCTATTTTGTACATTGTCCTATTTCTTTGTAATTTTGCACAATGAAAATTTAGTTAAAATAATGAATTTCTTTTTAAAATATTGAATTAGAATGGGTTCGGGGGACCCCCAAACAAATTATTGGGACGTTGATTTTATAATCAACTATAAAATCCCAATTTTTTTTTTTTTACATTTCAATAACATTGTATTTAATAAAGTGTGGGCTGCCGTCTCCAAACCCCCATTAAACAAATTATTGAAACCCTGATATGTATGTACGTACCTATTCTAAACTTTTGCCCTAATTTTTACTTACTAAAATTAAATACAAATTGGCGGCAAAGGTTTAGAACAGCAACCGCACCCAATTGTTATGAAAAATTGAAATACAATCGGATGTGGTAGCTAGTTACTCAATTTTACTAAAAATCAAATATTTTATTTTTATTTTATTTTATTTTAATTACCAAAACAAGGTATGCATATATTTAAAAAAAAAAGACAAAAATAACAGACATTATAACATTGAAAATATGATTGCAATTCTTAATGACTAATTACTATGTATAATATTAAAAATATAATTCAGACTTAAAAAATAGAAGTTATACAATACAAAATTTGATTACCTACTTAAAAACTTAAATTCTTAAGTAAACTTTATAATTCTTAATAATAAACAGTACTACTAAAAAGAAACAAAATAAAAATAAAACTTGATGACATAATCAAAATATGCTTTAAATACTTAATGTAGAACTATGAATGTATGAACATAATTATGAAAATAAATTACAAAAATTTTTTTGCGAAAATTAATACAAAAAAAAAAAAAATTATATATTTGAATAAATTTATGAAAAGTATATTTATGAATTCGTTAGAATTAATTGTCTGAGGTCAGTAAATTGAAAAAGTGTTGATGTAAAGTGTTTTTGAAGGTATTTCTGGAAATTGTTGAAGAATAGAGATAACTGATTTTATTGAATGTAATACAACATCTGTTTATCGGTTCATTTCTTCCGTATTCTGTACTGTGTTTATATTCCACTAAAAATTTCGTGTATCTTGTTTGTCTAACTCTATTCATTAAGACTAAATTTGTAATTTAGCTTCATAAATGTCCCTTTCGGAAAGATACAGATCTGTAATTAACAAATTTGAGCTATTAGATAAAGAAATAGCAGAGATATCAAATTGTTCTTTTAGACGATAAACTTTTCGAAAACTGTCGGAAAAAAAGTTACAAATTGTTTTCGGGCAAGAGGAAAAAGTATTGTTCTTGGACATTGAATTAGGGTAGCCGAATATTTTTCGTTTTATGTTGACAAATTCGAAAAATTTTTTGCGATCCCTAATTAATTTGTTGCCTATACTAATGACATAGTTTTCATAGGCTGTACGAGCTTTCAGTTTGATTTCATTTGCAAGTATCTTGTACGAATACTATTTATATAAGTAGGTACCTACTTCAATAAAATCATTTTCTGAAATAATTAAAACTATGAAAACCAGATAAAAAGTTTTCAAAAAATTTTAAACATTTAACATGATTTAACACCATGACCAAATTTTTTCAACATCAATAAAAACCTTGTTAAAATCAATCAAATCAAGTTTAAAGAAAATCTGGACAAGGAACTTCCAGAAGCTAACTATTTGTTAAAAAGTGGTTTTATTGATGAAGTGTACTGTATTTAATTAATAAATGGAAAGTATATATTATTTTTTTATAAGTATAACTTATAATTAATAATTACTCACATATGTATAGATCTTTAAAAATGATAATATGTATTAAAATAATTATTAATTAATAAAATAAAAATTAGGTTTATATTTAAAAATTTTCTCAATAAACACTTGTTTCACTTGCAATTTAAATTTTAATATATTACAAAAATAGAAATCGCGCCTTTATTAGAAATCATACAAAAAATCAGGCAAACATAAAATATATACATATATATGATGTATATTCTATTATCTATGTATTCAAATGCACTATATTCAAATACACTCTAGCATTAAAAAAAAAAACAAAGATCTTATTGATAAACATTCCCAATCTTTATATGAGTTGTATAATAATAAATAAAAACATATAGCTGTATGTATATTGTAAGTATATAGTATACTTATCCGCAAAACAAAACAAAATAAAACAAATACATATGTATGTATATTGGAATTATTTTATTTAGAAACCCTTTTTTTTTGAAAACTAAATTGAAATATTGAATATTAACAAGGATATAATACTCAAAAAATGAGTTAAAAAGACAATTTTTTTTTTCTATGAGCTTAAAAAGAATTTTGCTCAATTTATAAGCAATAACAAATTGAGAAATAATTTTTGAGTGGATGCGAAATACAAAAAATTGACTAACAAATTTTGTTATAGATAAATACTCTATGTATATAGTTTCTTTATGATGTGATGTTATTTTTCGAAGCTTTTTCTCACAATACATGTACAATTTGCACAAACACATTTAAGTATTTCGATGTCCAGGCCTTCTAAAAATTAATGTAGGTTATGGGTGAAGACTATCTTCATATATGATTTGAAGTGCACTTCTGGTTCCATAGTTATGCGCTTGGTGGTTAACAGTGAGATTTGTATTAGATTTAATATTGTGCTTTTGAATTTATGTGTATGTGTAAAATTTTAAAATGTTTCTCATATCATTAAGTTTTAGAATTTTAAGCTGTTTATGTAATTTATTGGTAGAGAGATTTTTCAAAGCTTTGTTTTTAATCTTCTGTCGAACTTCACAATTTTTGTTGTAAGTGTTACCCCAAACTGCATATGTTATCCCAGGAATTAATTCCTTTACGCCCAAGGGCGTTAATTCCTGTTTAAATTGGAATTAAAACCCATCATTAAAAGGAATTAAAACCAGCGTGCTTTAATTTTTTTTGAAATAGAATTAAGATCCACACTATTTTTGTGATATTAATATTAAACTCATATCCGAACTATATGTTTTCTTAATTTGTATCCCATTTGCTTAATTTAAACATTAGTTATGTTGTTGATTTAGTGCACCATCACAATTAACTGAAAAAATCGGCTCCCGGGTAAAACCCCGCAAGAAATAATCAATGGTGTAGTAGTTAAGACATCGGTCTTTCATACGAAATTGATTCGTCCAACTGCATTGAAAAATAGCTGCAAATTTCAATATCGCTTTTTAATTGTTCCATTGCATCATTCGCCATTAAGTCCACTCTACGGCTAACAGTTCTAGCTGATAATTGCATCGAATTAATTGTTGAAATTATTTCATTTTTATTTTTAAAATCGTCAAATAAGGCTTCAGCAGCATATAAAAACACTTCTTTTATGTATTCCCCATCTTCAAATGTTTTTTTCTTGATGGACAACATTTTACGAAGACGAAAAGATCCAACAGTAACTGTCTTATGTTTATTTATATGCCTTGAAAACGTTGTTTGCTGGCCTTTTAAATTTTTTTTTAGATCTACTAATTTATTTCTAATTTCACTATTGAGTGAAAATTTTTTGTTAATATTTTCATGCTTTCTAGTGAAATGCCTCTTAAGATTTCCTCTTTTGCTTAATGCTGCTACAAAATTGCAAATTAAATATATTGATTTATCGTCAACATGGATGAAGAAAAACTCAAGTTCCCATTCTTCGTTAAAATTGTATTTTTTTGATTTTTTTAGTGCACTCATTGCGGTGGGTGCTAAGTAAACCTTTAATTTTAATAACACTTTGACTTTGCAAATATAAAATGAATACTAATGTAATGGATATGAAAATTGTTGAATATGAAAAACAATTTTAAAACTAAAATTTACGAAGCCTACTGATTATCTTAAAAACACTTTATTTTAAAATTTTAAATCTATTTTGTTTTGGAATGTGAATTTTACTGACTATTGAGAATAAAAACTTTTTATAATTATTTTAGTACATTTATTACATGGGTTGTGCCTAAGCTATATTTCTTATTGTTTTCGCAAACCTTTAAAATTCAAAACTATTTGCCTGTAAAAAATATCATAACTTTTTTTTTCCAAAATAAAAAACCCCAATCTTTTATTATAAAAATCATTTTGACCAATTTTGGTTTCCAATCGACTAAGAAAACCTTGAAGATCGACGGATTGCCGACCACTGAATTATAGATTAATAAAAAATAATATAGATTTTTCTTATAATATATAATTAGTATAATATAATTAAATTAAAAATAAGTTTATATGTTTTATAATTAATAATAATATGATATTTTAATAGCTATATAATAAAATAATAAAACCATAATTGTTGTATAAGATAATAGATGGCGTAGAAAAAAAAAAACGTCTTAGTCTTGTACAATAGGTACAGCCGAGTAATCAACGGTTTAGTGAAATTAATGATCCACGAAACTGAAGCTTAGTCAAATATGTATAATAAATGACTTAGTGGATGGTCCTATACTCCTCATTGGAGTGGCCAGTAAAAAACAAAAAATGTCATTTTAACAACATTTAAAAAAATTTGGGGGGATTATTTCATTTTAATTTGGGCGATTATTTCAAGTTATTGCGGGAATATTTGATTTTGATTTTGGGGTGTTATTTCATAAGATAATCCCCAATTTTTTTCGGGGAAAAAGTCATCATTTACAAGGGTTAGTATGTTAGTAAATGATGTTAAATATTAGAAAAACTTAATAGTTGTTGGCAAGCCCTGAGAGAGCTTTAATGGGGCCCGGTCCAAAAACATTTTGGGGCCCACCTCTCAACCTTAAAGAATTTTAATTAATTTAATTTAAAATAAATATAATTGAAATTTTTATTAAATTATATAATTTTTTTTTTTTCATTTTTATTAAATTTAGTTTTGCAAAATATCTGCTATTCACCGACATGTTTATGATTAATAACAGATTCTCACCAATTAAATCAAAAAAATCAATTAATATTTGTGATTTTACGAAATTCTTGCCTCTCTTATTGTTCATATATTTCATGGTATTTTTCAATTGATTTAAATTAATAAGTTTGTATTTATAAATGGGACCGTCACCTTCAAATTCATTGCGGTATTACAGGAATGGTATATTTCTAGTGATTTCTATGATACTTGTTACAAAATATTCATGAAATTTATTTACTATAATATTCTTTTACTAATTTATATCCTTGAGGGGAATTGAAAACAATATTCAGGACGAGTTCGTTTTCTTAATTGGACCAATTTTTTTTTCTTTAAAATTCATTTTAAGCAGCGTTCTGTTCTAAATTGGATTTATTAGACATAAGATTTAGTTTTTCCCTCAATGTTTTATTTTCAAATATTAAATTATTATTTTTTCGTTTGGGTGTAAATGAAGGTGATTTTAAATATTTATTATTAACTTGAATTTTATTCAAGCTCTTTTCTAAATTTGTACTTTATTTTTCTGTCGTAAGACTATTTTTTTTGCAATTTTGGGGAATTATTACAAAATACTGAACCAGCTATTTCATTTGGCTGTGTTAAATGTTTTGAATTAGAGTTTAAATAACTTTTAACAGGAATTGTAATTATTAAATCTAGAGACGATGGGCTTTCAAGCTCGCAACATTCTTCCAATGCTAACATACGCTTAGTCTTATTTTTAAAATGTTGAATAGGTTCATATTCTTCTGCAAAAGTGAAGATGTTGTTTAAAGTTATTGATAATGTTTTATTATTATCTAAAAATAAAGTTGGCACAGAATTTTTTTTTAATTTTTTTTTCCCGAAACATAATTTTTATCGAAGTGATCCTACAATATAAGTTTTAGTTGTTTCATTAATAATTTTACATTTATGTATCCAAATATTAAATAAAATCTTTTCGTCGGGAACCTAAAAAACCGACTTACATACATAGTTTTATTTTTATTTATTTATTTATTTTATTTGATGAATTATTTTACAATGCAATACAAAATAAATTATATACCAAATTATTTGTGATTCTAATTAAATTTCATTTCTACATATTCTTTATTAAAAATGTTAATATTATTTATGAGGGGCTTCGGTAGCCTAGTGTGTAGGCGTGTGGCGTATTAACCGAAGGAGTGTGGGTTCGATCCCTGCACAGGTCGTAAGTGTTTTTTTTCTTTACATACCCCCCTTACGACCAAATATAATGTAAATATATAATATATAATATAAACAAAATAAATAATATTAGTATATAATTTAATAATAGTATAAAAACCTATAATGGCCTTAGTAGCCGATGGTTCAATAATATTGCAATACATTTATGTATGTAATATTAATATAAATAAATAAATAAATATTATTTATGTTCTTTATATTTAACGATAATTCATTATATAACCAGAACTTTAAACCTTTGTTAATTAACATATTTTTTGCACACTCATGCCTAAAAGCTGTAACCTAAAGTTTTCAACATTACTCAAATTATAGTTATGTACATCAGTACCATGTATTAATTTATCACAAAGATATTTTGGATAAGCGTTATTCTTTATTTTAAAAACTATTACCAATACATTGAAAATACATAATCTTTTGATTTACATTTAAAAACTTTAAAATTTGTAACGTACCATTGATTGATGCATACCTATTAAGTTTTAAGAATAATTCTCATAGACTTATTCTGTAGTTTTTGTAATCTATAAAGATCTACATTATTTACCATAAACAATACCGATGAGCAATACTCAAAGTGCGGTTTTATAATTGTATTGCAGATTTCATATTTAAATTTTTTCTAATTTTTGAAAAAAAAATATATATTTTTGGCTAATTTCTTACAAATATAATTTATGTGTTGTTTAAATTCTAATTTTTATCAATAATTATTCTATCTACTATTTCTATAATTGAATTTTCTATTTTAACTTCATAACTTGCTGAAAATTAATAGACATACATTTTGTTTTGTCAATATTTAACTCTAACCTATTTATTTTAAACCATTCACTTAAAGAACTTAAATCTTCATTTATTTTTTGTACACATTATTTTGCAGTATTGCCAACTATATACAGTAATGCATCATCAGCAAATAATAATAGTTTTGATGAGTCAACTGATAATTCGATGTCATTTATATATATTAAAAAAAGCAGTACACCCAATACAGAACCCTGTGAAACTCTGAGAGTGGTACTTAGTGCTTCCGATATTAATTCATTAACTTTTGTTTTCTGCTGCCTATTTAAAATAAATAAATAAAACCAGTTTATCTCAGTATCTCTAACACCATATCGTCTTAGCTTAATAAGTAATATTTCCCTGTCCACTGTTTCAAAAGCCCTTTTCAAGTCGAGAAAAACAGCTACTATAACTTTTCTCTCATGAAGCGCTATCTTCCAATTGGTAATCATTAAATTTACTAGAGACTCATAACTGTGATACCTTCTAAACACTGATTGAAATTCAGAAATAAATTTGTTACCTTTCAAATAAGCTGTAAGCTGGTCATTTACGATTTTTTCTATAAATTTCGATTTGTTGTAGTTATAGTGTTTATCGGTCTGTTCGATTGTTATAGTGTTTATCGGTCTATATTCGTTTGCTCCCTTTCACTTTTTCAATTGGCACTACGACTACTTATTTCCACACTTCTGGAAATATGTATTCCAACTTCCAGTGATTCATTTATTATTGACAATAAATTTTCACGAATAAGATCAAAATTATCTATTAATAACTGAGGGTTTACAAAAAAACTGTCTTTATACCCGTATGAACTATGTTCAATGGTACAATAAATTTGCCATTACGTTTGTGACAGCTTAAAGGAGTCGAGCTAGATACAGTGTCAAAGGTATGGATCGGCTCAGAATCAAATTCTGAGTCGATTAAGCCACGTACGTCCGTCCGTCCGCACGATAACTCAAAAAATAAAGGAGCTGAAATTTTTTTTACGTCACTTTTGCAAAATTGTTAGTTTTGCTATTTAAATCCAACATTTTCAGTCGGCGGATTCGAGTAGCTGCCATACAACTTCTATCTTTATATAGAAATAACTCAGTATCTATAGCTAGGTTTCTGAAATTCAACAACTTCTTTCTTTAAATGGAAATAACCCAGTGTCTATCCAATCTAGGTATTTGAAATTTTGCGAATGATGATCAAGTTTTATGGCAACAACTTCTGCAAAATTTGGTTGTGGTGGTGCTACGGGTTCGGATAGCTGCCATACAACTTCTCTTTTTAAATGAAAATAACTCAGTGTCCGTCCGCACGATAACTCAAAAAATAAAGGAGGTAGGAGGCTGAAATTTTTTTGACGTCACTTTTGCAAAATTGTTAGTTTTGCTATTTAACTCCAGCATTTTCGGCCGCCGGGTTTGAGTAGCTGCCATACAACTTCTCCGTTTAAATGGAAATAACTCAATCTCTATTCAAATGGTTGTGATGGTACGATAGCTTCGAGTAGCTACCATACAACTTCTCTTTTTAAATGAAAATAACTCAGTGTGTACTGAAGTTAGGAATCTGTAATTTAGTAAGAGGTGTCGAGTTACATGCCAACAACTTTTGTAATATTTGGTTGGTCTACAGCAGCCGGTTCAGGCTTTTTGCACCTCTTGGAACTTAATGAAGTTAGGGGTTTGAAATCTTACAAATGATGGTCAAGCTTTATGGCCACAACTTCTGTAAAATTTGGTTGTTCTGGTGCAACAGATTCGGATAGCTATCATACAACTCCACAATTTACACAAACATATCTCTGTAGTTAAAGTCGGTACTAAAACATCTGAATGTTTTTAAAAGATGATCAAGTTTTGTAGAAACAGGATATATTACTTTCATACGGGTATCCTAAAGTAGACACAGTCTACTCTACTGCACTCTTCCTCGTTTTTTTTTTTTTTTTCTTTATTAGTTCAAAAAAGATTAATTCAAGCAGATCTTAGCCGAAGCTGTCTGATCTTACAAATATTGTTTTGAAATTTAATAAAAATAAAAATAATACATTTCTTACTATCTAATAATATTATAAAGTGAAAATTAAAATTTAAATTAAAGTTAAAAAAAAAGAAAAAAATTTAAAATTTATATAAAAACAAAAAACAAACAAAACAAAATAAAAATATTATTTTAATAAACAATTATTTTTCTGATTATTAGT
This sequence comes from Poecilobothrus nobilitatus, assembly GCA_947095535.1. NCBI lineage: Eukaryota > Metazoa > Arthropoda > Insecta > Diptera > Dolichopodidae > Poecilobothrus > Poecilobothrus nobilitatus. The sequence goes on from OX352773.1 coordinate 129,409,137, forward strand.
TTTAAATAAGCTTAAATAAAAATTTGATTTATTTCTAGTGTTGTAGTTATGCAAATCTAACTTTCTATTTAATATAAAATTGTGTTTAATAAAATTATTTACAATTTTAAAGGCAGTCATATATAATTCTTTATTACAAATTTCATTAAAACTGATATATTGTTCATTGTACAGTTGGTTGCTCGGATACAAGATAGGATATTTGTGTATTATTTAAATCGCTTTTTTATGAATTATTATTAACTTGGATAACGTAGTTTGAGGTGCTCTGCTCCATATTGGATTTAAATAGGTTATATGTGATAATATGAAGGAACAAAAAATAGCATATAGCATATCGGCGGAAAAATTATTTCGAAGACGCTTCAATATGAATATGTATGGCGAAATTTTTTTGATTATATGTTCAACATGCTCTTTCCATTTTTGTTTGCTTTCAAGCACTAGTTAGTTAAAAGTTAAAACTGTGTCGTTGGCATTATTATTAAGATAAAATATGGTATTATTAATTTTTTTATTTTCAAAGATCATGATTTTTGTTTTTTGAATATTCAAAGAAAGACGATGTTTGTTAAGCCACTAGTTTATTATTTTGAGATCACTTTCAAGTGCAAGTTTTAGCACATTTTCACTATTTTCGGCATATTTCAGAACTGCGTCATCCGCGTATAGTTGTAAGGAGCCTCTTAAATTTAATTTGGTTATATCGTTGATATATATTTTGAAGAACTCGGGTCCCAATATAGAGCCTCGAGGATCCCCTTTTTTCATGACTCTTGAAGAACTATATGCACTACCGACACGAACTACTTGCCGACGATTGCGAAGATATGAATTTTTATGTTTTTATGTTAAATTTTTTAAATGTTAAAGTAGTTTATTATGTTTAGTTATAATTTTGTAAATAATTTTGTAAATAGCTTTTTATATTTTCTTGTAAAATTTGTTTACATAAATTTTGAATTTTTATTTTTTTGTAAATGTACTAATAAAAAGGGTTTTTTATGCCATTTGGAAAATTAATACTATCAGACTATATTTTAGAATTTTCCATGTGGCTTTTTCCCTTCTTATGTTTTCCTTCTATTCTTTAATTTTAAGCAATAAAACTTTTTTTTTAATTAATTTTATGTGCTTTTGTTATTTTTTGATTCCCTATTTAGGTACTGTAATAATATTCCTATTCTAATATTAGCTATTTTAACATTTAGGTACTAATATTAAAAAGAAAATTGTTAAATAAAATTTGAATTTTTTATTAATTTTTGCAAAAGTTTTAAAAATTATTTACTTTTACTAGTACTAGGTATATCATGACTATATATTTACTCTAAGTAGGAAAAGAAACTTTTATTTCAGTGAATCTGTAATTTAACATTGATTTGTTCCCTTATTACCTTAAGTTTATTTATTAAAACAAAATATTTAATAAAAGTCACTTATTATCACTTATCTAATTTTTTATTATACCCGTACGATAGGATCGGGTATAATAAAATTACTCCTCCGTTTGTAACACCTCGAAATAAGCGAGCTAGATATACCTTCAAAGGTATGGATCGGATCAGAAAAAAATTCTAAGACTTTTGAGCCATGTCCGTAATTTGTAGGTTCCCTATTTTTTTTTTGGTTGAGTTTGGACCAAAATTTAGGGTAGCTCTCGAACACCTAACTTTTAGATCCCGACATTTTTTTTGAAATAGAGCTATGAAATTTTAACTGCTGATAGATCTCACAAAAATATTAATTTTATTTTTATAACTTTTTTTTGTAGCCCCACCCGTTACGGAGCTACAGCTCCCCAAAGGTTCAAAAAACCTCTATATTTAAATTGTTATAGCAGAAGTTGTATAAGGTATATCTTCATTTTGAAAACGCCAAACGATTACTACTTATATTAGCTTTAAAACTGTATATACAATTAATATATATTTGTGGCATACGGTGTCTTAATTTACCGTTATGCGAAACTCAAATTTTGCAAAATCCTTTAACCCTTCTATCTTTTAAACGGTTTGAGTTGGAAACTTGAAATTTTGACAGAAGTTAGATCTTTGTTTCGATCGTTTAAAATAAGTATGAGTCATTTCCAAAATTTTTTTTGTATCACCCCCCGTTTAGGAGCTGTAAAGGGTCAAAAACTGAAAATTTCCTATTTTTAAATACCTGTAACTTGAACACCTGTTAAAATTTTTTTGAAGTAATACACAAAAATTAAAGCTTCAACATTATACTCTTATTTCTGTTAACAACTTTTTTTAATAATATAGGGTTACTTTATAATTGACGAAAGTGTTACTTGATTTTTTCAAATTTTCTAACAAATTTCTTTAACGAATTTTTATTTGCATTATGTTTTACTCGATAATTTGAAATTGTTGAGGATATAATGCGTAGTACAAAAAATGTAAATAAATAAACAACATAACGGTTGCTTGAAGAATTTTTATTTATATGATATTGATATATATACATACTTATATAATATCATGTTTATTTACATATCGTATATGTCACTAGTGAATGAATGATAAGAGTATATATGTATATTATATAGCGCCGTATTTACATACATATATGTATTTTATTGTACTTATAAGAAATTATTCTGTCAATGGAATATTTAAATATAATATAATATAATATTTAAAATTATATTTACTATTTTGTACTAAGTAAATTTAATATACATTTACCGCTTATATTTAATACTAAATGGTACTATAGAATATTTGAAAAAGTTTTGGATTGATAATGGTTATGTGGAAAGTTAAAATCTGCTTTTGAAGAATGTATAAACATATAGTTTGAATATATGTACAACCCATAGTTCTAGAAATTATAAAATTCACCCAAATTATTTTAAAATACTAAAATATTAAAAAAATAATATTGTAAGCAGAGTGACAGACTGTGAACATCCTAACGGTTCGTACGGATATCTAAGAGTTGACAAAGGCAACTGTATTCTTCCTCGTTTATTTACCTACTTCAATACGTTATGTTCTTATACATGCATAATAAAATCATTTTTAATTTTACTAAACACACTCATACGCTATTTAATACGCTTTATATATGCCAGCATAACCTACATTAATTTTTAGAAGGCCTGGACATTGAGAGAGGAAAGCTAAATAGTAGTCCTTTTTTTCAAAAAAAATACACGTAGTCTTATGGAAAAAAATAGTAGTCCTCCTAGAAATCTGGAAATAACACAAAAACTACTGATTTATTTTAATTTCGTCCTAAGGGAGCATTAAAGTTCCATCTTTTTTACGTTTTTTAGTAAAAAGAAATTTTTAAAAATTTTAAATTTTCATTCATAAATATGCATTTTAAAAAATGTCTTCCAACTACTTTTCCACAAAAAAAAGTTTCTTAAAAACTTTTTAAAAGAGCATTAATTTGGTACATTACTGAGCAAAAAAAATTGTTGAAAACTAATTTTTATTGCAATATTGATTTGCTTTAATAAATATTGTAAATTTTTTAGAATGCATATAAAATTAAGTGCAAAAAATAAACTATATAATTATTTTTACAATAAGTTAATTTATGTTAACTTATTTAAAATTTTTATTACTATAATAAAATAAATTAATATTATAAGTTATTCGCCTTTTCCTTTGAGGTAGGGGATATAGCGATTATTTTTAAAGTGGTATCGCCTGAAGACTAGGCCTTAAACTAAAATAATAAAAAAAAATATATTAATACTTACAAATAATATATAAATAATTTTTTAACTAAATAATATGATATATTTAAAATAAAATTTAATAAAACAAAATAAAGTAATTAATTTACAACAAAACAGTATTAAAAAAAGTAAAAAACAAAAAAAATATCACAAAAATCAATATTTTCCGACCGGATAGTAATAATAGATCTTGAGTGGGCAAAAATGAAAAATGATATGACGATTGTATCCCAACTATATATAGGTACTATATATACAACTATATATAGATTCATATCAAAAAGGTTAATTTAGTCAATAATACTATTTAATTTTTTGCGTTTTTCAATATCGTTCAGTATATTGAAATTGTTTTTTTTCTGTATTACCCGTCAAATAGGTAACTTAGATCGTTATTAATTATTATTATAAATTTAAAATCACATTTAAAGTAATTATTTTCTATTAAAATATATAAAATAATATTATTTTGGCCTTTATATAATTTCCAGTATTTTAAATTTATTTTTTTACTAACATTTAAAACTAAATTAGAGAAATTTAAAATTATATTATCATCGCGTAAGTTTTTATCATTCGTTTCTATTAAATTTACCAAGTAATTGGTGAATATACTTGGAACTGCATCTGGTATTAAACGCGGACTTTTATCATTATTTAATTTAAAACACAATTCTGAAAAATGCAATTTACATATGGAACTATAAGCGGTTGGTTGCCAGTCTGATCTTTGTACAAAGCTCTTTTAAGCTTCTCAAAGGCTCTTTATCCGGAAATTTAAAAGTAGTTACAGATATCGTGCTATTATTATAATTGGATTTACACCCAACAACCGAATATTTTCCACCCACTTTATTTAAGGAAATTATTAAAAAAGGCAATATTAGGCACTAAATAATTGAATTAATTTTTTTAAATAGGTATTCATACAATAAAATCTTTTAAAAATAATAATTCAATTCAAAATTTTAACTCTACGAAAATATGACTATATAAAATAAAATATTACTAAAATTTACAGTTATTTAAAACAAAATATTACCTAATTTTTTTCTAATACTTTTCAAATATAATTGCAATGTAAAATTTTATTCATAAAAAGATTATTATATTTCATGTCAGTACATGAATATTCTATTTACAATAATTTTTTTTTTATAGACTGTATAGAAAAACACGAAAATTGCTTAACCAGAATTTGGTACTTCTTTTTTTCTTTTCTTTAAAATATTGCTGAAAAATATAATTTGAAAGTTAATGTTTTTATTGACATAAAGATAAAACTTCAAACTTTATTTTTATATAAATTTTATAATATTTTAATATAATTAAAAATATAAAAACTTAGTTTGAACTAAAATATATTTTCCAAATTTGCAGTACAATTTATTAGAAAGCTTTTAAATTATTAGGTTATGTTCACTAATTTATTATAATTGTGTACTCTCATAATTTTTTGAGAGTATTAAATGGCGACGATATGAAATGCTAGAGAAAAACTAAAAATTTTATTTTGTTGAAAATATATTAAAAATTTCGAGTTGAAAGCTGAAATTTTGGTATGTTAAAGAAAAATTTCCAAATTTTATTTTAATATACAATTTGGCATGTTTGGGTAAATATTTCATATCGAAAACTCGAAAAGAAAATGGTTAAAAATAGGCATTTTTCTTAAACAAAAACAGAAAAGAACAAAAAAATCTTTATGAAATGTCATTTTTGGAAGCTTTTTCTCACAATACATTTACAATTTGCACAAACACATTTAAGTATTTCGATGTCCAGGCCTTCTAAAAATTAATGTAGGTTATGATGCCAGCCATAAACCACATAAATATCAAGACCGGAACAAGACCCCTAAGAATGTATTAGTGCAAAATTTAAACATGTATTGTGAAAATTGAGAGAGTTTTGACAGTTTTTTTTTTCATTTTTTTGCTTAGAAAAAAGTAGAAAATTAAGAAATTTTAGCAATTTTCATTTACAACTTTAAATATGAAGTACTACCCTAAATATATATTAAAATAAAATTCAAAATTTTTTGTAACACATATCAAAAATTCAAGGTTCAACTCGAATTTTTAATTATATTTTTCTCAAAATATATTTTCCAACTTTTTCTAGCATTTCTTGACTCCAGCCATTTTGAAATGTTTAAATAACAAAAAAAAAATTTTTTTTCTTTGCTATCTGTCAATTTTTTAAAAGCTTTCTAAAAAAAAGTGGGAACAAAATTTAATTTTATATCGAGTTTTAATATATATAATTTGAATGAAAATATATAAATTATATATTAAAAAAAAATTTAGAGTTTTTCCTAAATACTGGTGAAAAAATTAATTTTCTATCAATTTTTTTTAGTATCATTACAAGTATTGGAAAAAAAAGAACCTGAAATTTTTGATAAGCAATTTTATTTTTTCGATACACACTATAAAAAAAAACAAGTAAATGTAACAGTAAGTCGATGCAACCGACTAATTAATACCCTACACCTGAATAATTCGAATTAAATTAACAATCCATAAGTGTTTTTGGCAGTGCTTGAACTTCTTCCCTTTTCTGTCTTATTCAACTCGAATTTCAAGAACGTAAAAGATTCATCCGCTTGGGATATTCTTGACACCCACCCCTTGTATAAAATTTTAAGTTTCTATCTCAATTATTTTCGAAGATTGGTAGTCCTTGGGATGTTTGTGTCAGCTACCCGAATTGCCACTGCAATTCATCGAATCCATCTCAGGAACATAAAGAAAACTTGCCAGAACACCATTCTATTAAATTTAAAGGTTCTACTTTTGTTGGTTTTGGAGATATGCTCGTTGCTCTTGTGCTCGTCCGGAAGTTTCCAAAATACGAACCCATGGTTCAAATTCTTTCAAATGTCAGTTTCCAATTTTACAGAAAAGGAAACATAACAGAACACCTTTGTACTAAAAATAAAAGTTCTATCTTTGTTGGTTGTGGAGATATACGTTTGATCTGGGGCTCGTCCGGAAGCTTTCAAGATTTGAACCCATGGACCAAATCCTCACAAATTTCAGAAACATAAATCAAACATGAAGGAACACCATTCTGCCTAATTTAAAGGTTATATCTTTGTTGCATTTGGAGATAATATCATTTGCTCTGAGGCTCGTTCGGAAGCTTTCAAAATCCGAACCCAAGGACCAAATCCTCTCAAATTTCAGAGGCCTAAATCATACATGAAAGAACACCATTATGCCAAAAGTAAAGGTTATATATTTGTTGTTTTTGGAGATAATCTCATTTGCTCTGGGGCTCGTTCGGAAGCTTCCAAAATCCAAACCCATGGACCACATCCTCTTAAATTTTAGAGACATAAATCAAACTGGAGGAAACATTATTATAAAAAATTTAAAGGTTCTATCTTTGTTGGTTTTGGAGATAATCTCATTTGCTCTGGTGCTCGTTCGGAAGCTTCCAAAACCAAACCCATGGACCAAATCCTCTTAAATTTCAGAGACATAAATCAAACACGAAAGAACACCATTGTACCAAATTCAAAGGTTCTACCTTTGTTCGTATTGGATATAATTTCATTTGCTCTGCGGCTCGTTGGGAAGCTTCCAAAATTCGAATCCACGGTTCAAATTCTTTCAAATTTAAACCCATGGCCAAATCCTCTCAAATTTCAGAGACTTAAATCAAACATGAAAAAACACCATTCGGCCAAATTTAAAGGTTATATATATTTGTTGTTTTTGGAGATAATCTCATTTGCTCTGGGGCTCGTTCGGAAGCTTCCAAAATCCAAACCCATGGACCACATCCTCTTAAATTTTAGAGACATAAATCAAACTGGAAGAAACATCATTATAAAAAATTTAAAGGTTCTATCTTTATTGGTTTTGGAGATAATCTCGTTTGCTCTGGGGCTCGTTCGGAAGTTTCCAAAAGCCGAACCCATGGACCAAATCTTCTCACATTTCAGAGACTTAAATAAAACATTAAAGAACACCACCCTGCCAAACTTAAAGGTTATATCTTTGTTGGTTTTGGAGATAATCTCATTTGCTCTGGTGCTCGTTCGGAAGCTTCCAAATCCAAACCCATGGACCAAATCCTCTTAAATTTCAGAGGCCTAAATCATACATGAAAGAACACCATTCTGCCAAAAGTAAAGGTTATATCTTTATTGGTTTTGGAGATAATCTCATTTGCTCTGGGGCTCGTTCGGAAGCTTCCAAATCCAAAACCCATGGACCAAATCCTCTTAAATTTCAGAGACATAAATCGAACGGGAAGGAACATCATTGTACAAAATTTAAAGGTTCTATCTTTGTTGGTTTTGGAAATAATCTCATTTGCTCTGGTGCTCGTTCGGAAGCTTCCAAAACCCAAACCCATGGACCAAATCCTCTTAAATTTCAGAGACATAAATCGAACGGGAAGAAACATCATTGTACAAAATTTGAAGGTTCTATCTTTGTTGCTTTTGGAGATAATCTCGTTTGCGGAGATTATCTCCAAAAGCCGGAATCATTCGGAAGCTTCCAGAATCCGAACCCATGGACGGATTTTGTCCAGATTCGAACTTAGCCTTTCTTTCGTAATTAGTAACCTACTATATAAATTTCATCAAGATAGCATCATTATTTTTTGAGTTATCGTGCGTACGGACGGACGGACGGACATCGCTAAATCGACTCCGGCGGTGATCCTGATTCAGAATATATATACATGTCTATACCTAACTCGCTTCCTTTTGGTGGTTACAAACACCATACCAAAGTTAATATACCCTATACTTTAGGTGTAGGGTATAATAAGGTGCATTAAGAATAGTGCAATATTTATATTTTTTAATATAATTTTTTTTATTGCTTTTTAATTATGGTTCGTACTTGTTGTGTACGAGCATTTTCACTAATATTCCGGATTTAAAATTAGTTGATGAAAATTGTATTTTAAATTTTAATAATTTAGTAACTAAAATTGAAGAAAAAATTGATTTAAATGGCTGACTTTTGTTTAAAAATAAATCTTATATTGTGTTATACTGTTTAGAAAATGAGAATTATTACTGTTTAGAAATGAGAATTGAGAAAAAACTCGGTGAAAAGGTATAGTTATAATACAATAATAATGTCATTTTTAATCTACGCCCATTCTAAATTTACATATTCAGTTCTTAGTAAATTTCTTTTTCTTCCCTCTATTAGGTATCTTCGAAAATTATCTTCTAGTTTACATATAACACCAGATCATAAAAACGACGAAAATGATGATCATTATTTAACTGCTGCATCTCAGTTCTTAAATACATAAACTTAAATACATATTATTCATATACAGATCTACTATATGCACACGAAATAAATACCATATCAATTTTTCAAATTAATTTAATTCGCTCAATTTTTTTGTGCTATTACTGTACCAAATTATTGCTCTCTTTAAAGAGTTTTAAGCTTTAGGAAAAAAATGAAAAAATTTTACAAAATTCGGGTAGACTTTTTTTATCAACGTTTTTATAAATAAAAAAATTATAAATTAAATTTTTTTTTTTATTCAGATAATGTAAAAAATTATGAATTTTAAGGTTTACTTAGAAATTTTTTCAAAAAAATGTCTATTTTGGAAGTTATTAAAGATTTAAAGTTACCCCACTATTTAGCTTTTACTTTTCCCATAAGAGCCAATGTAAATAGTGGGGTAAATTGAGCTTTCGTTCTCTTCAGTTCCTGTCTTGATAGTTTATGTAGTTTATCGAGACTCACATCAATAATCAGGCCATGAAGTGCAGAGAGTAAAAGCTTAATAAGGGGCCAGCTTTTAACAAATTTACACGCAGTCTTATGGAAAAAAATAGGGGGCCGACTATAAATCGTGAAATAACACAAAAACCATTTACTTTAATCAATTTGGTCCAAAGAAAAAATTAAAGTCGCATCTTTTTTACATAATTCATTAAAGAAAGATATTTTAAAATATAATATTTTCATTCATAAATATGCATTTAAAAAATTGCCTTCCTTTAAATTTTTTATTTTAAAAGCTTCTTAAGATAAATTGCCTCAATATCGTAATAGTATACGTCGAGCTACTTTCATACTTTAAAATTTCGTACACGCTTTATGGCTATAATCGAGACTCACATCAATTATTAAATTATTCATACGCGCAATATGTGAGAATCGATTGCAATTCTCTCACAACTACATTTATGTGTTTTCAGTTCTTGGCCTGTTTACTTAGGTCTTGAGTTTATGATGCCAGCCAAAAATTATTAAACATTCAAATTCTAATCATTTCAAATCTAATAAACATACGTACAAACAAATAAGAATGAAACGAATAAAAAAAATATTACCACTACCATACCACTACAATTATAAAATAGTATAAATATGAAAATAATACATTTCATTTTTTTATAAGCTGCAAATAAATATTATTTCTGTATAAATTTTTTGTTCAAAATATGTTAATCTGCAACAAAACAGAATTTCGGGGTTCTATATTTCGTGCAGAAATGGTTTAAAAAATTTGTTCGGTGTAAATACTCTATGTATATGATTTCTTTATGCTAAAAGTATTATCAGAGACACAAACCGTTCATTATAAGTGAGTACAGTTAAAAAAGGAACAGTACTTAAAAAGCACATTTTCAATAAAAATAAATTCAGCAATTTTTTAATTTATTAATTTGACTGCCACATCCAGTATGATGAATCTAGCGCAGCGTTAAATTTAAAATAAATTAAAAAATAATTTCAGTTTTTAAATGATTCATTGCTTAAAAACAAAAAATACTGTTAACAATTATTGAAAGTGAAGAAAGCATTTGATAATAAGTTTAATATTTATAAGAAAAAAATAATTGGTTGATTTTATCCTTTATATCTCGAAAAATACAAATTTTTCTAATTTCGTCATAATTTAATGGAAGGCCTTAAAATTTAATTTTTTCTATGCCATAATTTTGGATTACATTAAGAAAAAAATATTCCATCTATTTCCCTACTATAAAAGCAGTTTTCACTATTATAAAAGTTGATGAAAACTCCTCTAACTATTTGTTTACAAAATGTCATATCAAAAGGCACAACAACTTATCAATATCAAAAAAAAAGCACAACAACTTAAAAGTAGTTTTGTTAAATATTAGATTGAAAATTTGAAAGGGTGAAAATTAAGCTGAATTTTTGATATGACATAAAAAAATTCAAATTTTATTTTAATATAAAATTTGGCATATTTAGATAAATGTTTCATAACAAAAACAAAAATTTATAGAAACGAATATTTTTCATAAAAAAAAGCCCAAAAAAAAAATTAACGTAGAAAATGTAATTTTTAGAAGTCGTCTCTCACAATAAATTCATAATTTATTAAAACGTTTTTATGCGAATTTAAAAGACCATTAATTATTAATATTCTTAACCATGGAAAAAAACAATCAATATAATAATAATATATCTAAGTCTTTTAAATTTCTTAGCATGGGTGAATTATCTCATGGAAAAGATAAAGTTGGTTTGGTTTAATTTTTCGCGCAAGCGAAGAAATGTTCACCGATTTTTTTTCACTGCATTCAAAACACTTGAAGAATTCAATATGTATGAGTAAAATTAACTTAAGAAAAGTTGTACCTAGCTGTTTTTCTGTTTTTACTCTGTGTTTAGATTTTTTTTATATTTTTATTCTATTAGATCAAGTGATTCCCAATTCAAGTAAGTGATTTTTTAATTATGAATATATAGGGATCAATTAAATGGAAAATATTATTTTGCTCATACCGAATATCTTAAAGCCAGAAATAAAATTTTCAAAGCCGGAGACACCATAATAGTATCAAATAATAATTTTCAAAATGAATTCTTCTCTGACGATTAACGTTTTTTTTACTGGCGCTGATGTAAAAATCTTTAATCTTTAAAGAAGTTTTAGGAAGTCAGTACGATAACGTAAATGTTTTTGCATCTATAACAATTGGGCAATTTCACAGGGGATTTCCTAGTAATTATTATTATTAAATGAATTGTTGAGACATGAAGTATTGAAATATATTAAACATGAAGTTAATAGCAAATAAATATTCAATAAAAATTAAGTGTTAACTGAACAATAAATACATATTTTAAAATTTAAATGAGTATACAATACTTTAAATTAAAATATTAAAACAGTCAAAGACTTGCTCTTTTTTCATTCAATGACTGTATCAAAAATATTAAAAAAAGTTTTACTAATTTTCTTGACTTTTTTTTTTAAACTGACGAAACATTACTAAAAAATACGAATTTAAGTTTAATTTTCTTACAGCAAAAAAGAAAAACTTCCAAATTTTATTTTGATATATAATTTATATACTTTTAAAGAAGCTAAAAATATGAAAACTCGATATTAGTTTAAAATTTCCTTACCTCATTCGCACGATCATTTTTAATAAATTTTAAGCTATGTTAAAAAGCTTTCAAACAAAACTTTCAACTCCACTTATTTTTTGAAAAAAAAAATTTTCTTATTCTAGTTTTACAAATATCAAAAAGCAAGCGGAAAAAATAACTAAAAAGGCTTAAAAGTAAATATTATAAAATATTAAGTAAAAATTACGAGTTGAAGCTAAATTTTTGATTTTAATATAAAATGCGGCATATTTTGGGAAATATTTCATAACGAAGACTCGTAATGAAAATTGACATTCGAAAAAAAAAAAAAATAATAAAATTTTTTTTTTAAAATAAAATTTTCCTCTCATTTGTTTGAATGTATGCACTAATACATTCAGATTTTTCCATGGCATGGCCTGAAAATATTGTGAGCTGTGGGCTAATATAAAATTTCATTCTTTCTTATTTATTTTTGGTAGATATATTTTTTTTTATTTTTAAAATACATAGATGATGATTGTGTGAATAAGCAGAAATTATACATATATAGTTAGATAAAGCAAGCAGAACAAAATATGTCAATAAAAATTCTCTTAATTTTTTCCTAAAACCATTGACTCACATGCTGTCTCTTTCTCGCTAATGCTTTCTTCCACTACGCATAAAATTTGTCGTTATAGTTTTTCTAGGTATCAACGAGGAAGAATACAGTTGCCTTTGTCAACTCTTAGATACCCGTACGAACCGTTACTATGTTCACAGCTTGTCACTCTGCTTACAATATTATTTTAATATTTTAGTATTTTAAAATAATTTGGGTGAATTTTATAATTTCTAGAACTATGACTTGTACATATATTAAAGAAATAAATATATATAAAAATTCGTTAAAGAAATTTGTTAGAAAATTTGAAAAAATCAAGTAACACTTTCGTCAATTTTAAAGTAACCCTATATTATTAAAAAAAGTTGTTAACAGAAATAAGAGTATAATGTTGAAGCTTTAATTTTTATGTATTACTACAAAAAAATTTTAACAGGTGTTCAAGTTACAGGTGTTTAAAAATAGGAAATTTTCAGTTTTTGACCCCTTACAGCTGCTAAACGGGGGTTGATACAAAAAAAATTTCTGAAATGACTCATACTTATTTTCAAAGATCTAACTTCTGTCAAAATTTCAAGTTTACAACTTAAACTGTTTAGAAGATAGAAGGATTAAAGGATTTTGCAAAATTTTAGTATCGCATAATGGTAAATTAAGACACCGTATGCCACAACTATATATTTATTGTATATATACTTTTAAAGCTAATAAAAGCAGTAATCGTTTGTCGTTTTCAGATTGAAGATGTACCTTATACAACTTGTGCTATAATAATTTAAATATAGAGCTTTTTTGAACCTTTAGGGAGCTGTTGCTCCGTAACTGGCGGGGCTATAAAAAAAGTTATTAAAAATAATATTAATATTTTTGTGACATCTATCAGCAGTTAAAATTTCATAGCTCTATTTCAAAAAAAATGTGGGGATCTAAAAGTTAGGTGTTCGAGAGCTACCCTAAGTTTTCGTCGGAACTTTCTATTTTTAAACACCTGTAACTTGAACACCTGTTAAAATTTTTTTGAAGTAATACACAAAAATTAAAGCTTCAACATTATACTCTTATTTGTGTTAACAACTTTTTTTAATAATATAGGGTTACTTTATAATTGACGAAAGTGTTACTTGATTTTTTCAAATTTTCTAACAAATTTCTTTAACAAATTTTTTGCATTTTGTTTTACTCGATAATTTGAAATTGTTGAGGATATAATGCGTAGTACAAAAAAATGTAAATAAATAAACAACATAACGGTAGCTTGAAGAATTTTTATTTATATGATATTGATATATATACATACTTATATAATATCATGTTTATTTACATATCGTATATGTCACTAGTGAATGAATGATAAGAGTATATATGTATATTATATAGCGCCGTATTTATATACATATGTGTATTTTATTGTACTTATAAGAAATTATTCTGTCAATGGAATATTTAAATATAATATAATATAATATTTAAAATTATATTTATTATTTTGTACTAAGTAAATTTAATATACATTTACCACTTAGTATTAAATGGTACTATAGAATATTTGCAAAAGTTTTGGATTGATAATCATTATGTGGAAGGTTAGAATCTGCTTTTGAAGAATGTACATATAAACATATAGTTTGAATATATGTACAACCCATAGTTCTAGAAATTATAAAATTCACCCAAATTATTTTAAAATACTAAAATATTAAAAAAATAATATTGTAAGCAGAGTGACAGGCTGTGAACATACTAACGGTTCGTACGGGTATCTAAGAGTTGACAAAGGCAACTGTATTCTTTCTCGTTAGAATTTAAAATTGATTAGAAGATGACTTGTTTTATTGTATTTTTTAACATTTTAATATTCCTTTTTAATATTTTAAAAATTTTATGTATTCATAAAATTTTATGTAATTAAAAATAATTTTAATTACGTATTTTACAAATTTCACATAACTTTTAGAAAAACTGATTCTTTTAATATGTAGGTTTTTAAAATCTTATATGTTAAAAAATTATGGTAAGTCACATTAGTCTTTCAATATGGTAACACCAAAAATTATATACCAGCTTTTAATATACATGATCAATAGACGTGGTGATCAAGTGTATCTAAATATAATATTTATGTTTATTACATATGTATTTATATTTTCATAAATTATACCCGTACGATAAGTATCGGATATATTAAAATTGCTCCTCCGTTTGTAACACATCGAAATAAGCAAGCCTAGATATAGACTCAAAGGTATGGATCGGATCGAAATCGAAAAATTAGTCGATTAAGCTTTGTCCGTCCGTGTGCCCGTCAGCACGATAACTCTAAAACTAAAAGAGCTAGAGTTTTAAAATTAACACAAAATATTTCTAGGTTCCCTATTTTTTTGGTTGAGATCCGACCGAAACTTAAGGTAGCCCTCGAACATCGAACTTTTTGATTTCCACATTTTTCAAAAACCCTTTTAAAAATTGTACATTGTTTGAAGTAGAGCTATAAAATTTATTTTTTGGAACAACTTTTTCTTGTAGCCCCATCCCCGCCCCCTACCGCCCCCAAAGTTCAAAAAAGCACTATATTTAAATTGTAATAACACAAATTTGCTAAGGTGTATTTTCTATCTACGCCAAACGATAGCAGCTTTTATAAGCTTTTTAAAAATGTATATAGTGTATATACACTTTTGCCATGCAGAATTTTAATTTACCGTTATACATAACTCCCTTTTCCAAAATTCTTAATACCTTTTGTTTTCCAAACAGTTTAAGTTAGATCTTTTAAAATTTTTAGAGAAATTTTTACATCGTTGAAAGTAAGTATGAGCCACTTCAGAAAATATTTTTGTGTCACAAATTTTTTTTTTGAAAGCTCCAACATTATATTTTTATGTCTGTTAAGAAATTTTCTTAATATTATAGGGTTACCTTAAAGTTGACGAAAATGTGACTTGATTTTAGATCTGAAATAATCTTTTAGATCTTAAAGGTGAGGCATTAAGATTTCTTTAGTTATTAAAATGGTCTTAATGTCAAAATTTGAAAGAGATGGACCAACTAGATTATCTAAATATGATTGATTTGTCTCAAAATCCCGTTCTGGTAAGTTCTGCAGAAGATTGTGGCAAAAAAGTTGGAAACAGTCTGGCAATTATCTGATGTTTCTGGGTCATCAGGCCTACGTTTACTATTAAGAAAATCAGTCGCGTATTGGACTAAATTTGCATTTTAATTCTGTCAATACAATTTTTATATAAAGTATCAGATAAAATTTTAAATCTATAGTAGATATCAAAAAAGGTATTATAATTAGCAATGGAATTTGTTTCCATATATTTTTCTATGAAAAATTTATTTTGTTCCTCAATTTTTTAGATGAGCATGAAACTGAGTAGTTAGAGTATTCATGAGATTTTGTAGAAATTGCTAAGTGAAAACATGTTATTAGCATCTTATAAAACAGTTTATGACAGAAGTTTAGATTTGATTAAGAAAAAATTGATTCAACATTAACTGAGCCTATAAGTGAGTTCAAATATGTAAAATTAGTTTTCGCAAAATCAAATTTTAGATAACTCTTAGAAATAGAGGGTTCATTGAAGAAGTTTATATTGAGAATTATGTCTGCTCAACCTTGTCTGCTATGTCTGCTCAACCTGCTCAACCTTTTTTATCTATCATTTTCGGCTGGGATATATCTCAGTCAATGGAAGGCTGCTCATATTTGACCAATTCCCAAAAATGGTGACAAAAGCGACACCTCCAACTATAGGCCTATAAAAATATAAATTATTTAGCTATAATTTCGATTATTTTCAAACTTATGCAAGCGATCATATTTTGGTTTATGAAATATAAGAAATATATCGCTGATAAGGGTATTTTGAATGATCGCGAATGTGGTTTTAGAATTTTAGATGCAACTGATTCACTGGCGATCTTATATGATCGACATATCTTTGTGGAAAATTTAACAGCAGCATTCACAATTCTGGCGAATGTACTGTTGTTGTCAATTATAATTATATTTAATATTTTGTTTACATTATTTTATTATATTTTATATATTATTTTTGACCTGACCAGGGTTTGAACCCGAGACCTTTCCCCTGAAAGACCGGTGACATACGCTCTGCAACATTGGTCAGATTAATTGAATTAATTCTTTAAAAATATCAAATTAAGTTTTTAAAAAATTAATTCAATTTTTAAAATTCAAAATATTCCCATCCTTAATTCGAATTCTGACGTAGATTTTCTGCGAAAAATCAGCTAAAAACTTTGTTCGTAAGATTTTTAGTTATTCTAAATTCCGCCGTAGACAGTTGAAAATACAGGCAATTTTTTTTTGGAAAATTTAGAACCAGATATTTTGTTTAATTTTTTTTAAAAAAAAATCTATTGTAGTTTATTGAAAGTTTTAAATTTTAAAAATAAAAACCAATTTTTATATTAAGTATCTAGGTAAAAAATAATATATTTTGCGATAATTAATATAAAAGTGAGATCATGAAGTCGCTACGATAATCAATTACCTATTTGAAATTATAGTTCCTAATTTTTGCGATAAAATAATGTTTTTTTTATACCCGTACGATAAGTATCGGATATCATAAAATTACTCCTCCGTTTGTAACACTTCGAAATAAGCGAGCTAGATATACCTTCACAGGAATGGATCGGATCAGAATCAAATTCTGAGTCGATTAAGTCATGTCCGTCCGTCCGTCTGCACGCTAACTCAAAAACTAAGAAAGCTGGAATCTTGAAATTTACACAAAATATTCTGGGAACAATTTGTAGGTTCCCTATTTTTTTTGGTTGACTTCCGACCAAAACTTCGGGTAGCTCCCGAACAACTAACTTAGATTTCCACAATTTTTTTAAAATAAAGCCATGAAATTTTAACTTATGATAGATATCATAAAAATATTAATTTTATTTTTAAGAACTTTTTCTGTAGCCCCACCCGTTAAGGAGCTTAGTGCCCCCCAAAGTTCGAAAAATCTTTATATTTAAATTGTTATAACACAAGCTCTATAAGATATATCTTCAATCTGAAAATTCCGAACGATAGGTACTATTATGAGCTTTAGAAACATGTATATAATAAATATATATTTGTACTATACGGTGTCTTAATTTACCGTTATGCGAAACTGAATTATTGCAAAATTCTTTAACCCTTCTATCTTCCAAACGGTTTAAGTGGGAAACTTGAAATTTTGACAGAAGTTAGATCTAGAATAAGTACGAGTCATTTCAGAAATTTTTTTTGTATCACCCCCCGTTCAGAAGCTGTAAGGGGTAAAAAACTGAAAATTTCTATTTTTAAACACCTGTAACTTGAACACTTACTTGATTTTTCAAATTTTTTTAACGAATTTTTTGCATTTTGTTTTACTCGATAATTTGAAATTGTTGAGGATATAATGCGTAGTACAAAAAAATGTAATTAAATAAACAACATAACGGTTGCTTGAAGAATTTTTATTTATATGATATTGATATACATACATACTTATATAATATCAATGTTTATTTACATATCGTATATGTCACTGATGAATGAATGATAAGAGTATATGTAGATGTATATTATATAGCGCCGTATTTACATACATATTATATGTATTTTATTGTATGAATGGAAATATTTTTAAAGAAAAATTGCAATGTATGTGCGCATTAATATAATATAATATTTAAAATTATATTTACTATTTTGTATTTTAATATATGTGCATTTACCGCTTAGTATTAAATGGTACTATAGAATATTTGAAAAAGTTTTGGATTGATAATCGTTATGTGGAAGGTTAGAATCTGCTTTTGAAAAATGTATAAACATATAGTTATATAGTTATATAGTAATATATGTACAACCCATAGTTCTAGAAATTATAAAATTCACGCAAAGTATTTTAAAATACTAAAATATTAAAAAAATAATATTGTAAGCAGAGTGACAGGTTGTGAACATACTAACGGTTCGTACGGATATCTAAGAGTTTACAAAGGCAACTGTATTCTTTCTCGTTTTTAATTGAAGTTAATCAATTACAGTTAAATCTAGTTTAAGCTTCTATTTTAAATTGTAAGCATATAATAATTATCTAAACACTTCGACTTTATCTCTCGAAGATGACAGAAGTATTTTTCTAAAGTGCTCAGAGTCAAATCGAAGTAAATTGATTAAATATTAGATAATATTAAAGCAAATAAAAATATTTAATTTTATTATTAAATATTAAAATAAGATTTATTAAAGATTAAAATAAAATTGATTCATAAGCAGATAAAACAACAATAAAATCTGTCGAAACAACAAAAAGGTGAAAAAATAATTTTCAAGAACTATAATCGGATGATCATATTTTGAACAAAACAAGACAATTAAAATAAAAAGTGCATACAACATTGTGTTTGATCAAAGACTATACATATATAAGACATTCCAAGAGGAAACTGAAATTCCTTCATAAACAATCTTCCACATACATTAAGAAGGAAATTAAAAGATTTATTGAATAGTGAATGTATTAAAAAATAATAATAAAATTTATAAATAAAAACTAAAAAGAATTGCAATCCAAGAAACCCTGGTATCCTTTTTCATAAGTACCAGGATTTCCACACCCAAATCAAAGATCTGTATTCTTTGACTTTGTAACAAAAGGCAAATTAATACACCTCTTTGAATCTCATTTAGAGCATTTATAGACAATATAAGTATTCTTACTCTTCTCAAAGAGAAGAGTAATCAATATTTAGAAATAAATTTAAATAATTGCATAGATTTTATAGCATATTAACATAACCACAACCATAATTAAAATATTCAATTTTCTTTAAAACCATCAACATTAGATAAAATTTTCCTATAAAAAGAAACACAAACTCAAGTACAAAAGGAACCAAAAATATGGAGCCGCCCGATTCGGGTGGTAATCGCTTCAGGATGTTACAGGATTTGGATGCTGAAACGTCCGAAAGAAGAAAAAAAAGTCGAAGTAAAAATAAAAACATAGAATTCCCCAAATTAAATTCCTTCTTAGGAAAACAAAACAATAATTATAACGAGACCAGAAATTTCTTAAACATTAAAGCCATAGAACACGAATAAAACAAAAATGAAATCCGAACCCAAAGTCTTTTTCTCGTAGAAAAACAATTGGCAGATATTTCAACAGACTTTAAAGCTCAGTTCACAAGAGAGGCGATCCTCCTCGAGGTACCGAATCAAAAAGTTGTCAAAATGTTTATAAAAAAATGCACAATACTAGGTAAAGTAAAAGTTAAAGCTGACTACAATATAAATTTAAATTGCTCGCAAGGAACCGTTTTTTGTCGGGATCTTAACGATATGACAGACGAAGAAATACTTGAAGGTCTCAAAAGAAAAAACGAATCGGTCCTAAAAATCTTAAGATTCAAAAAGAGACAAGCACAACAAGAAAGTAACACAAAAGATGAATACTTAAGTTCAATTATGGTAACAGCATAGAACCACCCAAGGAAATAAAAATTGGCTTTATAATGGCAGAGGTTAGAAAGTACTACCCTCTTATGAGATGTCGAAACTGCCAAAGACTCAACCATAGGGAGAAATTTTGTAGAAGCTCAGCAAGATGCAATAAATGCTCGGCAGAAAAAAATACTGAAGAGATAGAGCCACACAAAAAAACATGTGAAGCTGTAAAATGCATCAATTGTACAACAGAAAAATTGAGAGACGACCACACACCCGAAGACCCAAGATGCCCTACCTACATTAAAGAAAAGGTAATAATGCGAATCCGAACCGATGATAAAATAAGTCGAAGAGAAGCAGTAAAGCTTTACAATGCCAGAGAAAAACTCAACCACTATATACCAACCCCACCGAGACAAATCATATCATACGCGGACATCATATCAAATAGTGACGCAGTACAAATTAATCCCCAACCCATCCCAAGCACATCAGGAATTCCACAACAAAAAATAACGAAACCAGCCATTAACAATCCAAACATTCCAACATCCAACACTATAAAACAATTAATTACTCAGTCAGCAAACACACAAAACAACACAGATATACCAACACAAAACTCTCTAGATAATCAAACTTCACCCCAACAATCTACAAACACACTAAATCAAGCAAACAACAAAGGTTACAAGCAAAAAACAGTCACACCTAAAGAAAACGAAATAAAAAATTAAGAAAATAAAAAACCAAAGTAAAACAAACAAATTTTAATATCTACACATCAGAAAAAAACAATACCAGCGCTATTCAAATGGAAACAGATGAAATAATTATAAATCAAACATCCGATGAAATACAGAAATCAGAGAAAAACAACATTATTGAAGATCCTGTTAGTCACACCACACCCCAATGTAACATAAATATAGCGAACCCATCAAAAATCATAAAAAACAACCAAAGTCAAGATACACTCAAAGCAAACGAATTAAATCAAATGAGCAGAATAATGAAGTTAAGAATGGCGAGTTTGGCAAGAAAAGACTTACCAACAGATGAGAACATTTCAGACGATGAGGACGTCTTGACGGAAGAAGAAAGTAAATAATAATCTTAGCCAAATACCTCATTAACCTTAACAAACAATTAATCAATGACAAGTTCAACAAACAATAAAGCAACACAAAAGTTCCTAAATAATACCGTCAATAATAGTGAACCAACTACATCACAACTGCACACAAACATTAGAAACACCAAACGAAATACACAACAAAATAGTACACAAAAGCAAACCAGCCACACAATAATTCAATGGCACGTGCATGGATATTGGAGTAACAAACCATATCTGGAACTCCTTATAGACCAATACAACCCATTGATCATTGCAATACAAGAAACAAACAACAGGTTCGACAAACCCCCAGATTATTTTAGAAGTTACAATTGCCTGCTGCCGCGTTCATCGAATACAATTGGAGATGTGGGCTTTCTAATAAAGGCCGGAGTTAACTATAGGATTCAAAATATTAACTCAAACTACCAACTAATGGCGGTTCAAGTAGATTTGCCAGGATTACCGATGAACATCACAATAGTCAACATCTACTTAGAAAATGTCCTGCAGATCAACAGAATAGACATGGAGAACATAACTAATCAGATAACAGATCCGTACATTATACTAGGAGATCTAAACGCCAGAAGCACTACCTGGGGTGACTCTCTGATCAACCAGAAGGGTAGGATAATTGATGAATGCATCGAAAATAATCCGGATCCTTGTATCATGAACGATGGTTCCCCCACCTTCATAAGCCCCAGAGGGTCACACACATGCCCCGACCTGACAATAATGAACGCTAACATAGCAAATTATTTTACCTGGTTCGTAGGGCACAACCCAAAAGGGTATGACCACCACCCAATAATAATCAATGCAATCAGTGAGTTGAACTACAGGACAAAAACAAAGAGGCGCTTCAAAGAAGAGAAGGCAAATTGGGAAAAATTTACCTTGAAGATCAACCAACTACTGGAAAGCAGACCAAGAACGGGAAACATTAACAAAGAAGCAGCCACGCTGACAAAAATTATACGAGAAGCGGCTACATGGGCGATTCCACTCACATGTCCTACTAAGAAACACAACAAACCCGTTTGGCTTAACCGCGAAATCAAGGACCTAACAAAAGAACGGGATAGAATTTGGCGCGCTTACAAAATCAACCTAAATCCGACCACACTATCACACCTGAAAACGTTGAACACCTTAGTAAGAAGAGAGATAAGAAGGTCAAAAAGAACATGCTGGGAATAGCATAGACGGACATAACCAAAAAAACACGTGGCTAAAAGCAAGTCGTATTCTTAATAAGAAGACACCCAGAGGGATCACAACGCTGGAAATAAACAATCGGATAACAGAAGATCCAGAAGTCATTGCCAATTATCTGGTAAACAAGTGCTCGAGTTACAGCAATGAAGTGGAAGTAGACCATTTTGAAGAAAACATCTCGACAAACAGAACAACAGAAAGCGTCACTAGCAAAGAATTTAAAATTGACAAAATGTTGGATACGTTGAACTCCTTGACGGGTAGTACACCAGGATTTGACGGAATCTCATACGCTATGATTGAAAAAGCAGGAACAATGTTCCATACCAGGCTGACGCGGCTTTATAACAGCGTATACATAAACTCCATCACACCGCAAGCGTGGAAAACGGCAAAGCTCGTTCCAATACCAAAGAAAGGCAAAAATCCCCAAAAATATGATAACTACAGGTATATCTCGCTGCTATCGACGATGAGTAAAATCATGGAAAAAATTGTAGCTAAAAGATTAAACTGGTGGGCTAACAGATTCATGGACAAAGATATATTGGGTTATAAGAAGTTCCACTGCACTCAAACGCTGCTACAAGAAGTGGATAATTACTTGGGTGGAACCCTAGCAGAAAAAAGCCACGCAGATCTGGTGTCATGCGACTTGGAGAAAGCCTTTGATAGGGTAACATTTCAGACCATAGCAACACAACTTACAAACTGGAAAACACACAACAAAACTATAGATTACATAAAAAGCTTCATGACAGGGCGTAAGATAGCGGTTGCAATAAACGGTTACACAAGAATACACCACATCCTAAATTGCGGTATCTCACAAGGGTCGCCATTGTCGGTGCAGTTATTCAACATTTACATTTCTATGCTAGCTAGCTGCCTGAGTGAAATTCATATACGCCGACAATATTATCCTCTTAGCAAAAGGACAAACAGGCCTACGAGAAACGGTAATAAACACAGCACTTAAGAACTTGGAAGAATGGGCAGAGCAACATGGAGCAATAGTCTCTCCCACTAAGACAGAGGCCATGCATGTATGCCGCAAAAGAAACAGCTGCCTCAAATCCCTGATATTACAAAATAACAACATAATAGAACAAAAAACCAAAATTAAGCTACTCGGACTAACACTCAACTCAAAACTTAAGTACCATGACCACATAATAAATTTGAAGAAATCGATGCAAAAAGCCAATAATCTTATGAAATTCATCTGCCGCAAAAAAATATGGACCTCCACCAGCAACAGCAGTGAAAATTGTGAAGTCAATTCAACTGGGGAAGGTAAACTATGGACTTTCGATTTACAGCTGCACCTCTGAGGGAAACATTCAAAAAATACAAGCATCTTTGAATCCAGCAGCCAGAATAGCCCTGGGAGCACTCTTGCCAACCCCTATTCCTGCGCTTACGATAGAAGCCGGTTTTCCTACTTTTAAGAAACTCCGCTATGACAGCAGTATCAAAAATATTACAAGGAGTTATTTGAACATAGTACGTCCACTACACGATTTGGTTAAACATAAGATTCAAAACACACACACGCTGAATAACTACTCAGCATTAGATAGAGCAGTCAAGAAGTACAAAAATCTTGATCTTGAAATAACACCACCAGATTTACAAATAGAAAAACAACACGTATGGGGAGACTGGAGAAAACACATAGATTACAGTCTAGCAACGCACTGCAAACAAACGACGAGTAGTGAGGTTTACCGAAAGCTATTCAAAGAGAAGAAAAGTAGTTGGGGTAGAGCAACGGAGCTATACACAGACTCCTCAAGGTCTGAAGATGGCGTCGGCTTTGCTGAAACCAAATCAGAAACTACCATTATCATAGGAAGATTACCGCACCAAGATTACCGTCTTCGTCGGAGAAGAACTGGCTTTGTGGGAAGCTATTAAGCTGGCTAATAAATCTAAAAAAGGTCACATAATCCTTACGGACTGCCTGAGTGTGGTTAGGGCGGTCATCAACACCAAAACAAACTACAGATGATCCAGCAGATAAAAAACTTAATTATCAAAAATGAAGGAAGAATCAAACTCACATGGGTCCCAGGCCATGTGGGAATAACGGGAAATACGTATGCATACAGAGAGGCGAAAATGTCAACAAAAAGCCCGATAATCACATATAGAGTCACCTCAACAAACTATGCCAACAAGATAATAAACAACGAGATAAGGAATATAAGACAAAGACTTTACGACAGCACAGAGATTTTCAGAAGAGCGCAAAGCGTTAATGCAAACTCTCCTAACCCATCAAACTGCAACAGACAGTTAGCGATTAAAATAACAAGAATAAAAGTGGGCTGCACACTGGCGACCCATAAACACCTCTTTGACAATAGCGAAAGGCCCACATGCAACTTCTGTTTGAATCTACTCACAATCAAGCACATATATAACGAGTGTGCAGAAAGATATTGGTTAGAAAGGATCACACCACTATTCACACAAACTACACAAAACAACTGATGCAACACTTCAAGATCTGGAACAACATTTAATATGTCAAGACCATCAACAACAACACTTACCAACTTAAGCTAAAAACAAATATTAACCTACATATAAGAGAAAACAAGAAGAACAACAGAAATTGGAAAATAAAATAGCCCACATGCCTTCCAGGCAAAGGGTTTCATACTACTACTTAGTATTCATACTGGGCTGGTACTAAAAATAACAATAATAATAATAATAATTATCTAAAGAAAATATAACTGAGTTATTTTTGTTTTTACTTTTTAATTTAATTTGTTTTGTTTTTATTTAATATAATATAAATGAAATAATTTTATACCTTTAACTCACTTTTAAATTTATTTAATAATCTATAAAACAGTGGCTTAACTATAATTAGATCGCTTAAATATTTGTGTTGTCCTTTATTTTAACGAAAGAGAACATCATATTTTGGTTTATGATACATTTCGAAGCCTATATTTTAGAAAAAGTATCTTAAGTCGAATCGAAATAAAGGTTAATTCTGACCCTTTAAAATACCCCTAATGCTGAAAAAACTAATTTAGTATTTAAAATAACCAAGATTATTGATTATGCTGCTAAAATATTATAATAGTATAATATTTCAAAATTATTTACTATTTGAGTAGGCAGAAACTCAAATTCAAATGCATTTTCTGCAAAACTACGGTTTTTAGGTTATGACCTTGTTGCATTTAATATATATTACTTATTACCCCTTTTAATTTAGGATATATTTTACAGGAGATATATTAGAGAAGTGAACTTATTCTTGAAATTTTCAAAGTACCTTTAGAGCCCTTTAATGATGTTTGCGCCAACGAGCCCTGGTTAGAAATTCATAGAATGAGGCAAAGTATATGTGTGGAAAGTTAGAAAAAAATAGAGTACAAGGGTTAAAAGAAAGTATATCCAATATGGAGACAAGGAAGCAACTAAATTGATATTGTTCTAGAATCTTAATATACTTTTGGTTTTATAATATTCAAAATAAAAATATTTATAAATTATTACCTAGATATTTTTTTTCCTAAGGGAGGTGGGAATCTTCCAAAGACACCAAGAATTTGCCCCCTTGGTAGTGTGAGATTCTTGCCCCTTTAGCCAATATAATGGGATGAAACCCTTACCTTCTAACGCAGAATATATAAACACTTTACTGCGTGAAGTAATTGCTGAAGGCAAGCAACCTCCACTGTCACTGTAGCAGCTATTATTATTGGTGTTAGTATTATTATTAATATTATTATTTTTTTACTACAGACTACAGAGTCACGCCATCATTGGATTACAACGTGCAGTACATAACACCTATTTGGGTCTATGACACTTTACTGAAAAACAATCCCGAATGTTCCAAAATCCCGAAAACAAAATACTGAAAACCAAAAATATCGAACTTAAATTTTGCGAAAAAAATTGATGACAAAAAAATAAATACATTCGGGATTTTTTAATTTGTATTTATTGATGAACAAAATTATAAACGACATATTATGTACCTATAACAAAAAACAAAAAATTATCAATACACGTATACTTTAAAATTAATAAAGCAATATTTCATATTTTTTTAACTACAATATGTTAATAAAATGTTTTTAATTTGCATTTCATAAATTAAATATTTATCCAAAAAAACAAATATTATATATTATAAACAATAAAAGTAGCAAAACACTATCAAATGATGTACTTAAAAAATAAAAAAATACATATGTACATAATATGTACAACATATGTACATAATATTTACAAAAGTGTATTCAATGCAATACGGCTTAAAAAACTAATAACTGATCTTCTTTTTATTCCATTATTAGTTTCAAGTTCTGTTCTTTTTGTAGGAAAGACAAGTGACAATATTTCAATTAATTTATACATTCCAGTATGGGATTTATTGACTATACTTTTTTTAGTCTATTATGCCATGTCTATTGAATTTTGCGTTCTAGGAAAACTTTCTTCAAACAAATCAGCACACGACCCAAAATTCGGTAGATTCTCGCCTTATGTTGTCCAAATGCAATATAATTTCTTTGAAAGTACGTGCTAATTAGTTGACTGCTTGCACCAAAATCTTGAGTTAATATTTCAAAATATTCAGGAATTTCTTCAGCTGGAACGAAAATCAGCATTTTTAACATTCTCATGTTAAGACTGAAAGTTTCTTCTCTTCCATATTTCCTAGTCAATTTTTCCTTTTGAAGTTTCCTATGCATAATTTGCTCAAAGTGGAACAAACATCCTTTATTTGTTGTTTTGGAAAATTTTAATGGTGATGCCTTGATACTAGCTTTTTCAACATCAGAAATGATATATTTCGGGTCAAAAACAATGTCATTACTTGCAGCAATTTTACAAAGTTCATCGAAAAAAATTTTATATGCTGAAAAAGACTTTGAACTCATTAGACAAAACACACCTGGTATCACATCATTTTTAAATTTAAAGTGAATTGACAATAATTGTGACATCACTTTAGGCACTAACTGAAATGTTCCATCCATTATCCCATTTTTTTGCAGAATAGGTATTGTTCCTAGAATAATTATTTTTATATTGTCCACTTGTTTTTCAGATAGAACTGATTTCCTTCTAAAAATCTACATAAAAAACATCTATTTAACATTTTTATATGAAATATGTATTAAATTCATACCTCCTTATAATATCTACTAATATGAAAATTAAAACATATTTAAGAGACAAAATTTGGAAGGTATGGACGGCAATCACTTTTGTATTCTGCTCTGCTCTGCAATATAATTTGAAATGGTTTCTCCGACATTTTAACCGCATTTTCTTTGACAGCTCGATAAATTTCTTGTTTAAATGCAAGAGGTATATGAGTATGTTCTGTTTGTTTCTTTGAAATTTTATGGTGTTTAATAGTCAGAATTGTCACTACCCTTCCTCTGCATTAACGACTTTTTCGCAAATCCAATAAAATTTTCCTTTTTTTTTTAGTTTCTTTATGATATAAAAATCTATTTATACATTATTTTACTTTAGTTTTATTAGTTTTTATTTCAACTACTTCCATTATATTTAATTTTTTTTATATTTTAATTTTAATTATAATGAAAATTTTTTGTAATTTTGTATATAAGATAATAATAATATGTACAATATACATCAATAATGTTGTAAGTTTATTGTAAAATATTTTTGTAACATAAAAATATAAATAAGAACTAATATTATGTACATACATAATATATTATCAGTGATAAGAAACTTGAAATTCAAGTTAGAAAAAATACTCAGCAATATTTACCAAGGCGGTACGAAATAAGTTCGATTGAAATAACTTCGATTCTAAAAATGAAATAACTTCGATCAAAAATTTACAATTCATTTATCATTATCATTTTATCATTTGTCATTTTATCATTATGAAATAAGTTCGATAAATTAAAATTAAATCGAACTTATTTCACAATGAAAGATCACCGCAAAATTTTTTATTTTTTGCGAATATATTTCATTTAATTTTTTATACCTTTTTTTCACTATATGCCTTTTACAGAATATCCATATATAATATATATATGAATTTGGAGGTATTTTAGAGTTGGTGTTACAAAATCGGGGTTTTCGCTTTTTCCGTAATATTTATATATTATATGTATATGCGATATTTTGAATTAGGAGGGATTTTAGAGTTCGATTCAAAATCAGGGTTTTAATAATTTGTTTAGCGCGGGTTTGGGGGCGGCAGCCCCCACTTTATTTAATGTATTGCTATTGAAATGTGTATGTTATTATAAACATACTTAACTTATTTTCTTTTTAATTTGTCGAAGTTATTTCGTACCGCCATTTACCAATAAAAGTTTGGTTTTAGAATTATTAAGCATAAGAATAAGGTCAGTCATGTATCAAATATCAAGTATCAATTCTTTTTTCCTTCTCTTTGTTTACATTTTTTATTAAATATTTTTTTTTTTCAAGTTTAAATTTTTTCTGTTGTTGTTATCTTTTTCTTTTTTAAATTAAACTTTGAATAATTCACATAACGTAATAATTTATATTTTTTTTCGACTCATTAAATAAAATTTTTTTTTGTAATTTCGTTCATTACTCTGTTTTTCATTTTGATATTAAATTTCTATAAAATATCCCGTTTTTTTTTTTTAAAGTTTAATTCGATTTATTTGCTAGGTAAAAGGAAATTTTTTTTTTATTTTTTAATTACAAATTTTTAGTATAATTTTTTTTTTCTCTCTCTCTTTAACCATGGACACCCAAACACTCCAAGTGATCAATTTCTTGTCCAGTAATATTAATAATATTACTCCATTTAACGGAAAAAAATTTGCTTTATCGGGTTTTCTTGCTCGTGTAAACATATTAGTACCAACAATTAACTCATTAAATGTATGTTATCTACCAGTTATAATAGGATTTATAAAAGATAGAATCATAGGTAAAATTAGGGAACAATTATGTAAATATGATCCGATATCAACTTGGCCTGAACTTAAACACGTTTTAATCAGGAACCATGGAGAACGTACTCCAATTCCCGAAATAATTGACGAAATAAAATTTTGTAGATGTAATACTACAGTTAAAAATTTTTATGACGAAATTAGTAGTTAACTTTGTAAATTAAATAATGCTTATGTTTTAAATAATCGAGGTACACCCGACCAAATTCTAGATAATCAAAGAATGGTTTTAAATCATTTCACGGAAAATTTTGCACCCTTAGCAAAAAATTTTATAGGATGTAACTACCATTGATGAAGCTTTAGATTTATTAAATAATTTTCGGTATTTATCACAATCAAAAAATGATAATGATCAAAATAGTAACAACTTTAAAAATAAAACTTCTCAAAATAGATTTCAGAATAGAAACAATCAAAAAAATTTTAATAATTTTCAAAATAATTCAAACAGATTCTCCGTAAATTCCTCCAGGATCAATACTACTAATTAAAATTATAATTCTAATCATAGATTTGATAATACAAGGAATAATGGTACTAGCCATAATTTCAATCATAGATTTAATAATACTGTTGGTAATAACTTTTTCCGTAATAATCATAAAAATAACAACAATAACCCATCAAATAGACGGTCAAATCCAGAGCCAATGGACGTTGTGGACAAATTATAAAAATAATAGTTATCAACAAAATAAAAATTTTCAAAAGGGTACAAAAAGAAATTGCCCTATATAGTTGTGAAAACTAATGTAAAGAAATTGCGTTTCATCATCGATAGCGGTGCTGAAATAAGCATTATAAACCCCAATAATTGTAACCCTAAATGGAGAATTCCTACAAAAAGAGTATCCATGAATGTCTTAAACCGTACCATAAATTCTTGCTATAAGTTTCCTCTTTTTAAAGAATTTAAAGAATCTCATAATTATCTAGTCGAGTTCGTTGAGTATCATTTTTATAATAAATTCGATGGTATCATTGCAAATAATATTCTTGTTAATGTAAATGCCGTAATAGATTATAAAAATAGAATTCTTAAAACTCAAACGCAACTATACCTTTTTATCTCAATAAAGAAGAAGAGATATATTCAAATAATTGTTATAGAGATGACTCTATTAATATTTTTAACAACGAATACTTTCAAAACAATTTACCTAAAGAATGTTACTCTAACAATCGCTTAAATAATGTAGATGAAAAAAAACTAAAATACTTACTCAATTCATATCAGGACGTTCTCTTTAGGGAAGGAGATAATCTTTCCTTCACGTGTGAAATAAAGCATGAAATAAAAATTCAAAATGAAATACCCATCTTTAGTAAATTATACCGTTACCCTGAAATTCATAGAACAGAGGTTGACAAACAAATTCAAGAGATGTTGGAACAAAAGATTATAAAGCATAGTAACAGCCCACACAATTCACCAATGATACCATAAAATTAGATAATAAAGGAACCCAGAAATGGCGGATTATAGGAAACTTAATGAAGTAACTATAAATGATAAATTTCCGATACCGAATATAGAAAATATATTCGACAAATTGGCAAAATGTAATTATTTTACAACTCTCGATTTGGCGAAGGGATTTCACCAATTCGAGGTGGATCCTGCTTTTTCACCGCCAATGGTCATTTCGAATTTTTAAGGATGTCATTTGGACTGAAAAGTGCACCATCCACATTCCAACGGCTAATGTATCACGTCTTGGAATATTTCATTAATGTCATATGTGTATTATAACTCGATGACATACTAATATTTTTCTACTAGTTTCGAAGAACATTTACTATCTATTAACAAAATCTTGCAAAGGCTAAGGGAAACTAACCTCAAGATACAAATAGATAAATGTAATTTCGCTAACACTTTTACAAAGTTTCTGGGTTATGTCGTAACTGATAAAGGAATCAAGCCGGATAACAAGAAAGTTAAAGCTATACAAAGTCTAACAATCCCCACAACTATTAAAGGTATTCGTCAATTCTCGGTATAGCCGGATGCTATAGGAAATTTATTAAAGACTACGTAAAAGTAGCCTATCCTTTAATCAAATGTTTAAAGAAAACCGAAAAAATAGACTTAAAAGACAAAAATTATATTAATGCATTTAATAAACTAAAAATACTTCTTATTACCCTATATTAAAACCACCTGATTTCGAAAAACACTTTACATTAACTACGAATGCATCCAATATTGCAATAGTTCTTGCCCCAATTAAATCACCTTATATGCTATGCTTCAAGAACATTAAACGAACACGAAAAACGATATTCCACTATAGAAAACGAGTTACTAGCTATAGTATGGGCAGTTAAGTATTTTACAGTTTATTTATTTGGCAGGCATTTTTCCATTTGCACTGACCATAAACTTCTAGTTCGGTTAAGTAACATCAAGGAACCGAACATGAAGCTCCAGAGATGGAAAATTCAATTAAATGAATACGACTCCAAAATTTCTTATTTAAAAGGGAAAGAAAATACTGTCGCTGACGGTTTAAGTAAGTTCGTTTCAGAAAATTAAAACGACCTACAATTAAACGTTTTATTTAATTTCGATACTAATAAAGAAATTAATTCTGTCAATGAAATTGGAGTAACAAGAAAACCAATAAATTTTTATAAAACCCAAATTTATTTATACGAAGGTTTACAAGAGAAAAATATTATTAAAATATTTAACAAAAAGGTCCAAAATCACGTTACTTTCGAAGAGAATAGTAACTTTTGTGACATATTGAAAACCCTATTAAAAAACAAAGGGGGTATCTGTGTTATTCAGAAAATGAAGGTATTTTCAATAAATTTCAAAACGCTTATCACCAATATTTTTCTAAAACAAAGAATTGAAAATAGTCAGATCTAAGCAAAAGCTAATTGATGTATCAGATAATAAAAAGATACTAACCATAATTAAAGAAAAACATCTCAGTAAAAATCACCGCGGATTTTGCGAAGTTTATAATGAATTAAAACTAAAATACTATTGACCAAA